>OZ025269.1:5669378-6047468 GCA_964019165.1 Mastigias papua
GAAGATGTTATCAAAGGAAGTAGCTTTTTGCACTGGGTGTATTACTGAACATACTATAATGCCAAGAAACCATATCAGATACTATACTCAAATGCAAATATCCAGCAATATTGTCTGAGGATATACTTATTCCCAAAAATTCCTGATGTATTTTGCTTATACCCATTAAGTTATTGCTTAGGTTCAAGCTCATTTGGATAAAACTAGGGTGAAGTAATAAATGCTGGCAATACCAAAGACATAGGGAAAATTGCTAGTAAAAGGCTTTGGACATCAAACCTTAGAGCGGTTAACCGTTTTGCTCAAATTACTTGACATTAGTAAGGATGGACATACCAAATAAAATAGAATCTTAACACATACTTGACAGGCTTGTGATTTTCTGGTCTTAACATGTCTAACTCAGGACTGCGGCATTAAGAAATGACACTCTACTAGATCGGGCCTTCTGTGGTGTGAAAATTAAGTCAATCATCTTGAACAACAGGAAACAACTTATATTCACAATTCTTGATCTCAGTTGGTTTGTAACCGTTGCATAGTGCTTCAGAAATTCCTGTTAATAGATCGGAGTTACAGCGAGCAACCATCTTACCAGATTGTGAAACCATGCTGCAGTGAGCCTCGTTTTAAGATTTATTCCGGTCAGTCCATGGTTTCTTAATTCATGATATTTTACTGTTCAAAATACCACCGTTGCTCGCGCCAGAACCTTAGCTACTTCATTTGAGCTTATGATTGGTGGAGGAGCAAAATTTGAAATTGTAATGTTGCTCACCGTCGCTCGCGCAAAAACTTGGGTGTAAATGCGAAGTTCTGATTGGTAGAGAGCTAGACTTTGAACTTAATATGTTGCTCACCGTCGCTCCCGCCACAGAAAAGCTCGACAAAACATGGACCACTGTGGCTCCCGCCAGTTTTTGAAATATGAATTTCTTGTAAACTTACTGGTTATTCCACCTTACAGTACTGCATCTGATTGGCTCAAAATTGAAAACTAATCCATTCCGTTAATCGTTCCATGATAAGCTTGGGTACGAAGATGAAGGGAACTAATGAGGCTAAAAGCATTGATATCCTTACCTTCATTTCGCATTTAAGTACTGAAAGTAGATCTAACAAATATGGTACTGGAAATCTGACTGTCGCCTAAGCGACGCTGGCAACCCCCTAGATCCGCCCCTGGTTTTGTAGTTCGGTAACTTCTTAGCTTTGTCACAATGATACTTCAGCTTACAAAGTTTCTCAGCTAATAAACTCTTCTGTCGGAGCTAGTATAGCAAGAACATAACTTGTTTGTAGTATGTATCAGTGTCCCAGTGCATGTTTTCTTATTATCCCTACCCTGGGTATTTTCATTTCCCCTAGTTAAATTTTCCTGTTATGACGATCTGCTCGCGCCTTGGTTTTCTATGATAGTTGGTTTGAGAGTTTTCGGCACGTCGTACATGATGTAAGTTCACAAAATGAATTCTGAACTTATTCACTGAAAGGAAAATGAGAAAGTTTATTCACCGTTCCATAAATCACGCTCTTTGAAACAAGCTGCCAATCTGAACAGGATAATCGCCGGCTGTGCCCGCTGTTCCCTACTGTGTTATGACACCAGTAAAAGATTGTGTATTCTTCAGATCCGTATCAAAATTGATACGGATTGGGCTTCCGTCTACACTACCCCGAGCTATCCGTAGCAAAACTGGTACGGCTAGCCGTATCACTTTTGGTCCTTTTAGCAAAAGGATCAAAGGTGATCCGGACATTTGCAATCCCATTGCAAACGAGTGTAAACGGGGAAATCCGTATCACTTTTGCTACGGATTCACAAGGAGATTTCATCAGCACATGAGCGAGGCCACACTAGCCAAATCTTAAAATTTGGTGCTACTCAACTAACCTTGCGGCCCTGAGCCATCTTTGTTCTCTTGTAATCAATGATTACCTGGAGCAACAAGGAAACTTTCTCCTCTGTCCAGTTGAATTCTCTCCTGGAATTCCTTCTGCTACTGTTTGCCACTTCCATTTTTCAAATAAGATTAACAATCCAAATCAACAATCACTGACGGTTTTCGTATGCCAATGCCACCATACTGTTCTTTTATAAACATTGTTCGAACTGCCGTATCATACATACATACATACAGACACACACACACACACACACACACACACACACACACACACACAACACACACACACACACACACACACACACACACACACACACACACACACACACACACACACACACACACACACACACACACACACACATTTACACACATAAATATATATGTGTGATATATATATATATATATATATATATATATATATATATATATATATATATATATATATATATATATATATATATATATATATATATATATATCACACACACACACATATATATATATATGTGTGTGTGTGTGTGTGTGTGTGTGTGTGTGTGTGTGTGTGTGTGTGTGTGTGTGTGTGTGTGTGTGTGTGTGTGTGTGTGTAATGTGCGTCAGTGTGTGTGTGTGTGTGTGTGTGTGTGTGTGTGTGTGTGTGTGTGTGTGTGTGTGTGTGTGTGTGTGTGTGTGTGTGTGTGTGTGTGTGTGTGTGTGTGTGTGTGTGTGTGTGTGTGTGTGTGTGTGTGCCTGTGTGTGTGTAATGTGCGTCAACTGAATTAATGGCCTCTTTTACAATTTATATGCCTCCATTTAGTTATGAATCAGTACTAGTGTAAACTGAAATCCTATCAATAGCAAACGTGATCCGGTGCAGTGTAAACGCGACCTAAGGCTGCTGTTCTGTAAGGCAATTAGTGTAATGAAGGCAAAGGCTTGTTAAAAATATGTCTCTAAATACAACGGCACCTACTTGCATTGCAAATGAAACACTCAGCGTGAATGTCTCAGGAAAGAACACCACATGCAGTCAACTACAGCCAAGGAATCAAGAAATTAAAGGCCCATCGATGCCTGGTGAAGCAAGGATATTTTTAATATGCCTTTACGTGTCAATTTTCCTTCTTGGTGTGACAGGAAACGCCGTTGTGTGTTGGGTTATTGGTAAAGTATTGTTACAAATTCTCGTAGGACAGTTTTTTATTTTGTTCTAATCGATTACTTTGCAATTATCTGATAGGTTAAAGATGATAAAAATACACTTATTATGCCTGCAGTAGTTTTAAAGTTTAGTTGTTTTATAAGGCTCACTTTTTCTTAATCAATGTTAGTTCGCTTGGTACATAATATACAGTATGTTATATTAGTGGCAATTCAAATAACAAACTACATTACAGATGACTGCAAGCGTAATTCTGGGCTTTTCTTAGTGACAAAGTAATTAATCAAAGGCAGTAGGGGATTACCACGATAGTAACATGTCCTTAATAATCAAATCAGTAGATAATAGACAGTTGTGATTTCATTCTTTACTGTTATCATAGATACAGAGGTGTGCCGAAGGAATTTTGAGTGGGGAAGGGGTGCAGCAAAAGAATCTACGGACAGGATAGGACAAAGCACCATACCTACCGGCAAACCATAAACATTATGTAATTTTCACTGACAAAGCATAAAATTACAAACCGCTTTTGCAACCTGTGACAAGTGAGACACCCCCACACTTCCCTTCACTTTGACACGCCGCTGAATAGACAATAATAACAACTCTCTTAGGGTTCTCTTTAATTCCACTATTGGATACTCAAAATCGATATTTCCATGACCTCAGAAATATCATCAACTGACCAGCGCTAAAAATTGGCTCAATACCTCGGAGTGTTACATCAGCAAGTATCTATTGCTATTATGCTCACATCCGTAGGTAAGAAGAAAGAATTATCTGGTGGTGACGTCTTCATGGTCTCATTAGCCGCTGCTGATTTCTTGGCGTCTTTGTTTGTTCCAATACTAACTATTCACGATTTCTTATCGAATTTAAGGTGGCATCTGGCACCCGTAATGTGCAATATCTTGCCAGCTATATCTCCCATTTCTCTTGTTGCATCATCTTGGTCAATGGTTTTGATTGCAGCAGATCGATACAGGTATTGCGAATTACACTTTACTAAGTAGAGAATTAACCTTCCCATGAATAAACTAGGAAAAGGAATCTCCTTTGAAATTAAAATATCTTCATTAAGACAAACTTAACAATTGTTCAAAGGGAGTATATTTTGGGTACAGCAAAAGTGTTAAAATCTGGGTGAGAAAAATGTATCAGATATGAGTGTATTGTTAATATGCAAAAGTCTAGGTTCAATTTAATTCATGACTTTTATTAGATAGCTGGTAATTGGCAATAGCATATAAACATAAAACATCAAATGTAAATAAATACCTTGTCATTTTCATTTCATCGCCTATCCCAAAGTTTGACAAACACTTGCTACTTATAGCTTTATTGGTACAACTGAGATAACGCAAAAGAATCATGCAAAGACAGATGAGTTCTAATGCAAATCTTTCCAGTGCATTTTGCGACAGAAGATCCGCAACACCTGCAATATAACTCTGCTCACAAAATATAGATTTGTCAAGCAATCAATACAGAAATGCTCTAAGGCGGGACATTCTGCTTAACAGCTGCACGGTTTAGACCTGTAGCCCATCATATTCATTCCATGAAGAATACTTATCTTGCTCAGTCTATTCTCTTTTTCATATTAGAATAATTGTAACACCGATGAAGCGCCGCCTGCCGAAGACCATGAAGCTATGTGGAATTGCCTTTACTTGGGCAATTGCCATTGGCATTTCTGTGCCGTATATCTTAACGCAGAAATATCAGAAACATTTGGGAGAATACTTCTGCCTGGAGCATGAGTCTGTTATGACCCAGAAACAAAAGGATTACTACGTCATCTTACTGCTGGTGATTGGCTGGGCCCTACCAATCCTCATAGTTACTGTGCTGTATGGTCTTTGTATACACAAGCTGAGAGGAAGCACCTTCAAGAATGATAGCAATATCAGCATGAAAAGAAGGGAAGTCGAGAACAGGAGAGTGATCAATATGTTCGTCTTGGTCTCAGTATTGTTCTGTCTATGCACATTGCCGTATGCAATTCTGTATGCTGCTATTAACTTTCTCCTTGCGTACAAAAGAAACGAGGTCGACTTCGAACTCATTTGGATACTAAATTATTCCCTGTTTGCTCTTTCGAGTATCAACAGCTGCCTAAATCCGTTTATCTACGCCAACAGGCAACCGGAAATCAGAGCGTTTGCGAAAGTGGCATGGAATAAGCTATGCTGTAAAGCTGCAACCCACACATCACTCCAGACTGCAAGAATGAACAAATACGGGGTGCCTTCGGGAGATAACAGGAGCACGCGTGTATCAGAGGTAACAAATTCGTCAACCACGAAAACTTCCACGACAGCATCCTTCCAAAACAAAGCATTCGATGAATAACATATGCTAGGCGCAAGCAACTCAATGTTACAGTTCTTTAAAGTAGTAAATGAAACGTCACGAATCTGAATCAGCATCTTCCTTTACTATAAATTTTCGAATTTGCCCCACTGACATAAAGCTCCCACAGTATATCATTATGTGAATCTTCAAGTTGCTTAATAAGCCTCCATCACAGAAGGCTTTCTTATAAGACTTTCTGAAAAAAGACTTTCTTATAAGCGGTTGCTTATACATCACTTTGTCTTATAAGGAACCCAGCTCAAAGCCTAGTTCCAAAAGTTCCTTATTGTTTAGACCTCCAAGTGTCAAATTGTAGTACTAAAAGTTCTTTAATAGTTCCTTAATTTTCACTCCACTTTTACTACCATACACATGGTACAGACACAAGTAAACATTGAAATCCTGAATTTTGCCTTTGACTTTGGCTGTTACTTAAGATCAATGAAAAATGAAAGATTTATACACAAATACACAAGCATAGCAAACAATCTATAGGGGTTTTGGCTGCAACTGAATGGAACCAGCTTTCTAATTCTTGGTTACTTGCTGTTATAAAAAATTTCCACTTGAAAAGCTCAATATGCCCAGCGCACACTATTGATTTTTGTCGCCACCGACTGCGATTTTTCTTGCTGTCAACAAAAGTCCAAAAGTCGCAGGTCTGCGGGGAAGCGAAACAGAAAACTTTTGTTGCCAGCGACAAAAACAAATATCTAGCATGTTTGATATTTGTTTTTGTCGCCAGCGACTAAAAACAGAAGATCGCAAGTATGCCGGGGTGCAAAAACATTTCTCTGGTCGATGCACCAATCAGTGACTGTTTCATCGCACGTGATATTATGCAAAGTGGCAGTATGGAGGCGACATCGAAAGGAGCATATTCGTTTTCATGGATAACAGAATGAAAGAAATCGCAAGTGTGCAGGCTACACAACCAGTCGCCAGCGACAAAAATCGTAGTCGTTGGCGACAAAAATCGCTAGTGTGCGCTAGGCATTAAGGAATTATTTGCTTTAGTAGTGAAAGTACATAAAATTTTCAGCATTCTACATGTAAGTTCCTCATAAAGTGGTTCCTTATAAAAAAGCGTGTATTTCAACCTTTATTTTTGTATTATAGACCAGTGGTCAACCCGCGATGGCATTCCATCGGGCCCGCCGAATGTACTTAACGTTAGTGAAGTAGTTTTATCGTTCGTTTTATGGTTGCGCAATGATGTGTAAAATGATGCTCCTATGTTCTTGCGGATCCACATTCTTGCTGGATCCAGATTATTGCATCTTTTTTATCGGTATTACGTCTCCTTCTCAGAGCTTTCGTCCTGGCTTGCAAGTATTGAGCTGAACGATTATGCGACAGTGGCGTAACCGACATAGAGATTGGAGCTAGAGCACCTCCAAAGGCCCCCCAAGACTTTGAGGCCCCAAGGCAGCCCCTCAGAAGTTCTCATGGTACAGGTCTTATGCATTTATTGATGTAAAAATGCATTTAATATGCCTATGCCTCCTAATTCAAAAGTCGCCACCTTTTGCTTGTTTTCTCCCTTATCAAAGAGTCAAAATTCGTCATTTTGTTTAGATTTGGGAAAAATTGTAAGCTTCAAAAAGCCTTCAAACGAATAAAATATTCATAAAGGTCCCAAGCTATGCTGTCACGCCACTGGGCCCGAGCTCATCATTATTTCAGTTATCTGGGGCCGCTATACCAAAACATATGGTGATCCTAGTTATAGACAAAAAAAATGTTGACAATAAGTCTTATAGGCATGTGTCAGATAATTTCATAAGTCCCTTTGAAGTCCTCCCCTTGAACAAGCCCCTATCCAAAGAAATCAATAATAATAAGCCCCTTCATGGCCATCTGTAAAAGTTGGTAGGATTTCTTAGGCTACTATGTGTATTGTATTGATGTGATTTGTGTTTTATTCTTATTTTACAACTAAAAAGATATTATTTTTAGAAATTACCAGCCCCACGTTTATCAATTTTCAAAATTGCTTCTTCCGATCACACCCTTGATTATAAGAGACTAAGGATTAGATAGCACCACTGCGCTGCATATTTATCATCATTATCAGACAATAAAGTTATACTTTTGCAACCTGTAAACTTATGTGTTAGATCAGACAGGTTCGTACATTCGTGTCATACTCCCGAAGCATAAATTCTATCGGCAAAATAATCAAAATTGGCACATTCAGTAAGCAACTTGCTGAATTAGATGCTGCGGAGTAGGAGGCAGTTCATAAGCTTGCTACATTTATAGAATCACAAAATTTGCCAACAAATGGAGCGTATAATACTTGAAAATTTAAGCAGATACTCTTAAATCCTGTGAACCACGCCCATTTTCTAGGCAGATTGTAGGTCCTACAATCCCCCAAAGAAAATGTCAAGGAACGACACTGTACTAAGTAACGCCAACAAAATAAATTGAAATTATCATACCGTTATCTAATTAAGAGAAGAAAAAACTATTCCTTCTACTCATTCATGTGAAGTTTTCTTTTGAGAAGTTAACCGAATCTGTTATACACAAATCGGTCGACACAAATTGGGTAGAAACGAAAATAGTCAGTATCAAAGCAATCTGTCCAGTCTACCAGATTTATGTCTAACCGATTTATGTATATAATGTATAGCCATCTTATGATGTATAACCGATTTCTGTTTATCAACCGCTTTATGTATAACCAACCTATGTATGTTTAAGCGATTTCTATATATCAAACCGCTTTATGTATAACCAACTTATATATGTATAACCGATTTATGCGTATAAAACCGTATTATATATGTCTAGCCAACTTATACCTATCTAAACGATTTATGTATACCTTACCGATTTACGTATGTCTTACCGATTTACGTATGTCTTACCGATTTACGTATGTCTTACCGATTTACGTATGTCTAACCAGCCCTTATATCTAAACGATTTATGTTTGTCTAACCAATTTATGTATGTCTAACAGAAGGATACCTTTCAGAAGAATAACAAAGCTCAGAATTCATGAAATCGTAAAGTGCAAATAAGAACAATATTTAGACTCATATATAATACTCAATTGGATCTTTCTATATCTGTATCTTCTCTTTTAATAGCAAAGCAAGTCCTATTTTCCAATTCTGTTATCATTTTGTCTTGTTTTCAGGATAAGGTGACAGCAGGAAGTTTGCGAATTCTGTCTCTATCTTTTTTGAGAATATTGAAGCTGGTTCCATTCATTTGCAGCCAAACCCCGATTGGATTATTTGCTATGCTTATGTTAAGTCCTTCATTTTTCATCGATATTACATTACAGCCAAAATTAAAGGCAAAGTTCAGGATTTCAATGATATACAAGTGCCTGTACCATTTTTATGGCACTAATTGTGCACTGAAAATTAAGGAACTGGTAAGGAACTGTTAGTACTACAATTTGATTATTGGAGGCCCAAAATAAGGAACTTTTGGAACAAGGCCTTGAGCTAGGTTCCTTATAAAAAGCGTGTATGTCAAAAAACATGGTTGATTGGCAAAGTCCAACACAATAAATGCTTATAATAACAAAACAGCAATTCATTACACAGTGGGCCCAGGGGTGGTAATTTGGACAAAAATGGCTATGAAAGGATTAACATAAAATTTATATTTCTGAAACTAGAAAGAATTTCTGATTCAATGCAACAAGAATCAGCTGAATATCACTTCTGTAAGAAAAGTTGTATTAATTTGAAATTAAGAATATGTATAGAATCTAACGATAAGTAAAACTTTCAAACAGTTCAATAAAAATTTCAGAATATTGTGAAAATACCTGTAAGAATAACAGCGTTTCACAAATTTCCGTACACATAACCCATTTCTGACAACCAGCGTTTATTGCTATTATAAAAACCACATTATTTGACAGTTCAGCCCGTCATTGGCTCATTTTGGGTGTCTTTCAAAAGAGTTGGGTGCTCAGAATATTCAATATTGAGGTATCCAATTCACGAAAAATTTCTATTTATCCTCAAATTGCACCATGAAGATGGATTCTGGACATATATATAAAAAATATATATATATATATCCTGAACCATTGATAAATGTGCTATAGGAATCAATAATTCATATATTATAACCAAATCCGGTTTTAGAGCAATGCAATAAGATTGCAGGAACATAGAACCAATTTCGGCGATCAACTAAATTCTTTGCAACTGTGGGGCTTCCCTCAATACAGTATGTCTTATTCCAGCAAAACAACAACTCTCCTAAGTCATAGGAATTAGATCACTTTGACCACAGATCATGCAACAGCCTAGTTTTTAGATAGATTAGATCCTTATTGTCCCAGATTTTGTCCGATTTTCTAGAGCCGAGGGGCCCAAAATAACAGTATTTTTGCAGAAAATCCTCAAACATTTGTTATTATCCTCAAATTACACCTAAGAGAAGGATTGTGGACAGATGTTATGTATATAGATACTGCTTCCCTGATGTATATGCTATAAGAATCAATATTTTATAGAGTATAATCAAGTCTGAAGTTAGAGCAATGCAACAAAAATTCTAGGGACGTAGAACCAATTTTGCCGATCAGGCGAGTTTTCCGCAACTGTCAGCCTACTCTCAATACAGAACATACTGACCATAGACCATGTAGATACCTATTTTTTGAATAAATTAGACCAAGTAATATTGGTCCTGTGTCATGCAAGAAACAGGAAAGCAGAAATTTACATTTCTGCATAAAATTGAAGTCATATAAAAAAGTCCTCAAGACCGTAGACTGCAAACTGATGTGCATTGTGAGTCCGTACGGTCTGATCTATAGATTTACAAACTGTGCACAGTTTTCTCTCAATATAGTTCGATGTAATGTGGATTAAATATGGATCAGACCTTTCTAATAAACGGTGGTGCATATCTTCAATTTGATAATTATTATTGCATTTTCTGCTGAGGCGTTCTGAGTAGTTGCGTATGTCTCTATTATTTGTCTCTATTATTTGCCTTCTTCAGAATACCAACCTATACTTTCCGCATCGTTCATTTCAATTAACTTGTAATGTATCAGCTATAGAACCAGGGGTGCTAATATGCAAAATAACAGAAGAAAATTCTGGTTGAACAGCTGGAGAAAAGATTGGATAATTTTATGTAACTAAAGGAAATTCTGGCTCAATTCCAGATGAACCTTTAAAAAGTCTGTTGGTACTATAGAACTTCACTACAGCACGAAAAGCGGTACCATGTTCTAGGCATACTGAAAAGCTTTTTTCATCCGACACTCGTCAGATGAATCTTTCTCAAATGCATCAACTGAACAGTAAGATTTCATTGCCACTCATTGGCACTAGCTCTGCCAGTATCACTCGTTCACATTATTCCTCTAGTACTTGCGAATTGCAGAATTGAGCTCACTTTACCAACCTGGTTCTAAATTACAGCTAGGAGGTAATTGACTGTTCACTATGGCATAATATCCCCTGTATGATGGCTTCCTCCCTCTCTCTCTTCAATCGAAGAGAATAATTCAAATAGTTGTTTCTCTGTAAACTCAATAGCTTCCATTTTCAATATTCAAAATTTATCTCAGTCATAATTACCATTTGCACTAGTTCGTAGCTCAGTCATTTGTATCTTCACGCATTGTCATATAAAATTATTGCTTTAATTTTTAGAGATTCTGTTGTTAAGGAAAACAGAGTCTCCTAACTACAACTCACTTTGCTGCCCTAAGCTCAGCGAAGCAATGGCTTTTTCTTTGATCTCTTTCTTCTTTAAAAATCGATCGATACAATCGAAAATGGCGCTAGATTTTTCTTCGAAGTCCTTGCATTTCACAACTTTTCCGTTGCTTGCTTTGACGGTGGCATGTAAAGTTTTAAACCTTGCTTTACTTCGGTACCTCAAGCACAAGGTTCGTGAGCTTCGTGCAATACTGTTATACGTTTTAGCTGTATACTTTTTATATTATCCGTTTCTACTTGGTGCCATAAGGAAAGTTCCATAAAAACAGTTTACTTGACTGAATATGTATCAGATTAACAGTCGATGCCACCTTTCAATATCAATTACGACCTTTTCATCACGGGTTCTTTCCTTTACCCGAAGTTTCTAGTAGGGTACTCTGACCCAAATACCCCTTCATATGGGTAGTAAATAGAATCATACTTTTTCAGTGAATCATCTGATTTAAAAATACAATTAGAATGAGGGGTCATACTCCTTCATACGACAAAAATTGACCAAGTTATGCTTAAATTACCACATAATCGCATTCTGGGCCCACTGTGCATTGGGCTGTACACGGTCTAACACATTTTTTTTCATATAATATGTTCTTGCTTGTCTCTTTTCTTTTCCTTCTCCAAATTGCCGAGTTTCTTCTTGTTTCCTCATGTTTCTTCTTGGCGTCCCGTGCATCTTCCTATCTCCTTTCAGTTACTGTTTTTTTTAAAATTTCACGCCTCCATTAGCTTTCCTTTGTTGTTGTCCTTCCCATAATCGTTGATGGTTAAATCCCGAATATGCTTCTACACAAGGGTTGGGGGAATATACGATGTTTATCTAAACTATCAGTTGTGACATGCATCTCCCAAATGCTAGGCTTGCCAATAGCAATAAGAAACAACGGCAGTTTTTCACAGTTATTCTACAAAATAGACCAGTAGGCGGAAAATATTTTGAAGAGGCACCTTTCAATTCGATTTTATAGAAGTCCCAGATTGATCCCTGAGCCAAAAATTGAATGCACAATTTGTTGTGGCCAAGATATAAACAAGTTCGAAATAAGTAACCGTCCTTTGCAACTCAAAAAGACTGCTGAATCGTATAACAACAACATGATAGAAGAAAACTTAAAGATTAGAAGAAAATGTGGAAAATCGAGGGGGTAAATTGCTCGCAAAAATCTCATGCACTTTGTGAAAAAAATCACAAAATATCATATAAATCGCAGGCAAAAGCTGAGACAATTCGCAAAAAGCATGAAAAATTAAAGAAAAATCACATTAAAAGTCACAAAAATCACAAGATATCACAACAATCTCCTACACTTTTCAACGAGTCATGCATCCCTCGTGGACAATAATAAAGAGGGTTTTAAACAAAGACCCAAATCATAGTTCTCACCTGTTATCATCCACGAAGGTCAGTGTGTTGAGAAGCCTAATGAAATTGGATAGGCCTTCAATGGTCCAGAACTTATTTCCATGGGTCCAAAACTAGCCATCTTTCAAGCTAATCAAGAAAACCGCATAGGAACAAATCTCTATCTTTGTGAAGGATACTTGGATCACAAAAGTTTGCTAGCTAAGGTATCTAGGTGTGGTATATGAAGAATTCCCCAGGAATTTCTTGTAACGTGCTCAATTGATAGAGTATATGGGGTCCTTGTTAGTGGTTAGCACCCTTGATTAGCCCATCTGTCGCATGCTGTACTTATAATATACAGCATGGATGGGATCACTGGGCCACAACGATGTGACTCAACTCTCAATTATGGCTCCTAGTAGTCGGTTGTGCACGCTGGCGGGCATTCCCTGGGGGCTTCCACTCCAGTGGTGTTAAACTAAGCAAAGGAAATAGACACCATTTGGGGACCTATGAAGAGAAGCTTAGTGGGTACAACCAAAAAGATTGTCCCACCAAAAGGAGAGCGAAGCAAAAGGATGGAATAACTTATGAACTTCTTGCAAAACTGAGGGAAAGTAAAGAGGTAAAGAATGACATAAAGCAATATCGATCTCTAGCAAAGAAATTGAGAAAATGTGCGATAATGCAAAAGACATGTGGTACAAAAAACAGTGTAAACAAATAGAAAAGCCTAGCGAGGAACATAAATCAAAAGAAATGCACGACAAAGTGAAATATATAACAAATAAAAGGAGAAAGTTAGGAAATTCATGCATAGCTAGAAAAACGGATGAATACTTTTTAAAGAAGATGATATTCAGGAAAGATGGTGTGAATATATTGGAGAATTGTCTGATGATGAAAGAGGGGAAGTGCCAAATTTTGAGCAGTTAGAGGGCCCAACAATTTTAGAAGCAGAAGTCGACAAAAGTAATAAAGTAGAAAGGAAACTCTGCCGGGGATGATGGTGTAACAACTGAAATGTTGCAGGCTATGGATAACTTAGGTGTTGAACGGATTACCCAGCTTTTCAATAAAATTTACGAAACAGGCTACATTCCATATGATCAAAGGAAATCTACCTTTATACCCATTCCTAAAAAATCAAAGACTATAAACTGCTAGGATTTTAGAACCATAACCTTAATGAGTCACGTGACGAAAGCACTAATGAAAGTTATACCGTAAATCCTCGAATTAGCCCCCTGGGGGCTTATTTATTTGTTGATGCTTTTTAGGTGGGGGCTTATTCGAGGGGGGGCTTATAAAATTATTTGACAAATGTCATATAAAAAGCTTATTGTCAAAGTTCCTTTTCTCCATACTAATACAAGAACAGTCTAAATTTTAGCATTAATCTTTATCAAAGTCTTCATCACCATCTGAGGGGGGCTTATTCGAGGGGGGGGCTTATTAACAATTTGAAGTTCTAACATGGGGGCTTATTCGAGGGGGGCTTATTCGAGGGGGGGGCCAATTCGAGGATTTACGGTACTGGAAAGAAATAAAACTAAAATAGTTTGGGAAGTTAGCCCTACACAGAGCGGATTCAGAAAAGGAATGGGAACAAGAGATGGTATCTTCATTCTACGGACAATCAATGAGGGATAACTAGAAAAACAAAAATATGTTTACATATGCTTTATAGACTATGTGAAAGCATTCGATAGAGTGAAGCATGAAAAGCTGTGTGAGGTTTTAACGGCAATGAATTTCGGTGGAAAAGACATTAGAATCATTGCAAATTTGTATTGGGGCCAGGTAGCAGTAGTTCGAACACAAAAGGGGAACTCAAGAAACATTACTATTAAAAGGGGAACCATACAAGGTTGTGTGTTATCACCGTATCTCTTCAACCAACTAACAGAAATGATTTTCAGAGAAGTAGATCCAGCATGGGGTGTTTCAGTGGGAAGTAAAAGATTGAGTAACCTGAGGTATGCCGATGATACGGCCCTTATGGCTGAATCAGAAACTGAGCTGCATATCTGGGGCAGCTCATCACGGAAGAGGGCAAATATGAAGAAGAGATAAAACGTCGCGTAGGACAAGCAAGGTCAGCCTTTAATATGAAGACAGTGTTATGTTGTCGAACGCTACCGTTACCATCCAGAATCAGATTGCTTAAATGCTACGTGTGGTCTATACTATTATATCGTGTAGAGACATGGATTGTGAGTCAATTCAGCAAAAAGCGGCGGCTAGAAGAACTTGAGATGCGGACAATTCGCAGACTACTGAGAATCAGCTGGACAGAGCGCGTTTCCAATGAAAGGGTGCTGACATTGGCAGCTGTACTAAGGGAATTACTTTGTAGTTTAGGCATTTTGGACATTTAATGAGGCACGATAGCCTACAAAGGGATTTGCTTGAGGGGATGGTGGAAGGAAAGAAAAGAAGATGACGACCTAGAGCACAGTGGAGTCAAAATATACAGGGGTGGCTGGAGATGAAATTTGTCGAGTGCAAACGAACGGCAAGGAACAGAAAGGACTAAGCCATGACAGTCAACCTCTGGGATGGAGACGACACTTCATGATGATCGTGACTCAACTGATAAGAAGCAATACTGCCAAATCAATGGCTCTAACTCACAAGAAAAAACAGGCTCCGTGTGGCAGTATCCAGGTATCTTGCTTTGGACCTTTGTTTTCTATCCTGTATATGAGTAGCTTAGCGGGGGTACTTCGAGAAAAACTCGACAAAAATGCATCCAGGCGACACTAGCATAACATGCTCTGCGAAAGACATCGAGGAACTTTTCAGTGACCCAAAAACTGAGAGTAACATGGCAGAGTGAATGCGGCTAAATGAGCGAGGCTTATACACCAAAAATAATGAGCATATGGCCATCGGCTATAAAAGCAGAGTTATCACTAAGTTCAGAGACATATACTTATTCGACTAGGAACCATAAAGGAGAAAATATGGAATTGTCAAAAGTGAAGTTTCTTTTACTCTGGTGCCAAAACATGGAATGGGATTATAAGTAACATTAAAATGAGCCCCACAGCCTCAGTGTTTAATAGAAACTTGCAGGCATTCCTACAAAGGCAGAACAGCAACGACATTTTGTCTATTTGCTATCAAAGAGATAAGTTGTAGTAGCAGTAAGAGTAAGTCCTATATACGATTCCGTATAATGTGGGTGCCAGTAAGAGGGGACACTTATTCTGACTCCTCTGCATAATGAGGTAGGGTGGTCAATTTTTTCATCTGTTAACTGTGACTAAAGATAGAGAAATTAATGCACGATTATCTTCAAATTCGAGTACCTCACTAAGACTTGTGTGACAGCTTGGATCTGACCCTATGGAATTCTTCTTTCGTTAAAATGGGGGGGGCAATCCCACGATAGCTCCCGTGCCCAATACAGCACCAATTTCTTAGTCACAAGTGGTGGAGCACTCGGTAAGCACAACGCCCCCTTGGAAGGATACCCATAATGCATATTCGAATTTCTACTACTTCGCCAGTCATCTTGTAGCCAAACGTAATTAACTTAGCAGACGTTCAAAATCTTCGACTCAGAGCTCTAATCATATCTAAATCCATACCGTTGCAGCTGCGAAGGGCATTTGTTTATAGAATCGTATGGTTTAACAGACTGAAAGGGTATAGAGTATTGAAATACGATCAGAGCTCTGAGCCAATCAAACCATTTGGACCCTATGTTAGTTAACCTACATTAAACATTACCTCTGATTAGCATTGCTGTGAACAGCGTAGACTATATGAGGGTACAGCAGCAGATTGCGTTTGTAACTGCAGACCAGCTAAGCTCCTCATAGGTGAATCATGGTTCAAACATCATATCGGCCTTGAGATTATGAGCAGTAAAACGTGGTACATAAGACCAGACTTGAGCAATGCACGGCCCGCGACAAAATGCGAACCTTGTGACTGAATCTGACCGGGGCATTAAAGGCTTATTAGAAATTACAAAACAAACATATCTTGCGACCATCTCTTATACATGGACTAAAGATGCACTTGTTTTATTTGAAAATTAATTTCTATTCACTTACAAAACAAAGTGTAAAATGATAGCACGTTGAACCGAATCCAGTCTTTTGGCTGGACTCTTCCACGATAGTTCTTGCTTCTCATATGTCCTTGTTGAAAGAGTAATTGCCCACTCATAAACTGAACCAGGGTTGTCCAACCTTTTTCCATGAAGGCCACTGATTACAGACCCCAATATATACAACACAGTTCTCCATTCACTTTGCGTCAGCACGGGCCACATCAGATAACCTTAAGTGCCAGAATGTGGCTAGACGCCCACGTATTGGACAACCCTGCGTAAGACCACCGGAGTACTCTGAAATCTTTCAAAAAAGTAAAACGGCTGTTGTATAATCATCTGGTTTCATTTCAAATGAATGGAAAATAATCAGTTAATCTAACATAACTTATACAATCAATAGAAGGCATATTTCAGTGCATATCATGCTATTAGTTGCAATAAACTTAACTTTTACAAACTTAAATGCATAGAATGAAACTAAACATTTGCTGAAGACGGCAAATTTCACTCATGAACAAGCAATATACTTAACGAGACGCAATTTTTCCAGAAATCTACACAACATTATGCCACAATGGCATAGTACTCTTACATTAATCTAACAAAATAATATCTTACACATGCAATATCAAACAAAAGATTTCTTCTAGAAGAATATAAATTATGACTGTATTACTTGCATAAACTCGGATAAGGTATGTTTACACTTCAAAACACGAAAATTTCCCTTTACTCTTCCCACTCATCTGTGATGCCAATCATCAGAAAGTAAAGTTTGAATGTCTCATTATTTCACGATTGAAAGTTTACTAGTCAAAACCCTCTCCACGAGGTCTTCGAAGCCCTCTTAAAGTTATTTATTCAAATCCCCTAATGAGATTTTCCTACCCCCTAAATCTCTCAATGTTGCTGATGATGGTCAATAAATCACTTTGCCCCAAGCAGAGGCGTAAAATTGTGACCAAAACCATAGAATCTTCTTGTAGCTTCTTGCACTGTTTAATATTTCCAATTGTTCTTTCTAAGCACTCTATTGATAGCTAAAACCGTACTCAAACAGCAAAAAGTAGATCACCAAACTATATCAAAAGTTATCAAGAGTATTTGCAAAGGCGACCAATTAGGACTTCAGACCAAGAAAAGTTGAAACTTCCAGCCACATTCTAGTCACACCTCCAAATATTATATTTTGTATCATTAATCCCATAATTATCAATTCTGACCCATGTATCCATTATGTAGTGAATACACCAAAGCATCTCTAACAGAAAGAATCTCCACACCAGCCAATCCAATGCAACAATGCAATGAACATACCTCCATGAATAATCAACTTTGGAGGAAAAACAAAATCAGTGGAAGACAGCAGGAGGAAAGATCACTACGAGGTTCGTGACAATAAACATCAAGGTACAGAGTTGATTTCCTTATTGCTTTCAGAAAGCTCCAGAGGCTAGAAGGAACCATAATCATGTTTATCACAGGGTTCAATACGAGTACTATGGCAAAGGGATAGTGCATCATATTGTTCAGCGGATGGCCGAACGACTAAACATCGCTCACCAACACCTCAAAACAATAGAAGTATCATCCAGCTCACTCAACACATTTGAACAAGACCAAACTTCACTAAACAACGCTTAGCATAGTGGCAAAGCGACTCAACTTTTCACTTGTCACGATACCACTTTTTCTCCTCATTCATTTTTCATCTTTAATTCTTCATAACGTTCTTCCTCTGTTAGTTACTGAATCATATCTCCTCGTAGATTGGGTCTAGTCTCACTATCATGTTCATTTCCGTAATTAACTCTCTTTCACTCCTTTTACATCTACTTTCAGGCCTTGTTTATATTTTGACTAATGATCTTCTGCATACATTCTTACGCACTTTTCCTGTTGATCACATGGTGTTTACGTAAATTCGAATTCTTTTACATCTGATTGGCTAGTTTTAATTCGTACTTCCATGTAGTTCCTAATGTAGTCCGTAATGTTTTATTTACTAATTGGCTATTGCTACGCGATCAGCTACGCTATAATTCAGGCTATCACAGAAGATTCGTCATTTTGTCAATAGTTAACGTTAGTCACATATAATCAAACAGATGATGTTTTGCGTACCCTGTGCCGCTCGTACCTGATTTAGAAGTGAATTCAAGGACTGAGCTATGAGGGCAACATGAGAAAACTCCACGCTATTACACATTCGACATTTCACTGAACTTCGTTCACTGAACTTTGTCGAGTCGTTTGGCCAGGGCATTAAAATTCCTCATAGTTGGACACACTTTGACCACATTGTAGCTAATAGCTCCATACACTCAACTGCACATTTGGTACCATATAGACATTATAGGTATTCAGTGCCTTCAACCAGCTCTTCAGTCTTCACTACAACTTTCAACGCAAACTTTGCTATGAAACACTGCTCCATGAATTAGACACCATTCATATGAAGTTGATTCCAACCATTGGAACTGATTTCCTAATCATCGAATTTTTGCAGCGACAAAACTATTTGAAACTGAAAAGATCCTTGGGAATTTCTGCCTTTAGCAGTACAAGTTATATAAAGCTTTTGGCCTAAACATAATGTAGGCTCTTTACAAAGAGGTTATTTATAAAACAACGATAAGACAAAGAAAACCGGATATTTCTGCATTGTTTTCAACATCTATTTGGTTTTTCAATGGTGGAAACTGGGATATGACGATGCTAATCTCGTATTCTTTAGAGAAAATAAGTAACCTTACAGGAACCAACAACTCTCATCTGACAACTGCTGGAAGCTACACTTAATTTAAGATGCCCTTTAGGCAAACTACGGATCCAAAGAATAAAAATCTATCTATCTATCTACAAAAACTTTATTACTGGGCTAACATTGTAAATCCTCGAGTTCGCACATCCACCTCAAATAAGCCTCCACGCTATAACTTCAAATTGTCAATAGCTTGTCCTTAGCATAAGTGCCAATTATAGAAGACAATGAAGAACTTATTATAGACTGATGCGCTTATACATAGACAGTTTTGGAAATTAGTTCATTATGTGGCATACGTCATATAATTTTACTTACAAGCCCCCCTAAAGTAAGCCCTCCCTTGGAACACGTCCTCACTCAAATATATAAAAAATACTTAATATGCCCGGGAGCTAACTCAAGGGTTTACAATATTTTGTACACAAATCAAATTAGGGTTGCTTTTCAAAGGAGACCTTTAGACTGACAAAGATCATATCTAACATGCAGGCTAAATGCATTCGCAAAGCATAGCCTATAGTGAGACATGATGGAAACAGCCGCTTTAAATGCAATCGTCTCTCTTTCTGTCTCTGCTCTCTAGGCACCTTGTGCAACGCATGATAGCGATGAACTCACGACTAAAAAAATGTTCATGTTAGCAGAGAAAGTACCACAGATTGACCAGATGCAAGCAAGTTGCATGCAAAAGTACCAGATTTCTTCAATCCAAGGTCTGAAACTGACACGATAAACTTGATTCCATTGACACTACATGCCAATTAGAAGTACAGCATATGTTCATTGAACAAAACCAAAGGAAAACATGCTAAAACGGTGAACATATAGTTCTGGCATGCTAAACTACGGCAATTTGGTGCTTCAGTTGAATAAATTATCCACTTTCAAGCATACTATATCAACCGAAACATAGTCTCTCAGTACTTTCAACACTATACCATTTCCTTGATGTGCACAACAATTCCTATCCAGTTTCTCATCATCAGAATTTCTTAATATTCAAACTCCATTAATATCAAATGAACGCAAACAGTGAAAAATACTACAAACAATTAATTTACCCAAAAACATCACTTTTCAAAACCTATTTAAAACCCAAGATAAATCTTTGAACCTACCAAAAGCAGTACTAAATAAAGATATTAAGCATTTCTTATCTTACACTCTAAAGAATTTCAACTGTATTGACAGTCTTTGTGTGGCTGTTTCATCCAATTTTTCACACGCTGGCGATAAAGTGTCTTGAATCTGTGTCCAATATTAGTGGCTAGCCTCTTTATCACTAAGAGGCTCTGGTAGGGTAGTAGGCATTGGAACTCTACCTTCTTCATCGCCAAGTTTGTTCCATGCAGCCTATGCAATATGTCAGAAATATCGGTATTAATAATTTTAGGCATCATTTTAGCCGAAATTTAACAGGTCTGATGACAGAGTACTGGTATTATATCTAAAAGAGCATCTGAAATCAACAAACAATATACTGACGAATGACCCAATACTTCACCACATGGTATTGATGAAATTCTCTCAAGGGACACTGTTGAACAAATGTCAACGAAGGTATACGATCATTTTCCAAAGGTATTCAGTAAACTTGCCTGAGGCTCAATATGCATAAAAGAATCTTTTCGATCTGAATCTGAAAGCTTGTGTTCTAGTACATCTAATTCACAGAATACTCAAATAGAATGACTAGGAACTTTGACAGAGAGAATGGAAACTTCGACAGATAGGCCAGCAAATTTGGTAGAAGGATTAGAAACTGTGATAGGCAGACCAGTTACTCTTATAAATGTACTGGTAAATTCGATAGAAGGATTAAAAACTTTAACAGAATGACATGGAAAGTCAATAGAAGGATCGGTAACTTTGATAGAAGGACAGTTAGAATGAATAGATGGGTTGATTTAGTAAATACAGGCAAAACGATACCGTTTCTTGACATTGGCAAATTCAAATAACCCTTACAAGGCTGAAGACATGCTTAGCATTATGGCAAATTTCTTGAGATGTGTGGGCCTCATAATGCATATATATGTAGCGCAGGTCCATTTGAAAACAGATAAGAACTGTATAAACACTGAGTGACAGCTAATATTGGCAAAAGGTCTTCAACTGGGGCTCTCATAGTAAAAAATATAAACGAAGAGCAAAAGCTAGTTGTGCAGAAATACTCCAGCATCTAAAAGCATAAACCCATTTCTCTCGAATCGCAAGAGAGAGTTGGTGAACTCCACGATAAATACCTATTTGATGCCAATACATTTAGAAAGCTATAGAACTATCTATGACACTTAAATTTAACCACATTCATTTTTTCCGTATAGCCTTTTTCCTATTAGCATCTTCAGTAAAGAGAACGCAAAAAAGAAAAAAGAAACTACGGAACTTGAAACCGACTTACGCTGCAAACTTGTTTTAAGATCGCAACTTCTGGTTCAGTGAGTGGTTCTTCGCTTCCATTAGAGCTCGTAGAACCCCTGTCCAATTTCTCTTGAATTTCAAGAACTCTCATTGCTTGGCTGATCTTGTCAGTAGAGCCATTATTTCTCTTGTGCCTCAATTCGTCCTGATTTAGCAAATAATGGTCAATTTTCAGAAATCGTTTCTAACATATCTACTAATCTGCTTTATTAAATGGGTTAGGAGATACACCTTAGAAGATTTGTCAAGTATATTCTTCATATGGGATAGACATGTTTAAAATGCAAAGCTGGTCTCATTCAAAAGAGAGATTTCGTGATCATCTATTTCGAACAGAGCGCCATGCAAAGTGCATCGAAATGATACATACATAAAATTCCTTCTAACTCCCTTCGGAATATTACTGACATTTCAGCCACTACAAAAGCCTGGTTCACACGACATCAGTCAGTGATTGTTCTATCTGGCTGCGTCTAAAAAAATATTCGTTATGCTCGATAGACACCGTGTGGATAGGCGATGTCAGGGTTATGGTTAGGGTTAAGCCGGGAAAATGGGCTTGAACTAGACATAACATCTACGTCACAGTAGAACAAAATTTTTTGATATTTGGACAGGTACAGATTGACACCGTGTGAACCAGGCTTAAAAGTTCATAAGGAACACAACTGTATTCTACCATCCAATAGCTTATCCTTATATTGTCTTAAAGACTTTAAATCATTTCTTAGAAAATTTCCATTAACAATTACCTGTAATGAAACATGTGAAAGGAGTGAGTTTAATGGAATGAACTCTATTGACAGTTTGATCTGATCAAATTACTACTTCGTTGTTGGAAGTTCTCTAAACAGAATTTTGGTTTCCTGTGTCAATACCAAGAGCGACTAGAAGAGCTTTACTAGACACATCTCGTCTGATGGCAGGATTCTCGTTGATTACACGTATTTTTTTATAAGAAACTATGGTCCGGTGCTGGTAGGTAGTTTCTTAAATTTTCTGGCCATTTTGCTATCAAAAGTTTCTTACTTGTTTCTTAAGGTCTTAGGTAATGAATTTTTTAAACGTGCTTCCAAGGTAAAGTAGACAGTTCACTCACATTCAGAGATAAACTAAGTTAATGTGCTAATTCGAAGAATCATAAACGATGGTGTATTAAGTTTCTCAACAACCTTGCTCCACACAACTTGCAAGCAATGTTTTCCAGAAATTCTCACTACTCCACTCACAGAAAAATACTTCAAACGGGCAAATATTGTTCTCTTACAGAGGTGCAAAATTATGGAACAGCCTCTCGGCTGAGACAAAGCTGCTATCCTCCCTAACAAATTCAAGACTCTCATTTGACGTAATTATCAAAGTTTCTTAGCTTTATTCAATTTGGGTAGGGTTGTTTCTTAACTTTCGAAAAATTGAGCCTACCATTTCATATAACCTGTTTCTTACGAAAAAAATGCGTGTACACAACAAGAACAACTGCTCTAGGCTAAATACCGTCTCAAACAGGAACTTGTTAATGTATGGGATGCATAAACTGCTAGTTCTTATTTCTTATACGCCTACATACTTTACTTCTAAATCATTGTGCTAATTGCTTATAGATCAAAAATAATACAATCCACGAAGCAGTACCGTAGATTTTATACTTGTAGCAAGGTACTGAAAGAACAAACCTTTCGAGGAGGAGGGCTCAAGAAACCATTTCTTAGAATACCTTGATGTGATTCTGTTGAATGGATAAAAAATACTTGGATGTTTCGGATTGTCAATAAGTCAAGCATTCCACAAAAGGCTCCCCCTGTGCTATCATGAGCAGAGTTTATGGTGCTAGGTTCGAACGGATGCTAGGTTGTTGAATTCCGAACTAAGTAGTATGAACCAAACATTTCTTTTACCTATTGTACGACAATCACGTTTAACTTTTGCATAATCTTGTATGAGGTTCAATTTGAAGAACTTGAATGGCTACTGCCGTTACCAGTAATAAGCCATCACAATGCATACATTCTTTCAATACGTGCATTTTAATGTATATTCTGCTAAAACATCAGTAAATATCTTGATGAAGGCCTGACAACTTTAACTATCTCGAACCATACAAGTGTCTAAAAATATCTGTGAAAAGAACCTGAGCCAAAACAAGCTAAAGTCAGTTTACATCATCTGACAACAAATGCAATGCTGGAAACGCGTTATGATAGCATGACATACCTTTGTATGGTGGTGGACGAATGCAATAATCATATTCCCCTTTGTCTTGTTCAGATAACTGTAAAAAGAAACCTGATAATCAGTTCTACCTATACGTTATGGCATGTATGGGTCTTATTTACGTTCAAATAAATACATGCCTGAATGGAGAATTAATATATGACCTAAGGGAGCGGGTATTATTTATGACCTGAGTGGGGACTGAAGAGAGGGCGCTATGTTCCCTCTAAAAATATTACCCCACCATTTACTAAAGCCAAATATTCTTTACCCCACCGAAGGAAAACAGTAAAGCAAGGGTACATTTATGCTTAAATATGGTATATGTTTTTACACTACTCCCGTGGTAAAAAATTATTCTTCTACCCCACCTTGAACAGCTTAATTTCTTCAGTTACCCCACTATTTTCTCTTCAGTCCCTACCCCAGTATAAATAATGACCGCTCCCTAAACTCAGTGTTATACGGAAAAACGGGTGATACCAGTTTAGTACTAGTTCTGATGTAAACAACTACCGTATGAAGTGATTCAGGAACATATAGTAGCTACCCTTTTTCAATAGCTGAAGTGCCTTCAATGTGACTCGCATAATGACACCCGGAGCAGTATCATTGCACGACAAAATTCGCAAGCAGAACACACATTCTAATATGCTAGCAATTTCATGCATGAAACTAGTACACGTACGTTTATAAGAAACCAAGCACCGGGCCATTCTAAGAGTTCCTTACTTTTGGACTTCACTTGATCGCAGTTTAGTACTATAAGTTCCTTAATAGTTCCTTATGACTACAAATTAAGTGCTATAGACATATTAACTGTGCAATGCCAAGACATGGTACTATAGACAATGCAAGTTTCAAAAGAGAGCTCACATACGAACGACGTGCTTCAAGGACTACATATAAGTTTAGAGTGGTTGTTTAGTTCTTTACTGTTTGCAGTAATTAAGATATTCAAAATTGGGAAGTTCCTTTGGACCTTAGTCTTTAGTAGTACAAGTTCCTGAAAGTTTCTGGCTTTCCACATGTAGGTTCCTTACAAACCATTTCCGTACATAACAAATGTAACTAATAAATGCTTCACTCGGGGAAAAACTTATCTTTCTTTCGAAATAATGCATCAGTAAAAATGAACCCCCACCCCCACTACGGGACATATGGAGCTTTAGTGGGGATTTGTTGTCTTTCTAGCAGACTTCTAGGTAATCCAATATGCAAATAAGCTTCTCCCACGGCATTGTGAATACATTCAACATAGTACTTCAAGCACGTCCAGGTATTGTTGTTAACCTTTTCCTTTCTTACTTAAATAAGCCCTTTGGAATTACATGAACTGCAAACTAAAGCCAATCAAATGCAAAATGAAATAATTGTCAATTTTTATCAATTCTGTTGATATGCAAAACTTCTTAATTTGGAGTCAAAATGTACCCAGGGGGTGGAGCATTTCTACTTGTTCTCCACAAAATATGCCCAGACATAGTAGGGGTATTTGCCTGGTTTTGTTCACACTGCAATACTAATCCGCACCCGTGTCCAGAGGTGGGGGGGGGGGGTTGGGGGTTCATTTTGACTGGTGTATAAGCCATAAGGATTGAAGAATTTCAATTTATTACTAACACTTCTATAACTGTCAGAGAGTCAGATAAATAGCGTTAATATGGTTTCACTGAGATTACTGCATGTCTTGTAAATCTTTTATGTAGGTAGAGGTTGGCGGTAGATTTGCTGACTACTGTCACAAAACTTTGCTGACAATCCATATTTTAGTTCTGAGAATTTAATGTCAAAACACTAACTAATCACTTTCATGAAAAGTGAAAGTGCGAGAAAATAACCGACCCGAGCGGGATTCGAACTCGCGACCCCTGACAGTGTACGTCGGTGCTCTACCAACTGAGGGGCTTTCAGGGGCTCTGCCCCTTGGCCCTCTAAAAATTGGCACTGATTAGATTGAGATAGAAGTAAACTGAGCTAAAACTAGTATGTTTGAGTAAGACCTGGGCAGCACAAATACAAATAGATAAAAACGCACCGATGATGAATCGCAATCATCTTCTGGCACAGAAAAAGAGACCCTCTTTTTATCAGACGACTTCTTTGATGCGAACGTCTGCAACAAAACATCAGTGAATTAGGCTACGAGGCTATATCACAGGGCGTCCATACAAACTAAGCTGAGAAGATCTGCTGCACAAGAGTACTAAAAACACAACGGCTATAATGAGGGAAGTGAGACGAATGTTATGGGCAGCTGCTTTCTTTAGCACCAAATCTATTCTGTCTATTATACCAAAGATTTTTCCATTGCATAACGGTGAAGTTCTCTGCAATGAAGTAAATTAAAACTACGGAATGTTATCTAGAAAACAAATGGAGCATAATATATAACTACATAATCATTCATTATTAAGTATATTCATATCAATAAATTTTTTGCTAAATTTTAACTCACACAGCAAGGTAAATTGTGTTGAGAATAATAGGCAGCAAAATCACACTGGGCCTATGCACAGGACACGGTAGCCATGGCTACGTTCGATAAACTTGCAATGAATACGAGAAAATGGAAAAACTACAGTACGAACTATGACGGAGGTCAAAACATGCCTAAAACAAAAAATTTCGCAATTTAACAGGAGCAGATGTAGTCTACAAATCATTGATTCAAAAAAATTACTCGATAGTCGATTTGTGAACTGTTTACTCGATAATTATGCTACTTTATATGTCTCTTTTACAAGAAAGTCATTTGTATATAAAAGTATTAGTGAACTTCTCATAAAAAGTTAAGAAATTCGGTACTGGTTTCCAACTTTCACGCAAGATTACACACTTTTCAAAATAACATAATCTATAAGAACTGAAAAATGAAAACTGGTCGCGCCCAACAGAATTGATAAACCAAAGGTAGAAAGACAATTGATGGAACTTACGCCATGGCGAAAAGAAAAGTGCTAAACGTTAAAGGATCTTTAGGGTCAATACAAAAGTTCACATTATACTCAAAACGTTTATTATTAGAAAGAAACAAAACCGAGACATACGTTTCTGGAATGTCGTTATTTCTCAGGAGTTAGCAAGACAAGTCATGAGGCTTATAGAAATATCAAGGGAGACGTGATAGTAATGTGTTATTCTCGATAGGTCACCTGAGGACCATTTGCAGAAAGATCCTGATTCATATCATCCAAAAAAATGTCACTTGGGCTTCTATAACTGCTCGGAAGTATGAAAAGCTCAATAAAGAAAATAAAAGAAAGACGTTGAGTTGATTGTGGCGGGTTTGGTTACTTAAAAGAAGAAATAATAAAGCCTTAACTTGCCAAAGGGTGTAATATAACTCATGTCAATTGTCTTCTTGAGGTTGACTCTCTGCGCTCGGAGGCAAAACGATAAGGCATTTGCTATTTATCACTGACTCGAAATATTCATGTGTAACAAGGAAGCTCTGGCCAAAGCATTTAGAAATGTTGTGGTTATGAGGCGGATATCCATTCGTCAGATCCAATAAGATATAAAATACGGGTATACAAACATCCTGAGTATATCGAAAGGCGACATGGCCTTCATTAACTCAGGAAAGTGATATCGAAGTTGATTATCAAATAAAGCAGAGGACGAGATAACTGCTGTTAAGAGCATCCTCTCGTGTTGGCTAATAATAATTACATAGGAAACTGCAGCAGAAGGCCATCGGGTTTTATGCAATGAAGAAGAATATCGTGGCTAAAATCAAAACCATAGGTGATGTCCCTCTCAGACACTAGACTTCGTTGAATTCCCGGTCTGTGCAGTGATCAATAAAACCTCAACGATCATCAAAGGCAGAGATGGATTAGACGCGGTTCCTGAATGTGGAAATTACCCAAGTAGAACACAATAAAATGCAAATGATCAAACAGCCATGCCTCTCAAGGTTAAGTAATCATCTCATCGTTTTCGATATCAAAAACAAATAACTTGCCGGCATATCGAAACCATCAAATCACACTTTCCTATAAAAACACGCAGGGACGCCTACGCTGGGGGGGGCAGGGGGCAGCTGCCCCTCCTGCCCTTTCCAAGGACGTACTTATTTTAGTGCAAAAGTGTTAATAATGTGCCCTCAATAGGAACCTTGCCCCCCTGCCCTCAGTGCGGGCAGGCGTACCTGAAAACACGTGAATCATGCATTGATGCAGACACGGGTATTCGCAAGTTCAAACACAACTGACTCTAAACAGGTCGTCCGGTCGTACATAATCAGGTGTGGGCAGCAGTGGGGTGTGATCGTGTGCCACACCCACTTTTCGCAGAAGCTCTCACGAATTTCTTGGCTTTTCGGTAAAAGTTGACATAATGATCATGGCTTGTCGGTAATAATCATGGGGTGACTTGTTCAAACATGTCAGAAAATTCCGCTTGCTATAACTCCACTCAGAAGTCTTTCGGCATGCCACTATACACAAATCATTGATCCAAAATATTTATTTGATAATTGATTTGTGAACAACACACTCAAAAATACGCAACTCTACGCATCTTCTTTTTATATAAAGTGGTTTATAAGTAAGTAGAAAGTTCAGTACTTAAAGAAGAAAGCCCAGTACATACTAGAGTTCTGAAACCTAAGAAAATCTATAAAGTTCATGCCTACAATTAAAAATTCAATTTTCGCGGAAGCCTACCAACTAAGTTGCTTAATTTGTATAGGTTCCCAGTGTTTATCTACACGTTCTATAACAAGAATACCTACATTTTCGCGAAGCCTTAGTAGTTTAAAAACATGTTTAATATTGAGCATAAGACTCCTAAATTATTCTGAAAATTAAGGGATTGCAAGCATTATTACTCGTATACAGATACTGCTCTATACGGGGGTCCATGCCAGTAACTTTTTGCTGACCCCCAAATATTCAATCACAGCTTTGAGGAACCTCAAATGTTGAGTCTCAAAAGTTTGAGACCAGAAGTATTTCTACATATTTTGAAATACCACTTTCGCAAAATTTCGTTGAATAATACACCTTCATATACTCAAGTTCAATCCCATTTTAACTTTCATATTACCCTGAATAATAAATAACCATATACACTCATATTTTCATAAGAAACAAAGGTCGATGTTGAGAGCTCCAGTATCTTAAGCGACCGTTCATTATTAATGTCTCAGGTTGGAACTGAAGAGAAACATTTATTTGGGTAACTTTTGTTGCTACCCAACCTTGTGCACTATAAAAATTACAGTTACCCAACCAGTGTAGGGCTATTTCTGAATAATTTTCTGAAAGCATTTTATTCATCCAAACTTTGAAAGACACAAAATATAATATACCCAACTTCAATGCTGCCCGAAAAATCATTTACCCAACCTATTTCTCTTCAGCCCCAAACTGAGCCATAAATAATGAGCGACCCCTAATGTTCTAGAAATTTCCCTACTCGCTCTTTCGTAAGAGATTCTTAACTATGATGTCATGAATTTTAAATTTGGGCTTCCTTATATTACTAGACTTGTCGA
The DNA here is from genome assembly GCA_964019165.1 of Mastigias papua. NCBI lineage: Eukaryota > Metazoa > Cnidaria > Scyphozoa > Rhizostomeae > Mastigiidae > Mastigias > Mastigias papua. The sequence goes on from OZ025269.1 coordinate 5,698,836, forward strand.
TGTTTCTACTGTTAAGAAATTAAGCTGCTATGAAACGTTTGTGACTTTTATCATCACGTCAAGAGATTTGCTTACTTTCTCGTGCTGCATTCAGATGTGGGAAGTATATTTTATCCTTTGTGTCTTTAGGCCAACAGGGCAAATCATTTTCTTGGAGTTTACAAAAACTTCGTTGTTCTCAGCTTTATCGCCATTTAATAGTCTCTTAATTTTTTTACTTCGAGCACTGACGTTTCTTAATTTTTTCGACTGTCCAGCACTCGTTTCGTATAGCCAGTTTCTTAACAAAAATTAGTGTATTTTCTAAAAAATATTTTCTTTTACAACTTTGTTTTTAATTCTCAGACCCCAAACATTGGACCTATCTTAAACTGTAACTCACAGACACCGAATATGATTTTTTGTAAGATCTCAGACTCCAGATATTTATACAGTCCCCCTTATAGAAAAGTAGGAAGCACCCCCTCCCTGGGAAAAATGTGTATGCGAGAAAAGCCTAATAGCGGAAGAACATGAATATTAATAAAAACCAGCAATCTACTTAAAATAGAAGCACGTCAATTCAGTCGAATTTTGCGCATTTAAAACATACATCTGTTCCTAAAAGTGTTTGGACTGAGATGAGCACTAGATTTTCTTAATTTTCTTTGTTTCCAAAAAAGAACAGCGGAGCAACATTATGGTGGGGCAGATGTGGTGGGGGCTCGGGTGGGCCATAGTCAATAGGTTAAACATACAGGAGTATAAAGGGTGCTAAAACAATGGCAAAAAAGTGGAGGAGCTAAAGCCCCCAAGCCCCTCCCCGGCTCCACCGCCCATGCAAAATAGTGGTTCCCAATATGCGGTAGAGAGACTACATTAATGTGAAAGAGTTAATTGAAAAGTAGCATTCTCCACCTGGTGTTTATTCGATATAAGTTGCATAATCGAAGCTCGCATCCTATTTCAGTACCTTGAACTCCAAAACTATCAAAGGTAGCTAAGACAAAGTTGAATAGCCTGGATAAGCCGGGTATAAGGAAATGTACAGTGTGAGCATATTTTTCGTTAATTTGAAAACGCTCGAGGTAACTTAACAGCCACGAGAAATCGAATACTTCCTTCAGTTTGCACATACAATTTTTTATAAGGATATTCAATTTTTCGCTGAGCCTCGATATTCTTAAAATCTTTTGATTTTGAGCTTAAGAATATACTTAGATTATTCCTAAATTTTGGTGAATTTGAGCCTTGACATTCTTATAGACAATATTCCTACAAAAAGTGTATAGGCCATTCAACTAACTCATGGACGACTGTGAAAGCCTGCAACAAAAGCTATGTGGTTTTGGATGCGATTGCTAACGTGCAAATTTATGGTTTTACAAACCAAAGTTGCCATTTTCTTTTATAATTCAGAGAAGAATTAAGACCAACGAGATAAAAATGGGTTTTCCGTAAGATAACAAAAACCTTAAACAGCTGTTTGCAACATAGTCTAATTTGGCGTCAAATAATTTATTAGTTTCAATAGATGCTAGCAAAAGCTACCATTACATTTGCTGGGCGACATTTGGACGCCACCTTGAAATTATGATCAAGCTAATTAACAAAGCCGTGCGTTTTCAACACACACACACACACACACACACACACACACACACACACACACATATATATACACACACACACACACATATATATATATATATATATATATATATATATATATATATATATATATATATATATATATATATATATATATATATATATATATATATATATATATGTAGTAATACAGATAACCTAGGCTTGTATAAAGTGCTTAATACTTACGTAGAGCTTTGAATAAGAATAAAATAGTGATCAAACACGCGCTGTAGCAACATATATATATATATATATATATATATATATATATATATATATATATATATATATATATATATATATATATATATATGTATATATATATATATATATATATATATATATATATATATATATATATATATATATATATATATATATATATGATTCATATATATATATATATGATTCATATATATATATATATATATATATATATATATATATATATATATATATATATATATATATATATATATATATATATATATATATATATATATATATATATATATATATATATATAATTCATATATATACTATATATGTATATACTGTATATTGTATATTCACATAGACAAATGAAAATATTTACTACTGCAATACTATCATTCGAAAGGGTAGGATGGTAATATGAAATAATTATCATGGCACGCCTTTACCAATTATACATATTGATGAGTGTACCAATATTGCAAACTCTTTTCACTGCTATGTTCGTCATACACAGAAAGATCAATAAGGGCATTCTTCAATAGTTAAAGGTAAAAGAGATCCCAGCCGTTCACGGTGAATCATCTGCACACGTCTTCCCATAAGACGGTGGTTGATAAGAAAGTAGTGTTCGATTGCTTGACGAAAGTCCAATGCTGAGTTTTGGTACTGAAGAATGTTGATAACCTCATGTATATCAAAAATTCTACTTGTCCTGCAAAGTTCATCATCTCTTTGACATACTGTGTGTACATTTCCTGTGTTAATCTATGTATTTTGGTGCTACCTTACCTGCTTCTGACATATAGTGCAAACTCCCTCATTCCCTGTCAAAACAACAAGTCGTGTCGACCTCAAATAGCACTCAGTTAACAAAGCTTTTACCTGAACATTGTTTCAAGGGATGAGGGGATCACCAGCCTTCTTGTTTGAGGTGAACTTAAGGATTTTCAAATAAACTGCAGTATTCACTGGGTGTCCTACAGAGTTTTAGCTTTGATTTTATTTCTCTGTAGTGCATGTCTGTGTGTGCTACTATGTAATGTTCCACAAATCCAACCATATGCCAATCAAGAAATCTAAAAAAGCTTTATTACTGGGCCAAACAAACTTTCTAATAAAACGATATCCGTATTTGAAGCTGATGCCCCAAGGAAGCAATGAACCTATGAATGGCAGAAAGAGCAAAGACGGCTTGTCTTATATTACAAAGGATAAGAACTACAGAATCGGCGGCATAGCAGAAAACACACTTGTACACAAAGGTAGAAGATAAGATCAGCCTGTCGTTCCGCTATTAGTTATCAGGCCATACCATTTTGTTTGTTGGTAAATAGATGAATGAGTGACAATCTTCAAATACGAATATTTCCTCCTAATAAAGCTGACATTCGAATTGGAACCGATCTGAGATTTAGGCCAGATATTGTAGGAGTACTACACAGTCTGTAGAGTATACATGTTTTTTTTATAAGAAAGTTTTGTTCACCCAGTGCTGACACTTTCTTAGCATCTTCATGATTTCAGTACTGAAACTTCCGTAAGATTTTCTTAGCGAGAATATTCCAGTTTGAGAAGCTCTGAAGTGATACGCAGGCAGAAAGGTACTAAACAAATATAACACTAAAATACATTGATATAGAAAATCTATGCAAGCTAATTGGAATTTTAAGTGTGTATCAATTTATCAACTTTCTTAGGTCTCAGAAATCCAGTACTGAACTTTCATAACTTTTTCAGCCGCCGAGTACCGCTTTCCTATAAACCATTTTCATATCGAAAAACGTGTATGGGAGAACTCGCCAACCAATCAAGCATGCAAAAGAAACTTTCTCATGTATACGGTGTCGACTTATGACATTCACAGTATCTCCGCGTGCATTTCATATCGTTCCGCTATCACTTTTCAATTTTGTTCTTTGTTTCTCTTAGCGTATTAGCAACATGCAAAGCTTAAATTGGAGTGTGGTCCTCCTTGGTGTAAATGCTGTCATGTGCGCAATTGCCAAATCCTGTAGACTTCATATTAACGTAGAACAGGCTAACTTACAGAGCAGAGGGCGTTTGAACTACACTTCAAGCAGCTAGTGGCTAGTACCATTTTTTTTTTCGTGTTGTTCCAAGCTTTCTTCAAGAAACCATTAAATATAGACCGAATAGAAAATGCACTCTTATTATGAGAAATTTTGCAGCGGGCCAATGTTCTTAAGTTCTTAATAATGCTAGAGTTAAATGTCTTAACTTCCTCCTATTCAAGGAGATATTTTTTGAAAATGTTTTAGAAACTAAATGCATTTGAAAATAAAACAACAAATCCTGATTTTTATTAGCAACCTTATCAGAATTTATTTACCAAAACAATATGGGTATATGAGTGCTTATGAAAACTCCTATTTAAGGCAGATAACGTCCTAGCAATACTATAAAGTGTGTTCTTAAATATTAAAGAGTGCAGGCAAAATCCAGAAAATGCTGATAAAGCCTTTCAATGGTGTGGTATACTTTTGTACCAGAGATGAAACTGGGCTATATTTCAGTGTGTCAGACAACTAGTTACATCACATAATTACTGAATTGATGTGTAGACAGAGAGGAAATAGCGCTTTAAGATTAAATTTTATATTATAGATACTAGTATCTAGTGTACTGCTCTGCTCTGCTCTGTTCTGTTCTGCTCTTTTCTGTTCTGACATTTTCTGTCCTGTCCTGTTCTGCTCTGTTCTGTCTTGTTTTGTTCTTATTAAGAGGTAGCACGTAAAACAACACATATGAATTCTCGCCTTTGATTCTAAGGCCCAGTTACACCCTTTGTCCCTCAATAATAAGCTACAGACAATGTTAGGTTAAAAATTAAAAAATTTAAGAATATTAAAGCTGAGCGAAAAGTTAGGTGCTTTTACAAAGTGTGTAATTCAATGTAGGAGCTTGTAAGTTTAAATCTACGAGCAATGAAGAAATCTTCAAGCTCTGATGAGCTGCGGAAAGTCAAACGTAAGATCACGGATACTTCACAGCACTTAAACTCTCGCAGGTGCGCGCACTTAAACTCGCACATACACAAACACACACACACACACGCACACGCACACGCACACGCACACGCACACGCACACGCACACGCACACAGGTACCAGGCTTTACTAACTCTTTCTATGAACGTAGCATTCATTGACAGGACAACCATTATTCATTATTAATCCTGGTTTCTCAGGTTTGGCGTCAAAAAACCCATACTACGTCACTTCTACATCAACATGCTTACTTTTGCATAAATGAGTCAATTCAACAAACTTCCTGCTTGATTAGTATATCCGTTCAGTGACATGTTTTACTTCAAGGCAGAACGTCAATCTCTGAGTCAGTATTCTAACGCAATGGCACTGGGCACTTTTATATCATTGTGACCCAGTGGTAAACAGGAACGCTCGTCGAGAGGAGAACTGGGAAAGTCCGTGCCAAACGTATTTGATGAAGTCTTAAAATCATAATTCCTGGATTGGGAAAAGTGGGCAAGGCACATCATTTTGAAACTACGTTTGGGGTTTATGAAAACAGTAAGCCATAGATCAGAATCATTGTCCACAGATAGCGGAACAAGACCAGATTGGCTAGAAGGAAATTGGCTTGCTTGAGGAACACAAAGTTGTCAAGAAACAGGCTCAATATTGACTAACCATGGCGCTGAAAACATTCTCATATGATTAGCTTTAGCCAATCTAAAAGGAAAATTTTGTTGTATTTTGTAAAGGGAGCCCTAAGAGGGAGGTGTTGGAGAAGCACTCGTCCTGCCTTTTGCCGAAGGGGGCAAGGAGAGTGAGAACTGACCTTCCTTGACAAAAATAGTAGTTATATTAGTATCATGGTAAGAGATAGTAATTAAATTTCCCCAGAAGTCAACCAAGAGTCCTAATTTTTCGGGTGGTCTTATGCGTCTTCTTTCCTGCTGGCCACCTTGCTCTACTAATGTTCCAGGTATTACAAGGTCCCTGCACGAAGACGGCCAAAAATAATACTACTACCTAAGGAACTGAATGAATTTCAAATGCTAACCGGTCAGTCGTTAGCTATACAAATAACTGCATAGCTGTAAATACAGCCATACTGGCATCCTATCTGTTTGGTCAGAAACTGGGGCAGGGGCCGATGTTGCTATCCCTAGGGCAAAAATAATGTGCATTCCAAATTGGGAAAGGGATAGTACTCTCCTCGGTTGCAAACTAAATGTTTAATTTGTATGAGGCCTTTAGCTTTATTTAGTTTGAGAATCTGCTATTCTCATGTCGAGAAACTACAAAATTAAATTAATTTGTCACTTGCACCTACTGCATCCTAGTGCTTTGATATATGCTCATAAGTAAACATATATATCGTCCGATCCTACTTGTTCATGAATGAAAATAAATACAGCAAAAGCCCGTACTCAAGAACTTCCACTTACGGCGAACATAGGAACAGAAATTTTATATTATTTATATTTCAATAACCTTGCACCTTTTCAGCCCGAAGTTCTACACACTTTTTTATGAGAATGCCTACTTCTTCGTTGAGCTTTGACATTCCTAGCATTTATCGATTCTGAACCTAAGATTATTCTTGAACTGTAATATTCTTAAATCTCAACGATGGACTATATTCTCATAATAAAAAGTGTGTAACAGACACTGTGAAGAGTTGCTGAGTCGCGTCATAGCGTAATGACTCCCAGACTGGATCAATGAAGCTCGCATTTGTTTTCAGTAATGTTGAGCCTTACTATTCTTATAGACTTTTAAAAAAAAGTGCGTAACTAGGCTATTCTACCTGGTTTCGTTCTTTATCTACTGAGAAATTAATTCAACCTATTTGAAAATCAATCCATTTTTTGATGGAAAACATTGTATAAATACATAACTGGAACAGGCAGGGTCTGACGGAATAAGATCAGCGTGAAGAGTATGGATCCAAAGGCATCGGAGGACCCTTGAAATGTAGGGGAATGCAATCTGTCTGCATGCTCAGGGTGGACGACGGTTCCCAAGTCGATTGCAATGATTCATTTCAAACTGGTAGGTACTTATGTGCGGGTTTGTAGCGTAACATATGAAGAAACTTTAGCTGTGAATGAGGGCAACTGCCAGTCTCATTATTAGGATGAAGTATTCTGTCAACAATGGGGATTATTCCAGATAAGGAATAATATCCTAAAAGCTTATTACATCATTTTCCCAAGTAGGTGTTTAAACAATGAAGCCTTCACGCGAGTTTCTAATAACTTGACAACTGCTGGTAGCAAATTGGCGTTACATCCACCGCAATACTTTGCAACTCTACTACTTGATACAGAGGTGGAAACGGAAAACCACTCAGATATTCTCTCACTCACAAACAGCTAGGTGAAACTTAATAGTCTACAACAATAAAAAAACAAACAAACCGTTATGAAGAAATCCCGCTCTTCCTCCAACTGACGGATTCTTGCCTCTAATTTACTCACATAATCATCTTTTGTGGCTGTAGGTCAAAGGCACTGATCAATGCAAGGACAATCGAGCATTAAACATTGAACAAATTTACATTTGAAAACAATGCATTTCAATTCAGTTTGAAGTAGTACTGACTCAGTCAAAAAGGAATTCAAACACTGGTGGTTGCAATCTAAATACACCAGCAGTACATAAAATACCAAAGTATACTCAACATCATATAAATATATAAAAACTTGCAGTTGTTTATTCATCAAGTGCTCTAAGAGAAAATCTAGTAAAGCAGTTAACAATATAGTTTGTGCAATACATCCTGGTACTAAGAAATATACAAAATGTTATAGCCTATGTAATATGATAAATTGTTTCTGTTTGATGAGTCATTTCTCATCCAAGCAAAAGAGCTTCCACAACAGATTAAAATTTTAGTAGCTTGAAGTAAACACTAGGAGACCTTCATTGGTAGAGGATCTCACAATAAATGGCAGGGGCTACTGGGAGAGCAGCTCTGGGCCAAAATAGGCTAAGAAAAGCACAAAGGAATTGGTCTAGACAAAGTTGTTTATCTTAAATTCTGGTCTTTTGGCAACAAGAGATTTCCCTGGTTGAAGGCTATCCTATGAAGATAATAATAAATAAAAGGCATAAGTATGTTTCAAAGGAATATAGGCCAAACTAATATAATAGTTTGACAAATAAATACTGATCCTGAAGGCTAGGGGATCAGCCAGAAAGTATGTATGCCCAAAATCATCAACTTTTTTACTAACCCACTGATCTGTACATGTGAGTATGCTTTTGACTCAACCCACTCACCCACTCCTGTATGAGCATATGCATTTTTGTTTGATATTCCTTGAAAAATTCTGCTCATTTTCAGGAACAGCTTTTCACAAAATGATCACAAAATACATTAAGTTTTCATTTTACCTGAAGTAAATGCTGCAATGTTTTCATTCAGTGCCATTTTGTCTGCATTTCCCTCAGCCTACACAATGGGTAGTCCCACTAGCAGAACACTTCATAGTACACAAGCTCTGACCTTTACCAATCCACCCATTCTGTACATGTGTGTATGCTTTTGACCTTACCCATCTACAGACCCATAAAGAGTATGTACTTTCTGGATGATCCCTAGCAACACATTGCATTCTCCAAACTAAAGCTGAAGTTTCTTTGTCAAGGAGGATAGGACATAATTCATGTTTGATCCACAACAATGGGGGCACTCCAAATCAAAAATGCCACTTTCAGGTTATCTAGTGCAGTTTTTCCCAAACTGGACCCAGTGACCCTGTAAATGACTACATAGTGTTTCAGAGGGCAGCAAAAGGTATTTACCCTCCACAGGGCTTTGATATGAAAAATGTATGCTATAGGGAACAACCAGGTAAGATAATGTGAAAAGTAGGAAACCACTAGTCTAGAGTCCCACAGCTAAGTAGAGGGAGGAAATATTGACCCCTTACTTATTCTTCTGATGCCTCTGAGAAATGTGTTTATTGCTTATGATAAGGTGCTGACATTACTTAAAGCATGTATATGCCCCGCTGATGATAGAAAGTACAAATTATACTCAAAGCAATTGCCAGCCCAAATAAAATCAGCTTGAATGTGCATGCTCAAATCTCATTTAGTGCAATCTCCAAACATAACACATCTTACTGACTGGGAACAATTGATATATCTTAACAAGTAAGTAAAAATATAAACCTTTGCTGCTTTTTTGTGGGAGGATACCTTTTCTGCATTAACTTTCATGATCAACACAAGCAGGAATTTTATAGGGTAAAGTGTACGCACAACAAGTAATTAATTGATTGCAAAACTAAACCAAATTGCTTTGCCTGCTTTCCATTGTTAGATAAAAAATATGGCTAGAAACAGGAACGTGTCACAACTTGTTTCAGACACTGCATGGAGATCTGTTATTTTATCATTGCACTATATCAGCCTTCATTAAAAAGCATCATTGCATTCCACTCTAAAAAGATATTCCAAAACTAAAGCGGCCAGTTGTTTATGATGTTATCTATTTACATTGGATTCCAGCGGCTGACAAAATATACACATAATTTCTGAGGGATTACCATGATTCTCAAAGTAGCACTTTTATTATGTAGTTAAAATAATACAACAGTTAAAAAGCGCCAGTTGCAAATGCATGCACATCACAGATAATCCGATAAAAGTGAAGGATTTGAAATCAACGAACAAAATTGGCCTTACATTCCCGATGCAGAGATTAAGCTATATACTTAGGCCTAAATCAACTCGATACGACTTTCCTGACACGCATTTCCTGTGGTTTGGCTCTTACTGAAATATCATGAAATCTGCAAATCAGTAGTAGTGCTTGATACAACTGCGATGTCGTGCTCAATATTGGGATCAAAGCAATCGAATACATAAAGCAGCTTAGAAAAATATTCAATAAAAAGAACCTGCTTTAAGAGCTGAATAAAGGTGACTCACTTTGATCAACACAGTTGCTTTTGTCTGAACCAGCAGCCTGCACATCAGGATTCGAATCCACGTCTTCATTCTCTTTCCTAAGCCTATTGCAATCCCTACATATGACAAAATTCAAAAGGTTTCCTTCTTTTGAATCGTTCTCATTTTTTCTACTTTGATCAAGGTAAACACACAGGTCTCTCAGTTCTCCATTTTCCTTCATTAAATCTGTTTGTTTTCTTTCGAGGTTTTTTAATTTATCTGAGTAAGATATAACTTCGTTTCTCATAACTGTAACCGTATATCGTCCAAATCTCTGCCACTCTTTTGCAACTTGACGACATTTTTTCCGCTCATCGTCAAGATAACAACAAAGCTCACGCATTTCACTGATATCAGCCTGTAAGCCTCTGTTATGTTCCTCCAGAATTTGAATCTCTTGCAGATGAATGTCGATTCTTTCGTTGCATTTTCTAATCATATTATTGTGGTCCATAATGACAGCGATTTTCTCGTTTTCAGATTGCCGTAACCTTTCGCGTAGATCTTCATCTGAAGAAATCGAGACTTTCTCTCCAGACTGAGATAGTCGCTCCTCTACCTCTGTGTAATTCTGGTTATGGTCAGGCGTCCATTTCCCATGAGAAGAGTTAAACGATTCACTATGAAACGGCCTCTCCATACCAGAGCCATTACTAAGGATTGAACGATGTTCTATTTCCTCCATGATTTCATCGGGGAATAGAAATTTGAGAGTTGCCCCTTCTGTGCTTCTCCACAATGTTTGCTCTCTTGTAACGTCAAGAGCTAAGTCAGGCTGATGTCAATTGGGATATCTCCTGAATGCCTCGATTGCAAACAATACAAAAAATCATCTCTAAAAACGATAGAGGCTAAATAAGTGGGTTGTAACCCATGGTAGATGTAAGGTATGATTAATAAAAATTTCGCACCAGTCACAGGTGGTCTAATAGGGAAATCGTCATTCGCTTAGAAACAATGTAACCCAAACAACGTTCAACGCGATAAACAACTGAAATATTAATCTATTTCCACTTTATTTTCAAACAGATATACCCAATGTTAATCACAGCATATTTGCAGTTTGCATTCTATCTTTTCATTGACCTGCTAGCTGCAACTTCTGATGAGTAATACAAGCGTAAACACTGTAAACTATAGATTGGTAAAATATAACTAAAGGTTTCAGGTTTTCATCCATCTGTCATACGTCCTGTGACGTTATCAAAACTCCCTAGTTTCTAAAAGCCATACGTTCACTGAGACCGCAATGTGAACTTGTGTGCACAGGCCCATAGAATGGTCATATGTACACAAGTTTTTATCTGTGTCTGCATACGAACTCATTTTTTAAAAGTTCCCTAACTTTTTATCCCTTTTGCCAAATAGCAGTACCAACAGTTCCTTAATTATAACTGGTTAAATACAATATAATCAATGAATGGGACTGGTTTCCTAAGACCCAATTTCCACTGATCCGGATGAATACGAAAACGGATCAAATTTATCCACTTCGGCCTCGAGTTCCCACTGAAACGATGAAACGGATTTTCTGAAAACTGTGCCCAGAGCGTATATTTTTGAAAACGAATAAGTTTAAAAATGCATCATTTTTGGTGGAAACATTCTGACCCAGATATTTCTAAGAACACTGCAACCGTATAGCCATTATCTGCCTTACTTCAATAAAAAATATCCTTTTGCTTCATTCTGCACACATGTTCCAATCATGTTCCAATGGAAACAAGCAAAAACGAGCATAGTGTAGCAAGCGTTTCCATTATTCCGCTGCCAGAACGAGTAATTTTTATTCGTTTTCTCATTTATCCTGGTCAGTGGAAACGGGGCCTAATCATCTACTTTTTCCTTTGATAAAAATTCAAAATTGAGTAAATTCCTTTGTCTTCTGCCTGTGGGCTCTTTATACACTGGTTCATTGTGAAAAACGTATATATGTAAAACTAGAAATTAAAAATCGATTTGAAATAAATCTGAAATCGACCACAACTCGTCATTACCTAGCCGCAACTTGCTTGCACTGGTTCTCACCTTTACCCTTCCAACCTCGTGATAATGCACGTTTTTTTTTATAGGAAAGCGGTTTACAAGAAAACAGTGCTCAGTTGCTCAAAACAAGGAACCTAGCTCAAGGCCTAGTTCCAAAAAGTCCTTGCTTTTTGGACCTCCAATAATCAAATTGTAGTACTAAAAGCTCCTAAACAGTTCCTTAATTTTCACTGCACATTTAATGGCACTGCACATTTATAGACAATGGTAAAATATTGAAATTCTGAATTTTGGCTATATAATAAGACTAATAAGACATATCATCATCGTAATATCCAATAATTTCAAAATTTTGCTCAAATATTTAAGGAATGAGGCCTTCTGACAATTGCTACGCGTGCAAATGAAAAAGTTCTATGAATTATGGTTATGAGATTCTGGCTTCCACCATTTTGAAATGACTGTCGGAAACGGAACACTCAGATACAAAGTACAAGGAAGGAAACCACGGTTGGCTCTTTACAACCAAATTTCTATTGATTAGATTATTCAAAAGGTTTCAATGATCTACTTTTCAAATTAAAAACAAAATCCAAGAGAGACAATTACTTCATTATCGCAAAATTCCATCATTGTTAACAACTGTTTACAACTGCGTTGTCAAGTTGATTTTCAAATGTGAACTGCTAGAACATTCTACAGTATATAGGACAGATGTACTTGGCATACCCATAAAAAGGCATGGCTTGATTGATGAAAGGGCATTTCATGCCCGAAAACAGTAATCGAGTCAAATACCTGGGTGCAAAATCTACGACACATCTTATCGTGTTCACATTATAATGCTCGAATTAGTACTCACTTTTATAAGAATATAGTGTATAATAATAATATCAAGGCTGAAATTCTCTGAAATTTATGAACAATCTCAGAATAATGCTAGTCTCAAGCTTCATCAAGGTCTAAATTTTTTATTGATTTGAGTTGTTGTTAGAAAATGAAACAAGAGTGAGGCTCACTTATCCGGTCTGCAACTCGTTACAGTATGATGCGACTTAGCAACTCTTTAGGGAGTGTCATTTACAAACATTTTATTATAAGAATATAGTCTACATGAGAATTATTGCTCAAAATCGATAAAATCTAAGAAAAATTTAAGAATACAATATTCTTAGGCTCAAAATCAAAACAATTTGAAAATATTGAGGCTCAGTGAAAAATAAGATATTCTTACAAAAAACAAGTTTGCATAGAAGCAGCCAATTATTAAGTATTTATTAAGTATTCAAGTCAATCGCACAATCAGAATCACACACAAGCTCTCGCTGGCCACATAAAAAGACCAGGTGGGCCACATTTGGCCCGTGGGCCTTGAATTTGATACATGGGCTCTATACCATCCCAGTAGCTTCGACCTTGGTTCCAAATACTGTTGCTTTGATATTGGTAAGAGTTTGATTTCACTTCAAAAAGTATTTATAAACAGGATTGAAGAAATCCATTCACGGTAATTCCTCGTCAGGTGCTCACAACAATGTATTCGTGTAATTAACGATCATCTGTTATTGCAACTAAACACTGTTTCCGTCAGCTGTTTATCAGCTGCTCGGCATACAAAGGAGGGCAAAACCGTTCCTAATTGGTTTTGATTATCGTTCCTTAAACATAATGAAAAAAATTAGCAAGGTCGATCTCACGCAGGAGGATGGAAAAGGCCCCGCATAAATTTCTAAAAGGTGTCTAAGTATAAGACAGCTTTAAAGAGGAAATATCTTACATTAGCAACTAAATATTTAATATTATCTGCTAGATTAGAAAACACCAGGCGGCATAACCGAGCAGCTTTTGAAGATAAAGCTGACAAGGCAGTTTATTATGTAGCTAGTAGAGTACCTGTTTATCCTTAACTCTTTCCACTCTTCAGCAGGTAAATGAATTTCAAAGGGTACTTCAACTTTTTTTTAGATAAAAAGGGAGCATTTGGCAAAATTTGTGCTTTTGAGATGTCTACCATGATTCAGGCCTACCGAGAGCTGCTGTGAGAGCCAGTGGTAAATGAAAAACCCCTCTCAGGCTCGAGGCTAATGGCAAATCGTTCCCCTGCTCTACCATTGTATATTGGTGTGTACGTCATACGCCTATTCGAAGCTGATTTCAGTGGTTATCCTACTATCGTGTAAGATGACACAAGCAAACTTTTGAAAAGCGTGGGAAAATCTTGCGTGTTAACGGATTAACACGCAGGAAACGGGTATTCTGGAATAGCTGTAACACAAGGCCTTGTACCTGACGAATTAAGGAGGCCTTTTACATAAGAAATTAACCAATTTCATGGCAGGGTAATACACGTGGCAACACTCTCGAAAAGTGTGGGAGTTTCAAGTTATTTTCACTACAGAGAAACCTCCAATACAACTTCTGCCTCTGTAAAATAACAAATCTCACGATGACTTTCACTTCTAGTAAAAATAAGATCAAAGTTACTCTTATTCACAAGCCAACTTCTTGAGGGTTAAGCTCCCTAAGCCTTAGACATATGAGGATGTATGCACGCATGGTAACATGCTAGAGATTACATGACATTCTGCTGATATGGAGTTGAAACAGTATCTGATGTTTCTTCATGTGCCGAAAAGATTCCAAGTCTCCAAATAATGGTAATCGTATATCATGACCTAGCGAACCATCCTGAGGTTCTAATCTATGAAAAATGACAAGATTTGAATGAAAACTGCCGACACAACTATCATATGATTAGGAAATGCTAATTCACGGCCAGAAATTAGGCTAATGGCCAACGAGACTTGAATAATGTCATGTGTCATCGGCAGTGTAACTAGAAATAAGATTCTATATCACAGACACAATATACAAAGGTGTCTATTCAACGAAATGAGAACTGTGTTAAATCATAATTGCAGAGTAATTAGGAGACTTCTTCAATGAATTCTGACAATCTACTGCAAGGCTTCGTAAGTTAATTCAGGTCATTATAACCAGGAGGGGTAATAGAAAAATTAATAGTAGGGGCTTTCCAACAAAATATATTAAATATTTTTAGCTTAAATATTTAACTATTCAGCAAAACAAAAGCAGTTTCTCTAAAAATTCGACACTTAACTAGAGAAGCACAAAGATAACGTCATTGTTCCGATAAGGTGAGATATTTTCCAACAAAATGACAGTTGAGCTCTGTATGGAAGGTTTTCACCCCCCTCTCCTTTGACGCACCTATATCTACACCTCTGATTATGTCATTATGAAAAGTAGAAATGCCAGAAAATAGCCGATTTTTGCGGGATTCAAACTCGTAATCCCTGCCTTTTTATGTTGAAATTAAATCACTATGGTATCTAACAAGTTATATTTTGTATCTATCATTCTATAAAACTTTCTATCAATACAATCACCAACTCAATCAAAATAAATAAATCCTTCCTTAAAGTTCTTATCGCATGTCTTTCTAAACTTCTCTAAAAATTCTACCTTCTCACAAAAGCGTTATTTTCTCATTATTTTTTATTGCATTTACTGGTGATAGTTTGATATCAAAAGAAACCTCAAATGGCAAATTTAAATCAAAGGTAGATGTGACAAATTTTAGATTGACCAACTTGCACTGAAAGAACAGGACGTCCGACTCAAATTCTCAAAAAGTAGCTATTTCTATATAATCATTGCGCTATAAAAAGTTCCCGCCAAAAATGAACAATTCGTATCTGCTCAATGCTTCCCACAAATACATACATCGCGATTCGACGCCATTTTCCTTTATATTGGTTCTGTCATGAAACTGAGGCGGCTATCACGAAACTGAGACGGCTGTCATAAAGCAGTAGAAGTAAAAGCTACTGTGTAGCTGCTCATTCACAAAATGATTCTTTAAGCTTTATTCATCAGTAACATCTTTAGACTGTAATTCCATGACGAGGCTAGAGAAAAAGATTATGCAAATGAAACATATGCCATCTGCAGAAAGTTAAAACGGTGTTATTAGTCTCATATCGCGCCTCAGGAATGAAGCAAAATTTAAACCATAATATGCTATATTTCTTAGTCTAATCACGGGCGCGGCTTTAGTAAAGCATAAACGAAGCCGCTTTTTGTAACAACAAATTCTTTGAGCTCCACCACAATGGTAGATATTGCACTCGCACAATATAGAAATGTTCGTTCATAACAAAAAATATCACATACAAAGCCATTCTATTCATAACAGTAAAACTCTGCACTACTTCACGAGCAAATGGACTATTGGACTTAACTCTGTATACAACGATATATCGTATTCAAAGATAGATTTCCCAATCTCGAAATCTAAGTAAGGAAAGGTCTGACTACTTTCATGCGACAAAATCAAAGGTGAAAGCACTTCTGAATTCAAATTTTATCTAGAATAGGGACAAAACAGTAGGATGAATCTGAAGCTACAAGAAGTAGCACACTGAAAGTGCTGACAAAATTATGATATAAATAAAGTGCTTGGCATTGACGAGATATTTTCCACCAACTGGCAGAAAATGCATTTGAATGAATGAATTCCGAAACACACACACACAAACACACACTCATACACACACACACACACACACACACACACACACACACACACACACACACACACACACACACACACACACACACACACACACACACACACACACACACACACACACACACACACACACACACACACACACACACACACACACACACACACACACACACACAACGTTTCGATCAGAATCTTCATCAGTACTAAACTTACAATGACATTGGGCCTGCTTAAATTACCTACATAACAATGGGGTCACAATTGATATTGCCTAACGGGGACCTACCTATTAACACCTCATGATAAATTAAGAATCCATTATATGGGGAGGGCCGAAGCTGTGAAGTAAGAAACAAAGGAGGATAATATAGAGCATATAAGGTGATGCAAAGAGTGCGAGAAGTGTGAAGAAAAGAAGAATAGATGCTGGATAGACGCAAAATGGACAAAAGAAGCAATTAACGCTAGGAACCGCAATAGGCACAAAGTTTGCTCCGGCGTATGCCAATTTGTTTATGTCCAGTTTAGAAGAAGATATGTTGAACAGTTGTGAAGTTAAGCCTTGGATTTGGTACAGGTACATTGATGATGTGTTTTTTATTTGGACACATGGTGAGGAAAAGTTATGTAGTTTTGTAGAGTATATTAATAGTTAACATCAAACAATAAAGTTTACAACAGAGAAATCAAGGGATAGTGTCAGTTATTTGGATGTTTTAGTAAGTAGAAAGGGACGGGCCTTGGAGACAGATCTCTACTGCAAATCTACTGATACACACCAGTATTTGCAGAGGAGCTCTTGTCACCCATGGCACGTCAAAAAAGCAATCCCATATGGGCAGGCTCTTAGAGTTAGAAGAATTTGTTCAGATGAGAAGAAGTTCAGAAAGAGGTCGGAGGAGTTAGTGAGTTGGTTAGTAGATAGGGGTTATAAGGAGGATTTCGTTAGGGAGCAGATAGTTCGTGCTAGTAGTTTAGACAGAGAAAGACTTTTTAACCAGGAAGGTAGATGTAATGACAAGAGAAAGGATCAGGTTCCATTAGTAGTTACATTCCATCCAGCACTTAATGAGCTTAGGGGCATAATTAGGAAACTCCATACCATGTTAGAAGTGTCTGAAGAACACAGGATGGCCTTTAAAGAGCAGCCTCTTGTGGTCTTCAGACGGGCACCAAATTTGAAGGATAATCTAGTTAGAGCTAAGCTTCCTAAGATTCGGACAGAAGGAGTTAGGGGTTGTTTTAGGTTTGGTAAAGCGCGATGTCAAGTTTGCAGTTATATGTCAGAGGGTAGTGGGTTTAGATGTAATGTTTCAGGTAGGGAGTATGATATAAATAGTGATTTTAATTGCGATTCTTCAGGGGTAGTGTATTTATTAGGCTGTAAAGTATGTGGCAAGCAGTATGTAGGTAGCACCTTTACATCATTTAGAGCCAGGTTTAACAATTATAAGTCATCTAGTAGGAAGTTTTCTAGTGGAGTAGCAGTGACGCAGGCAGAGTTGTTTAGACATTTTACAGACGCCAACCATCATGGATTTTTAGAGGATGTTAGTTTTCAAATTATAGATAGGGTATTTGGAGTTTCTAGACATAAGGAGGGATTCTGGCAGTTTAGACTACAGAGCTTTATACCTGAGGGACTTAACGTCAGATATGCAGATCATTAGCAATCCCCTATGCACTTTCCTAGCGTTAATTGCTTCTTTTGTCCATTTTGCGTCTATCCAGCATCTATTCTTCTTTTCTTCACACTTCTCGCACTCTTTGCATCACCTTATATGCTCTATATTATCCTCCTTTGTTTCTTACTTCACAGCTTCGGCCCTCCCCATATAATGGATTCTTAATTTATCATGAGGTGTTAATAGGTAGGTCCCCGTTAGGCAATATCAATTGTGACCCCATTGTTATGTAGGTAATTTAAGCAGGCCCAATGTCATTGTAAGTTTAGTACTGATGAAGATTCTGATCGAAACGTTTACTTAAAGGATAGTATATTTGTGGTTTATTCTATTTATGTAATTTATATACGTTGTGGATGCGGCATAGGTTTAGTTTGTATATATATATATATATATATATATATATATATATATATATATATATATATATATATATATATATATATATATATATATATATATATATATATATATATATATATATATATATATATATATATGTCGAAACGAAAAGAGTCCTGGTACAGTAGAATATAAGTCGAAACACAATAAAATCAACAATTCTTTGAGACTATTTTATTCCGCAACTAGTTTCGTCCGTTCAAGCGGACTCATCAGGCTACAATCATTTGTGTGTGGTTGTTTTTTGAACCAGTAGCTTTTTCATACCTTTCTTTTATATATATGGCCCGTGTCCTCTAGTATAACTTGCTGATGATGATTCTACCCAAAGTTGAAATGTTCGTTTTATGTCACTGTAATATTGTTGAGAACATACATTATCATGACAATACAGTCACTGGATATGTCGCTGTTTCAGGCCTTCCTTTTAAAGTGAGTATAGTCTACAGCTTTCGTTTAAGTTGTCATAAGTCAAAATGAGATGACGAAGATATCTCTTTTTGTCGTCGTCCTGATCATAAATTTATCTCATGACTGCCATTTCCATGGTCAAAATCAATCGCTGACAGTGTTCAACTGACTGTTTTATATTCGTAGTTTTGGGAGACAAACAACGTATAGCTCTGCATCAAGAGCATTAAAGATATGAGTCATAAAATCTATCTAAAAAGCCTCACATGATGGAACTATGTGACCTTATTAACCTATAGGAATTTATAAAAGGTTGTAAAGAGCTATGATTTATACCTCACTTTAGCTTGATTGACAACTTTTACAACCAAACTGACAACGTGCTAGCTTGATAAAAACTTAATGCATTCACCTCCAGTCCTCAACGCTACTACCCAGTATTGCAAAACTCCAATTCAAATCGCTTAATAGCTTTTAAATATGGGGCCATTCAAAAAGTATGCACGCTCTGAAGGGAGGTAGAGGGTACCCTGAAAAGCGTACGGAAACGTGTAAGGGGAGAGGTGTCCCTTCAAAAAACGTACGTACGCAGAGGTAATTTTAAAACGCTTACTACTTGCAACGCATCCGAAGTAAATGAAACTATCTATAAATAAAAGCTATTAATAAATAAGCTACTAATAATAAAACTTTCTATAAACAAATAAAAATTGTGTACGCAAAACCATCCTTAGCATGAAAACTGTAATTTGGATTTTAGGTTTTTCGGCTATGTATTAAGCTTTTCGAACTTTGAAAATAGTGTGATAAACAATAGATCAAAATATTTAGGCTGGGATGATGACTTAAAAGTCCGTATGCTTGGGGTAGGGGGGTTCCTCCAAAGCTACGTACTGATTGAATGGCTCCTATTTTGTCATAAAAAATCATCAGGATACAGTTCTCTAAAATCTGCCTTGGATGCAGTATAGGGCATTGAGCAAGAAGATTTCAAAGGTGCGCATTGACATACAAGGGCAACGGAACTGGGATTGTTAGGAATTCGTTAAGAAAGTTTTCCCGCAAATTTTGCTACTTTTTCTGGTGCCGTGCAAGAAAATGAAGCAGACATTACTTACCAGTGGTTAGACAAAAGAATTAGCAAATAACATACGCTCAAGTAGTGTATGAAAACAATTAAAAATTAACTTTCAAAGAAATCTAAAAAACAAATGCACACTTTCCAATGGGGAATTATGGGCTAACTACTGGGAAATTTAAGGGCCTTGTGGGGAATTTTCCAGTAGTATGTTAAAGATCCCCTGAGATAGGACATAGAATTTTATAGGAAAGTTCATTGGATACTTGGAAAATTACATGAAAACTTACCAATATAAAAACACAAAGAAGGATAGGAAATGATAGCCAAGCTTCACAAGTGCTTCCTGTGTATGTGTTTTCAACTTTTTTCTGTTAAGTATCTCTGCTGGATCAAAAAATTCTACTTTTCTTTTTGACATTGTCAAAGCCCTGCAACAGGATCAATAGTCAAATTACCAGGCAAAATTGCCAAAACAAAATGTACAGGTAAAGGAGAGAATGAGTTCGAGATGACTTCAAAAAAGAATTATCCATGCAGAGAGATAATTCTCAAGTTTTTCTAGTAGAACTTTCTTCAATTTTTCAGAGCTCTAACATGCATGAAATAAAGATCACATAAATGCTTCTTCTATAGAAAAAACACACTTTCTGCCTTTAGCTTATATGCTTCAAGATTAATATCTTGTCACATTCAGCCTTAAATGTTTCTCAAAACTCCTTAACTTTCAAGCAACACCAACAATACATATGAGGCAACTGCCAAGCAAGAAATATGTTAAGCTTAGTGAAGTATGTATGTAAATGAGTCTCATACTGGGTTTGAAATTCTATGTCAAATCACAAACTCAACATTTGAATTCAATTCATGAGTCTATTTCTCTGTGGTACAGTGTGCACAAACTGAACCTTCTCAAAGCATGTATTTTTCAATCCTAACCTAGAAATGCATCCTGCTTGTATTTCATAAATGTTTCTAAACTTTTGCCCAATTTGAGTCTCATGTTACTTATACAAGTGCTTCTCACAAAAGAAACATTTAAAGAATGCAATAATCATATACCTATAAACAATCCATACTGTCATTGGCAAAGTCCAAAGTATAGGAATCAGATGAAATGTTGACAACGTGGTAACAGCTAACAGTCCATGGGCTACAATCTCTGGAACTATCATCTAGGAAACACACATGTCAAACAGTTTCATTACCCAAAGTCAAGAGAGTTAGCAGCAAAACTATTATAATACAAGCTCAATATTTCAAGACAACATTTATCCTAGCTATTAGTTCCTTAAATCGAAGCACTGATTTGATATCTTGCAAAATGATGCCAATAATACATAAAAACTTTGGGAATGATGAAAGAGATTATGAAAAGAGATACACAATTTTCAATGACATCCTAGTAGGCTTCATTGTTCATTTGAATAATACTATGCTCCAATCAGAGGACCTATGGGAATTCAATCAAACTAACTTGCACTAAACCTGAAAAATTGTTCTGATTATTCCTACAAAATTGAGATGCAAAAGAGAAATCATCTAAAGAACATAGGTATTAAGGTGTTGGTAATTTGCACAGTTTCTCCACTAGCTTTACCACTCACTTTAAGAAGTAAATAACACACACATACACACACACACACACATACACACACACACACACATACACACACACACACACACACACACACACACACACACACACACACACACACACACACACACACACACACACACACACAGGTACAAAAAATCAGAATTTGAAAAGTGTTACTACTAGATACTACTACAATAGTCGCCAAAAGTCCTTGGGACACTTAGAAGAAACAGATAAAAAACCATTTACCTCTACATATTGTCATAGTTGCTACAAACATGCGCCCCCCCTTCCCCCTAGAACAATGTTGATTCGTTTGTGGCACATTTGAAGTTGGCGTGCACATGAACTTTTCCCATTATCCCAGGCACTTCTCCAGAAAACCAACATTGTTTCGGGGGGGGAGAGGGGAATGAAAGTTTGTTGCAGACTGCAAAAAGTGCAAAGTGTCCCAGGACTTTTGGCAGGTATTGTAGATCTCCTGACTCCAAATGGCTTTATGATTTACTTTATTCTTGATGATAAAACAAATAGAAAATAAAATATTTGTAAGATTGTCTACTGCAAAAAACCTTATTCAGCCTATTGCAGCATGTTCTTGCATTTATGTAATCACACTCCAGATCTGAGAGGTTGACAATCTACAGGTATAGTTAAGCCCCAATATAACCACAGTGCAATTATAAATAACCAATCTGCCCTGTTTTGCAAATAGCCAAAACAAAGCCATGACATTTTCCAGTTATGCTGTAAGGTTGACTGACCATAACATGGAGGTCCCATTGTCATTGTAGCTCTTGGCTAGAAATGGTGGGGACAGGCTGACATTTGATCCTTTTTAAGTGTAAAGCAATAATAGCAATAGTAGCATAATATATGATGACACAATTCAGGGGTTGCTTATATACTTGCTATTATGTACTATTATGTACAAAATGCCAAAACTATTTTGAAGTATTCAGAAGTGAAAATTATCCAATCTTCATTTTCAACATAATCCAGCTTTTATGGAATTTTGCCTACATAATTAGAAACAGGTGAAAACAGCTACCAAGATTCTGTTTCAGTTCTATGTTGATACATAGTTGCCAAATCTCCCACATTCCATTGGAGACTCCATTGGAGCATTTCACAATTACCTCCAGCCAACATCCAGCAATGCCAACATGTTTTAAAATCTCCAGGATTTATTACATTTCAAAAAACATCCAAAAATTGTCTATCTGAAAATATACTGAAACTTAGCAATTCACACTGTCCATTCATCATCAATCCCCTATTCAAACCTAATCATTCTTAGAACCACTGCTTTTCAATTCAAGGTTCTGAAGTATTATGTTGTTTTTTATAATATATTGCTATATACTGATGGTGTCCTCAATAACTGCCCAGCAGTGGCAGCCTCAGCCCCAACCCCACCCCTTTAACTCTGTCTCTTGGCCACACCCATTTTCCCAGCATTTTGATAACCGAAGCTTGGCCACTATTACCTGCTGTAAGCTTTCCGGCCTATGATACTTCGTTTAGTGAATGTAAACAATTTACTTCCGCTATAAACACAGGGTAAAGCTATATATAACAAAATGCATCGAATAATTCATATGTTAAGATGATCATGAAACAAAGTCAAACAATGGCAGTTCATTACTTAGGAAGATGAAAATTGAACTTTCAACAGTATGTTCATAATTATCAAGATCCACTAAAGAAAAGGATACGTAGAACACGTCAAAGAAAACCAGGACGATAGAGTCGATCAGGCCAAAAATGAAAATGCCTATCTCAAGAGACATTATAGTAAACTTATTTAATTTCTGACAATCTGCCAAAGCTATGTATACTTTTAAGCACAAAATAGATCGACTGCTCTATGCTTCAAACTTAATCGACGCTTGAACTTAAAGTCAAAAATCATTTAGCTGGCTGTTTATGATTGAATTGAATTCTAGTCTGAAACGAGTCTGTTCCAAAAGAGTTTTATTCACAAAATAAGTTAGAGTACTCGGATTTCAATAGTAAGAAAGAACTGGGATACTTTCATGATTTGTCAAAAGTACTCTTTGTGCTGTACTTTATGTCATACTTTCTCATTTACATGGTGATGTCAGAATACCTCAACTGAGATAAAACAAAGAGGGGAGACAGATGACAGACTAGATTTTTCTTGCCAGTTGACGTCCACTTTGCAGCTTACCTATCAGGCAACGTCAGGCGACATTCCTGCCCTGCAAAATACATCAGGTAAAGAAATATAGCCGTACGACTGAAGTCAGGAAATATGCCTGAATACTAGCTCTCGTGTTTTTCTTTCGAATCATCCTTTGATAAAATACAACCCTTTCATTGGCATTATAAAACCCTTCAGTCCAGGCTATCACATTTATGACAGTATTTTGCTTCTTGTCGTTTTTCACATTAAACTTTTGAATTTTCGATGTAAGAAGATGAGACCAGAATAATAGATATTCCACAGTAATGGATAGGAATGAAAAATTTAGTTTACCTCATTTGGCAATCATTTTTTTCCTGAAGATCTTCCGCTCTTGGCTTTTAGCTTTATTATCCTACCTATACTTATAGTTGTTGCTGTTTTAGACGAACTTACCATCACTGTAAAAAGCATTCCCATACAATTATGTCCGAAGTAACTTATGATGTAGAAAACCCTCTGCAGCCGGAGGCGGAAGCTACTGAAGAAGACAAAGAAAAGCCAATTGAAGACGTCTGTGACAGCATGTTGGAGAAAGTCTTTGATTACTTCAATGGAGAATTGACAGGTTTGTCTACCAAAATTGAATGATCCTGTTTATTGGACTGTTCAAACTCTTTGCTATTGGTTTCGCTATTTACTGCATAAATCAACACATTTCTATGGTCAAAATGGTGTTCTTTATGCAGATCAAAGTATATTGATTTCATATAATAGACCAATAACATGAACTGCCTTGGGGTCATTCAGTTAGTATGTACACTCCAGAATTTGACTAAACTTTGATCCCCTCCCCCCCTTGTATTCACCCTTTTTAGGAAATTTTCTATCAATTATCAACCCTTAACAGATCAGACTACCAATCTGTATTGTTAAACAGATGTTAAATGTGCCCTTACAATAACCCCAGACAGACTTGGTTTTGCAAATAATTCTAATACTCTATGCATGAGTTATTGTGGGTGTTGAGAAATGTACCAGTAGAGTTGCGGTCTTTCTATTGTTTTTCCAGCAACATGTGAGGACTACAAGCTGTTGCAAACACTCAACAACATGACAGTGTCAAAATACCAAGAGATGTCCAAGAAAGCAAATACACTTACTGCAAATATGGCATCACTTAATGAGAAATGTGAGATTTATGTGCAACTGAATACATTTTCAATGTTATTATCATCAGCATTGCCTTAGAGACCAGATATTTATGTAATGGATTCCCAGTACCTCTGCTCACAATGGCCATCTTGTTTCCCACTCTCATGCAAGGATGCATATGATACTATAATGCCATTGATGGTATGATCAGCCACTCATGAGTGCAGCAATAGAAATTCCCTAATTGCCAGAATCTTTTGTCACAAGCTAGTAGGCAGTACTGGCTTTCAGTCTCCATGTAGACCAGCAAGTTCCTATAGAAATAAGATCTTGCAGTTGTTAGCATAGACCATAAGGCCACACCAGCAGCAGAGATTGCAGAAACCACCTGTTATATATACTGTACAAGCATACATTTCCATTCATTGCATACTTTTCTTCATTGCCAACACTTACTCTATC
This sequence comes from Mastigias papua, assembly GCA_964019165.1. Taxonomy (NCBI): domain Eukaryota; kingdom Metazoa; phylum Cnidaria; class Scyphozoa; order Rhizostomeae; family Mastigiidae; genus Mastigias; species Mastigias papua. The sequence continues at coordinate 5,724,122 of OZ025269.1, forward strand.
CCAACACTAAATTAAACAAGAGCCAGCATTTTATGGCCTCATGCCACCTAGGCCTATTTTAAATCCAGCTTCCCCTCAACACTCTGCCATGCCTAACCTAAGCTGAGTGAGATCACACCTATATTTATAAATGATTAAATAAATAAATATATTCAAGTATATATATATATATATATATATATATATATATATATATATATATATATATATATATATATATATATACATATATATATATACATATATATATATACATATATATATATACATATATATATACATATATATATATACATATATATATATACATATATATATATACATATATATATACATATATATATATAATATATATATATATATATATATAGATATTTAAGTATATATATAGATATTTAAGTATATATATAGATATGTAAGTATATATATATATATATATATGGAATAAACCACAAATATACTATCCTTTAAGTAAACGTTTCGATCAGAATCTTCATCAGTACTGATGAAGATTCTGATCGAAACGTTTACTTAAAGGATAGTATATTTGTGGTTTATTCTATTTATGTAATTTATATACGTTGTGGATGCGGCTTAGGTTTAGTTTGTATATATATATATATATACTCTCCAGTCCGGAATAGACGTCCCCCCCCGACTATTTATTTTTTCGAAAAATGCACACCTGGACATTCTTATTGCAACCCCCCCGCTTATTAATTTTGAGCCAAGAGGACATTTTCCCAACCAGACCAAGAATTGTCCGTAGAAAGTAACTCGTTGTGAATGTTTGTTGTGCTGAAAAAATGCTATCATGAAATGCGTAATTGCTGCAAGAAGCACTGAAAACTCGGCCGACAGTTGTGCCAATGATGATGTCATTCTGAACGCCGATTATAGACACATTTTTAGCATGCTAGAAATATGTAATAAACGCAATAAATTGTTTTTCAAAAAGTTAAAAGTTTTTTATCCAATGCATATGTTGGTCTTCTGTCCACATTCATTAATAACAGCCCACCCCATAGACATTCACCTTGGAGCTTTTCCACCCCCCCCCCCCGCTTATTGCAACCTCCCCGCTTATTTACTTTGAGACTTTTTTCCAACCCCCCCGCTTATTGCCACCCCCCCTTCTATTCCGGACTGGAGAGTATGTATATATATATATGTATTTATACTTATATAGATCATTAGAAATAAAGAATTACTAAAATAAATTAGAACAAATGTTTTACAAACCTTTGTCTGATTTTCCAGGCCATGCTTTCTCACAAGTTTCAGGCTTTTTTAGCTTAAGTTCTTAACAGATTTAACTACTGTTATTGCTGGTTTGTGAGCCTTTGATAAATATCCAAGTAATAAAAACTGGGTTCTCTAGAGTTATGAATAATATGATCCTGTGTCTTTTGAAATTTCCCTCTATCATTTCCCAGCAAGTGACATTGAATTTCTTGGGATAATGCAGCATGTTTTTTGACAAAATTAATGTTAGAGTCTTTTGTTTGCAGACAAAGCCCTCCAACCATTCCTTGAGCAAATTGACCACCTGGAAGAAGGGGTGGAAAAATTAGAAGCAGCAGCACATAAGCTAGATGCTTATTCAAAAACATTAGGTACTTCTTGTGTTTTCCCTTCCAGTGTGTGAGATCTCTTGTGGCTTCTTCTTCAAAAGATTCATCATGACAATACATTATCTAATAAATCAGCAGATAAATTAGCTTTTTGGTAACTAAGAAATTTACTCCTCACCATATACTTTTGTTTTCAAAGATGCAAGGGATGGTCATCTCAAAAAGTATAGAAGAAACAGAAAACGTTCATAAAGATTAGATTTTGGTTCCAACCTGAAAATATCTAAAATTTTGTAATGAACATTTTAAGTACTGCATAACTCATTTTGTTAACCAGAAAGGCAAAGGGATTGTGCCAACTTTTTCAAGATCTTTTTATTTCTTGCCAGAGACAAGATTCAAAAAGCTGGACAAAAGATGATTTTGGAATGCAATGAAGCAATTGGGAGATATTTGTAATTATAAATACTGCCAACTGTGCAAAATACAAAATGATAAATTATAGAAAATATTAAGTCATAACTGTCTTGCTAAAATCTCAAGCATTTTTAGCAGAAAAGGTATCGAGTCGTAAAAATTACTTTGAACTTTATACCACTATTTAGTAGAGTTATGCACGGATTTCAGGGTTTTGATGATTATCAAGTTGTGTTGACTTCTTTACATTTTTCAGTTTTCTAAATGCATAATGAAAGTTGAGAGGATAGGTCTAGTAGGGCACTTGTCCTCGTGAATGTTAAGCAAACCATGGTATATGTCATATATATTAATTCTGGTATAGGGATCTCAAACTCGTGATCCAAGGGCCATTTGCAGAGCACAACACACTGAATATATATATATCTTTCCAAACAGCCTATTCATGTCCTAGAAGCCTGCAGTTAAGAGAAATGTCAATGGGAAGTGTGAACATATACAGCAAAAATGGGAAATTCAATATTTCTGTGCTGAGTACCTGCAACCCAACATGTCTTTATTTGCTCATCAATAACTGCTGTTTAGATGGAATACAATCTCAAACATCATTAACTAACTGATCTTATTCTTCTTTTTTCCTTGTTCTTTTTACAGGTCTTATTCTTGTAATCGATTTCTAGGCTTCAGTTAACAATAATGATCACTTGCAAGCCCAGATATTTGAACTGCAACCAGAATAAGGGAAGACCTTTAGTAGAATTCCCAAATTAGCATCAAGTGTTGACTACTTGAATTGTGGCAAGTGTATAAATTGAAAATGGAGAATCAAACTGGTTTAGCATCGATAAAGGAGTACGGCAAGGTTGTATTCTCTTGCCCTTGCTATACAACTTGTATTGTGAAATGATAGCGAGAAAAACATTCAAAGATAGCCACACTAAATGGGGTTTTAGAATAGCTGCTAAATGTATCCAAACACTCTGATATTCGGATGATACCACCCTACCAGCAGAAACTAAAGATAGTCTTACAGACTTACTTGTTTATTTAAAGACAACGGTCAATTAGCAGGCCTGAGCTTATATCTGAAGAAAACTAAGGTATTGGCAACAGAAGAACTAACCTCATTCCATCTAGAAGGCCATTAGATAGAAGTGGTTGACGAATTTAACTTCTATGGTTCATCGGTGTCAAACAGAGGGGGCAGTGAAAAAGAGATTAGAAAAGAGTCACTCTTGAAAGAGTCGCAATGATCAATCTTCAACAAATATGAAAAGACATGGATGGCAATTAGCGAAAAATTGCTAATACAAAGAGCAATGGTATTTTCAGTGGTAACATATGGAGCAGAGACATAGAGTACCACAAAGAACACACACAAAAACGTACAAACCTTTAAACTATGGAGCTACCGTAGAGTGGTCCTACAATCATGGACATAAAGGCTAGAGAGTAGAAAGGTGCTGAGTGCTATAGGCAACCCTATACCGCTAGACGGTTATGTACTCAGGCTCAAACTTCTTTGCTTTGGACATGTAAAAATACCAAATGAACTAGAACGAGCAGTGATGAATGGGATGGTGGAAGGAAGTAGAGGGCAAGACAGACCAAAGACGACGTGGAAGGATGAGATCAAAGAAGCGCTGGAAATGACAACTGCCACGTTAGAAGAGGCTGCTCATGATAGATTATCGTGGAGAAGACAGATCACGAGAGCCGCGGAAAATCGGACGCGATTGTGGCAGCACACGACAAGACAAGATACTTTTTGTGAATAGCACTTGAGTCACGTGAATTGCTTTCTTACGATATTTACATAGTACACGGACGGTGGCAGCTATGATTTGAGAGTCCAGGAAAACTAATGATCGTCCATCTAAACATTGATAGATATATAAGCAACAACAACAAATTCCAAAATAAAAGAGGAGGTGCCTGACCGAATAGTATGCTGTCCAACATAAATGAGCGTAAATTAAGTAAAAAGTATAACACTGGAGTTTGAAGCTCCCCGGAGCCACAGCAGGAGAAATTTTTGATTATGTTAAGCGTTTACATAAGGAACGACCAGACATAAATCATTCTGGTCATAAGAGCGAATGATATCAACCATAAAACGTAGCAAGCAATTACGGCCGAAATAAAAACACTTATCGATTTTATGCATGATTATTTACTTGCGTGCCATATCCTAATCTCATAAATACTCAAACGCTCTTATAATAAGAACCTGCATAGTAAAATAGCTTACTGTAGCAAAGTCTTGAAAGTAATCAACCGCAACACTGTAGGATAGCAGAATATAGCCGTTCGACTTTCTTCGAAAAGGGCAATTTCATCTGAACCTCTTTGGTAGTAAGAACCTAGCTATGAACATTACTGACAAAACTAAACCTTTTTCATTTTATGGACTGCACAGCCGTACTAGCGCAATCGAGCACAATGGTACCTCTGCCGCGAACGCTAAAATTGCTCTTTTCCTGGCTAATATCAATAACAATAGGAGTAGTACTAACAACAATACGAACAAAAACTTGAAGGGAATGGCTGTTTCCTCCCTAAACGTGCATGGATAAAAAGAGACAGGTGAAATCAAACTAATTGAAAAGATGATCCACATTTCAGCAATCAGTGAAACAAGATTAGATGAAACTATAGGAGATAATATTATTTCCATTGATAAGTAAAAGTTAGTTAGGAAGGATCTTCAAAAGGCACGGCGCGGTTGTGTAGCCATATATGTAGCGGACGACATTAAATGTACCTTTCTGGATGATTTACCAAACCGTAACTTAGAGCTAATTTGTGTACAAATCCGACCTTCCGCGGTGAGCATTTCAATATAATTTCATAGCACATACAACCTAGCGATGCGCTTAAGCAATTTCACGTAGGACGGGCGGGGTGTTCGGAAAAGAAGCAACCAACTATTTTATTTGTGACAAACTTTATTTTCAGAAACAAGGCAACAATGATGATAATTGCTTTTAATAGCAAGTTATTTGCAATATGACAGAAAAGAGAGTTGACTATGAGCAATAGGATAAACAAAATATGTGTTGAAATTTGGTGAAACTCCCCAATTCATGCTATTTTGCCTGCTACATGACCAACCTTTTAAGGAATTTTACAAGCATTGGGGGGTGTGTGGGGCACCCCACGCCCAAAATTGGCACATCTCTGAGACCACTCCATGAACCAATTGATGACTGGAAACAGCTAGAGGGAATGTTCTGTCACGTTGACAATAAGATTACGGAAACTATACTTCTAGGTCATACCAACTGCAATTTGAATACTAAAGAAACACCAGCAACTCTTAGTCATGTAAAAACTCTCGAACGTTTATATCAGCAGTTCGATTTCGCTTAAATAATAAAGGAAGCAATGAGAGTTACACAAATAAAATCAATCCTCATTGATTCCTGTAACAAATAACCTAAACATTCTAAAATCTGGTTTGATTGATCCTACTTTTAGTGATCAATATTTCGTAGAAAATTTCGAGGAGCAGCCAGAATGCCAGGATGGAATACAAGCATATAAAGGTAAATCCCATGTACGATTCCGCGCGTTAGGGTTTGTCTGTTAGAGAGATCACTTATTCTCGGCTGACGGCATATTGAGGTAGGGATGCCCGTTCCTTTTCTTGCCAGTTTTGATTTCTATGTCTTGCCACCAGCTACCATGTGCTGCTGTGTCAACAGTGAGCTAGCATCCATACTACTGGCCCAAGGGCCTGCCTTGAAACATCGATCTTCCGCACAGTAGCCAAGCGCTCCAACCACTCAGCATCGATCTTCTGCACAGCAGCCAAGCGCTCTAACCACTCAGCTACTCGCCCATCAAACAAACACATAGCAAGTAGGAAGATGAAGCATCTTGACAAGGAATCTTTCTTGAGTTTTCTTTGGGATAATAAAATGAGACCATTGAAATAAAATGAGACCATTGGAAACATTGGATAACAAATAAAGGATTCACAGAAACCGTTATGATATTGATTGAGAAACATACTGCTCTCAGGCAACGAAGATTTTCACAAGAGTACTGCTCCTCGTTAACATCTGAGTTCATAAATTGACAAAAAAACAAGAGATAAGTTGAAAAAGAGGCTACTAAATCTAAATCAAAATACCTAAAAATGTCGTCATACACGCATGTAGGAAAACAGGTGAACACAGTAAATAGAAAGCAGAAAAAGATTACTATTCAAACAAACTAAAATCTAAGCAAACCTGGAAAATTCTACATCAAATTGTAAATAAGATATCTAATATTACCAAAATAGACTCAATAAAAATTGAAAACAAAATTTAACACCGACAATAAACCGTTCAAAAACCGTTCAAACCACGGAGGACTTGCTAGGTACACTGAATGGCGGAGAAAAGATACCTGCATGGGTATCAGCAATTAGAGGTAGATGAGGAGTCATAGTATTTCACTACAGACACACGCACAAGAGGCTATTCAAGTCAACCATATTAAACTTCGGAGTTCATTCGGCTGCAGGAATTTCCCAAACGTGTAAAGAGCAAAGGATATATCACATACCATTCACTATTGTCGGAGTCGATTATACTCTGGTGTCAAAGGAAAATGACTTAGAGCATTTAAAGAATTCGTCTGAAGTTCTTGATGTGATTTTGAAATGTGGATTGGGGCTGCAGATGAAAATATGCACATTTTTCCCCAGGAGTCTTGGATTTAAAGCACACAAGAAGGGGATATCACCATGTAAAGAAAAGATTTTGCTCTTGTTTAATGCACAGAAGCCAAATATGTTACTCAATTCAAGTCATATCTACAATACTTGCCAAATATTCTTGCGATACTTATAAAAAACTTATAAAAACCACACTCCTCTAGATAATGTCGTCGCTGCAACATACCCGCACCCTCCTCCTCCCTAGAACAATGTTGAGTCGTCCATAGGATACTTGAAGTTGGCATGCAAGTAAAATGTTCGCATTATCGCACGTACTACTCCCAAAACCAACATTATCTAAGGGGGGGGAGGGAGATAAAAATTCATTGCACAACACAAAAAGAGCAAAGTGCCCTAGGACTTCTGGTGACTATTATAGGGTCAATTACTATGATAGACATTTACCAAGCAGGGCAGGTATACTCAAGTCTTTGAATGGATTAATCCGGAAAAAGTCTTAATGGAGCTGGGGGTAGAAAAAGGCATTTAAGCAGCCAAAAGCTATGTTGTGTTCTTCAGCCCTTCTGACATATTATGACCCAAACAAACCATTCATGCTAGACTGTGGTGCTTTCCCATATGGAGTGAGAGCTACATTGTCAAACATAGCCGGGGAAAACACAGATCATCCGATTGCAGATTCATTGCGAGTTTTAAGTTCACCTGAAACAAACTATTCACATATGGAAAAGGAAGCACTAGCTGCTGTCTCAGCAGTAAAGAAATTTCACCAAAATCTGTGTGGTCGTCATTCTACACTGGTAACAGATCACAAGCCTTTGCTCCGGTATCGAGCTTGAACAATCACCTGTCACATCAAGAGTGAAAACTGCTACCAGAACCTTGCTAAGCTTGAAAGATTTTAAAAGAATGGAGCCATAGCTTTTTCTGTGCATTCCTTAATGCTAGTGGGAATATTGTGAATCTTCGGGAGCACATGTCTATTTGAAGTTTTTCTCTATTTTGAACTTCAGTATATCTAAGGGATCAGTGATTAACTTTTTTCATCATTTTCATAAATCTACAAAAGGTACACTTTCTTCAGACTCTCCCCCCTCCCCCCTTTGAGGAAACAAGACGAAAAGTTAAAAATGATGCCCTTGGTGTGACGATGATAGTAGAGAGGATCAAAATATTTCTACAAAATTTGTGAAACAATAGATGCTACTCTGCCTCTTTAACGCTCTACCTTTTGTGACCCCTAGGTAATATGAGTTTGAGACTCCAGTTACCTGCGATGTATTAGCTATCACCACCTTGAGTTTAACTACTAACATAAACATACCTGGAAAATGTTTTGTTCTTGAACTCTGGCTCATAACTCACAAGCCACTCAATAGTTCTGACATCATGTTCACTATGTAGTTTCCAACAAGAAATAACATAAATATGCTATCACTAAGAGCTTTAGTTCTAATGCTATCGTTCTAGTAGTAGAAATGCCCTTCTGATATCTATCAAACACCCTTAGCATCCATTGGATCCATTACGAAAGTCAAACCAACTGAATTATCATCACGATCAACTGCAAACCTAAAAAATATTAAAGAGAGTTGATAATGACTACAAGCATCCATTGTAAGCTTGAGAAAATTGTTTTTGTAAACAAACCATTTTATTGAATTGGGAATCAACTCATTATTTAAAATAATTTACTTTGCACAAGCTGTAATAATAAAAGCTAAGTTTAGGAATCAATTGAAACATTGAATTCCCGATTCGTCTCCAAGGCTTTTAAGAAACATTTGAGAAAAATTTGCGGCTGGATTTCACAAAAAAATATTTAGAAACATTAAGGGTGAAGGCACAAAGCTTTTTTCTTATATAAGAAAGCATTCATATCAAACTTCTATTCTTCTCACACATGGCAAAGGTATCCATGAGAATGAATTATGAATCTTAAATGTATCTCTCAAAGCATTATAAATCACCTACTTTGACTTTTCTGGGATAATAACTATATCGTCTGCCTTCATTTTCTTTTCCTTCCCTTCAAGTTTCACGACTGATTCACCTTGCTAACATGAACAAAACAAGAAACCTTAGAACAACGCCTACACTATTGCAAACAAACTGACTATATGATTTACACTATTACGCCGTATTTACCAGCACACTAAATTAAGCCGCACATACAAAAACGAGGCTCAATTAAACGAGGCACTATTTATAGTTTGATATAAAAACTGCAGTTCATTCACCCACTTGAATATTTTTTCATGTAAATACAGAAATTCTTGGAGAGACAAAAACTAAACTTACTCTCACAAGACTTCCTTCTCCTATAAGTACGCGTACTCATCAGTACTTTCAATTTCGATTTGAGCATCCAGCTCTTCCATGATTACTCCGCTTTTATCTTTGTATTCATTAAGATCAATTCTGCCAATTTGTTCTTTAACATCTAAAGATTTATTTCGTCTTCCCACGACACCGACAATTCAAACCGTTACGCAACTTTTCGTGAAATGCGGCCTAATTAAAAAGCGGCTTAAATTAATGCGGCCTAATTTAGTGAGCAGCTTAATTTGACGCAGCAAGGTATAAAACAGAGATTAATCTTGGCCTATACTGGGTTTAGCTTGACATAGCACAATTAATTTTGTCAATAATATGGCCTGCGCCTCTAACTTGAGCTCAAAAAATACCACTCCTTCGCAAGTACACAACAGGCCGTCCTCTAAAAGGCAAACGTTGATTCACATCTGCAGATCTATTCAAACAAAATTATTCTATGATGACCATTGCAAGCAGTGAAATGAAAATGACAAAAAAAACAACTAATTATAACTTTGCTAACGTCCAAGAATCGGGACACGGAGGAAAATTCAGTTCAGTACTGTATTTTAATATTGATTTCGACACGATGGCTTGAACATGAATTCAAACGTATCTTATAAATATTTTATTACCAATTTCTTTCAATTTGTGATTGATAATGAGTCATGATTGACTCGAAAAGTTCTAATTTAAGTTATGTAACATCATGACCAGATTAAGCTTTCATGTTCTAACCCCTCCGCACCGCCTATTTAGAAATTAACGTTACAACACTCAACACGACAGCATGCTTGTCGTTCTTTAGCTGATTCTAAATTTACAACCAAGTTGCGATTTCCACCAAACATGGAAACCATGAAGTCAAACTCGGACAAATTTCAGCTCCTTAACTTTGCATCTAGAGTAGATTCGAGCTTCTAATAGAATGTTTCCTATAGGAAAAACCCCTATTTCTCTCAATTTGTCTTGTGTAGATAACCGGAAACTTAAAAAGAACTAAATAATAGTGGCTAAAAAAACACTTCTTGTAAAAAAGTGCTGAAAGTGCAGTAAGTTGTATGGCTGAAACAGAATCTTTTCAAAATGTGAAACCAGTCGTTGTTATGATTTTGATGGTCCATATTGCTATAGGTCACTGGCTAAGCTATTCTGTCAAACTCAAAATATGAATAAGTATATGTTTTTGTTAGCTACCAAAGAATTAATTTCTTTTAGGTATCAAACAAGCAGACGATAAATATACCTTCAGTCTACTATGCTAGTCCTTTGTAAATGCCCTCAAATCTCTTTAATGATATATTCCTAAATATGTTTTTCAGATGAAAATAATGCATAACTAATGACTGAAGCTATATACGAAGAGTTGCATAACTGTATCTTGCTGTTTTCAACACTTATACAGGCCCAGAGAATTGGGACCGCAATAATAAATCAAGTGGCAAATCTTTTGTGGTTTACAATCGTATTTTGTGATTTTGACTCTAATCAGGAACCCACGTTGGCTACACCCCTTTCCAACAATATATTTGAACGGCCCTGGCTTTTGTTGTAAAAAAACTATGGAAATTAAGAATGGAAGGCTATTTTATGAATTCATTGCTATATAATAGGATCTTTGACTAAATGAAGTCAAATGTCACTCGCACGACACAACAACCCAGTAGAAGCCATTGGAGCGCAAACTGCCTAGCTTCTGGTAATTTCACGAGGTAATTATGATGGCCATTCAAACCTAACAATTTTCACACGTGTTGCTCATGGTATAATAGCACTTAGTGATCAGGCTATACAGAATATCAATCAGTGCAATAGTTTGTTCTTGTTTTTCTCAATGCAAGTGTGCCCAATTCGAATCCTCGCTTTGTTGGACTATCGACTGACAACAGCACGATGGCCTGGGCGGTAGACAAGCAAGTTACAGCAAAGTTATACTAGTAGTAGCTTACTGACAGTCGGTGAATGAAGAATTGCCAACCGCTAGGATCGAATGTCCGAGGGACCAAGTTCCTTTATTTGCCTGTGTACATGTTCCTATCTGATTGAAAACTAATCTTTAACTACTCTATATTGTCATGAAAGCATGTTATCAGGAAAGCATAATTGTACGTATTATCTCACCAACTGCCACAGCCATGTTTCTCCATCATTCTGATGCTCAAATTTACCTCCTCCGTATGCAATAATCTGTTAAAAAACAGAAATGTCAGCCAATCCTAAACAGTAGCCTTCATGGGCAAGAAAGAACCATACTTCAACTTGCCAATAGTTCGTCTTCTTTAGCTTCATGGAAAGAGTTGTGGATCTCAAAAGTACTCCTACTGGTACAAATCAGCACAGTACTTGAAAATACATGGGTATGATGTTTTTTATACAACGTGAGATACTGGAAGTCATTTAAAGTAGGTTCTTTAAAGTCAAAGCATGTGCACATGTGTACATGTTTAGAAGTAGAGGACTATATTGAATAACTCAAAGACAGAAAAACAACTTCAAAACCACAGCAATGCAAAGTGTACATTATTACTTACAAACTTAGAACCTAGCAACGCATAACCGATTTAGAGAACAACAAAATACCAGTACAGAGTTACAATTCCTCAAGAAAACAACTAAACATGGTCGAAAGTGTTTCTCTTTCAGAGGTGCACAGGTATGGAACGTCCTTTCAATAGAAACTAACCAAACACCTTCCCTGCAGGAATTCAAAACCACAACAAACCTGCTTTTTACCTTTTAATTTTTTAACTTTTAGCTTCATATATTGTACATCAGTTGCTATATTTTTATATACAAGTATATGTTAGTTGCTCTTTTGTAATTTTCAAACTGTAAATTAAATGGAGACCCTCTGGTAAACCGTAAAAGCATTTGCCGAAGGGCTACCTAGTTATAATTATTTGACAACGAAAATGAGATATAACGGGAAACTCATTCCGCAGATTAAACATTTCAACAAAGTCTAATATTTGAAAAACAGTTTATCAAATACCTTGAATTCGCCTTTGGAAAAAACCTCTTTCTTACCAAACGACTTGATGGTCTCTGCATTGTCACTCAAAAACTGATGGATAGGATAGAGAAGTAATTAAAAACATTCCGACATGCATTATCTGTAAAGCTCAATTAGTGTATGTAAAAGTAGTCTAATCCTAGCAAATTCAAGAGGAAAGCATGTGCTTCAAAAACGTAATGGATACAACTCTTCAATTTATTAGCATGGGGCAATACAATGCGCCAAATGCCTAAAATACAAAATTCCAAATCTCTCATTTCTATAGGAATTATGAATAATACAAGCCAACACCATAAACTGCAAGTCAAATTCACATATCAATCTTTATGTCAAGGGAAATGCCAAATTAATATCAAAGTAGGAGGAATGTCACATTTAGCAACAAAATTCTAAAACAGCTGAAATTTGTTTTCATCATTATTAAAACATTCCTTACAGCTGGACATTTACAAAATAGCCACAACGAAAAAAATTAAAGAAAACAAAGTAGAACAACTACAACTATGATAGTACATTGATAAAAAAGAAATGTACATTAACTACATAATTTACAGGTGCAACTTTCCTCTTTGAAAGCTCATAGTTCCATTTGGAACTGGCCATATTTTTGCATATGTCAAAGTCGTTATTTATTGTACTCAAAAGGATACTGACTCTGAAAGTAACTGATTTTAGTAAATATGCATGGGCCCCTATTGGAGGTAGTTTAGCAAGGCTTTGATGCTGATATTGTAGTCAACACATACATATGTCAAGACAACAATCTTGGCTATCTGTCTGTTGCGTTAACTGTCTAAAACCTACAAGAATCTGCAAGCACAAGCAGTTGAATTGCGTACTGCATAGTGCGGTAACAAAGGAATGGGCATTCATCCGTCTAATGACATTTCAACCCTATCTCATTTTCTATATATTTATATATATAAATACATGCCTACATACATACATACATACATACATACATACATACATACATACATACATATATATATATATATATATATATATATATATATATATATATATATATATATATATATATATATATATATATATATATATATATATATATATATATATATATATATATATATATATATATATATATATATATATATATATATATATATATATAAAGTAATAAAAGAAAACAGCAAATAAAACTACCATTTCATCCCAGTTTTATTTGCCGATTTCTTCTATTACTTTGTAAAGCTCTACCATCCAGGTATTGAGCACTGTATCACGGAATTCAACGCTACGCTGTAATATATATATATATATATATATATATATATATATATATATATATATATATATATATATATATATATATATATATATATATATATATATATATATATATATATATATATATATATATATATATACACACACACTCAAATATCTTCAGTCATGAAGAAATTTTTAAAGAAATAAATAGATACTCAAGAAAAAACTCCAACTTTTAAAATGTTTCGCCACAAGCCTTCATCAGTTATGTATAAATATATTAATATTTATATATGCATTTGACATATTCTATTCTTAGAGTAACTGGCTATGGGAACGGTGAAAATGTAAGTAACACAAGTATGCAAGAGTGATATTCGATAACATTCTTGTATATATGTTATAATAAATGGACTAGATTCGTTCTCATTGCCTCAAGAAATCACGTGTACAAGGCAATTTTACGCAACAGCGTTTTTCTTTAAATGCTTAATATCTATGAAGCGCTTGTAAAACAAACAAAATGAATCGAGAAAGCATAGCTGATAATTGCTTCTTCCACAATGTTTGATTTAATCAACATGTGAGCTATGGCTAGAAAATACGGGATTTCTCTCAACCGGAGAATATGTATACACAAATGCAAAGCACGACGATCTATTATTATTCTGCTGTTTAGTCACCAAATAATGAAAATAACTCATTCATTCAAGTTCAGCCTCTCCATTGTTATGCTCTACACTCTTTTTAATAATAACCAGAAAATTTGTACTGAGGTGCAATATTCTTTAGCTTCTAATAACTTCAGACTCAAATGTTCTCAACATTGTTCTCATCTCAAGAGCGACTTTGCAATAATTTAAGAAGGGGCATGCAGTATATAACTTCTGAGGCATTCGGTCGGGCTACTTATGAAAACAAAGCAAGGAATACTGATTCTCATTAACGGCTTTATCAGGGTTTGTTTTCTAAAAGAATGTTTTGTAGTTGACCGTATATGTAGACTCCTATCTGGGGTTGAACATTTCCCAGCAGCTTTCTTATTTCTTTGGTAGCTTGAGCGTCAATGTTCAAATTAAGCGTCTTCTTATTAAAACAGAATGTAATGGCATAAATCTTAGCTCCATATCTCATTTCCCAATTAACTCGTTCAAGTTGATTCACCTTCAGAAAAATGATAAAGATAACATGTTCTTCATCCTGTTGCTGAGAAGATCCAAATATGTTTCATATATCTTCTCCTATCAATCTTATGTCATCTAATCAAACGAAAGTCCCTGCAAAACACTGAATTTCCAAAAGATGCTATTTTCAAATGGGTAAGTGGCTAGAATGCTCGTCTGCATTTTGGAAGATTGATGGTTTGCATTCTGGAAGATTGATGGTTTGAATCGGACTTCTGGTAATAGCAAGGGTGTCAAATTCATTTTCACCGATGGTCACATCAGCAATATGGCTACACCTTATTATATACGGCTAAACAACTCTTTCTGTACTTGTTAAGTATTGAAGTCATGGAAGGGGAGACTAAGGCACAACCAACATATGACAAGTATCATTTTACAAAACAATGAGGTAATGCTCCCTGTCCTTGAACAAGGTAATGCTGCCTGTCCTTGAACAAACACAAGTAGACCCGTCCTCCCACACATCCTCGTTCATAAATCATGTTGCATATCGTCATGATACATCATATGAATCGTGGACAGACTCCTGTGGTCCACATAACTGGCTTGACAGGCCACATTTGGCCTTCGGGCCTTTAGTTTGACACATGTGGCTTAAATTCTCGCAAACTACCCATCCAATACTAAATGGGTACCAAGTAGTAGCACTAGGGAGAAAATGGCGGCGAGGGAACGATATGGTCACCCTACCTCATTATGCCGACAGCCAAATAAGTGTCCACTCTAACAGGCACTGCCCCAACAACGTAATCGCATATGAACCTAATATTAACCTTTTTTACTATCGTACCAAATGCTTCTAAATGGAATTTTGTTGCCTGACAACAGGAAAATTAGCGTTCATTAACCAAATTAAAAAAATGCTCAAAGGCACATACTTGTTTCAGGCTAAACGGCTTGTGTACTTCGGTTGTAACATCTATTTCAAAAGGAGGCTTGTCGGCAATACTCCCTGAAAACGAACGTCAAAGCTTAATGTAATGTAAGGATAAAAATCTTAATGTAATGCATAACAAACTGGAATGTCTCTTGAACAATAACTCCTGATGCAAAAGATAACTTAGCAAAGGCTCAGCTAGCAATGCAAAAACTGTCATTCATGGATGGGCTGGTGCTGATAGTAAACGTGATACCAGAAGTACTAGAAATATAACGTCATAAAATCTTTTATAAGTATTCTCTATAATTCTTATCATATGGCTGTAACAGTAAGGTGAACTGTAACTGGTTGATAAAAGGCAATTTAATGTCGAGCTCTTGGCTTGGTTTGCGACTCATAGACATTGTTGGACCCGTGGCTTTCTCCCATAGATCATAGTATGCATAGATAGTACATTATAAAAGGGGCCCATGTTAGGTGTAGTAAGTTATCTTCCTTTACTATCAAGTAGTAGCACAAGGGCCGGCCAAGTTGCGGGCCGGTGTGCGATCACAATCCAGCATCCCCTGCCAGCCCGCACCTGCTCATAGGCCCACACTCATAGAACACGCCCCCATGAGAGATGGGCTTTGTTTGTTTGTACACTTTTAAACATCAATTATTAATTTTTGTAAGCTTTTGCTCCCAGAGAGTACTTCTTACTTTACTATACGAGGAGGTTCGTGTCAATATTTGGTGTATGGGATTTCACAAAAAAATAATATTTGGAGTCTGTGAATTACCGCCTTAAAAAAGTCAACATTTGGGGTTTGAGAATAACAGCATAAGGAAAATTTAATATTTGGGGTTTGAGAATAACACCATAAGGAAAATTCACATTTTTGGGCCTGAGAATTGACAACGAAGTTGTAAAAGAAAGTTGATATGGGACTGAAGACATGAAGTTGTGTATTAAACGAAATATTATGAAAGTGGCAGTCCAAGCTATGTTACTATATTTAGGGTCTCAAAATGTTGAGACTCAATATATGGGGTACCTTAAAACTGTGACTCAATATTTGGAAGTCAGCAACAAATTGCTGACATGCACCCTTCCGTATAGAGATGTAGAGAGCACCCCCTCCCTGGGCTTTTATTATGAATGGTGCATTCATTTGAGTTATGTAGAAGTTTTCCAAAAAAGGAAAATAGTCATGGCGCACGATTCAAATTCATTATTGGCCACTTTTCCACAAAACATCCACTAAAATCGGAAATAATTAAACTGGAATGTTACAAGTGAGTTATGGGTGAGAGATTGCTTCTCATCAAGACTATATGAAATCTTGTAACTAAAGTTCTAGAAATTTTGCCTTTCTCTCCTGGTTTTAGCTGAAACTTATCACTGTGAGTCACTTAAACTCAAAGTAAACATATGTATTTTCTAAAATGTTATCCTTCATGGTGCCACGCTTATGCAATTCATGTTTAAGGTGCAGACAGGTAACATGTAGAAAAAATTTCTGAACAACAATTTCAAAATCACAAAGGCAAAAAACTCGCTACTCACCATCAACTGGTTTGCCAGTTTTGTATTGCTCTGATTGCATGTATCTAGAAATGAATCAAATCTGTTTTTAACTGGTTAAGAAATACGTCACTTCATAATCACCAGATTGGAGGCCGCAAGCCAAGTGATACTACCGCCACAGTGTTACCAGAATGTCTGCAAAGTTTCTGCTTGTGAAATCTTGTGCCCTGCAACTAATTGCAATATGCACCAACTGAGACAGCATTTGTGCAGGCCATTATACACTTCTTTTACATAAATATAGTCCATAAGGCAAATAAGACTCAACATTGCTGAAATGAAAAACTTGTATACGTCTAATGTAGGGCATAAGCTTCATCAAGAATTACATTTTTTTTCTATTTGAGTTATTTTAGAAAACGAACAAGTATCAGTTGGGTATGCGCTTAAGCACAGGAGGCGGAGGGTGTGGGAGGACTGTAGTCCTCCCTGTGAGGCATAAATCTGTTTCATTTGGATAATTTCACCAGAAATAACAATAGCTTTACCCAAAAATTGCTGCAGCTTAATAAGGCGTGGCAACAACTCGTTCGGGCAATATATCAGTGATTCGGGTAGAAATTCTTGTAGCCCCCATAAATATAAAGCTCCCTTACACCCCCCCTGGGTACATACACGTTTTAAATAAGAAAACCACTCTTTATCTGAGCCTCGATTTTCTAAACTTTTCCCAAAATTGAGTTTGAGATTGTCTTAAGATTTTCCTAACTTCTATTTGAGTAAACTGGCTAATGAGAGGTTACCATTATATGTTACAAAAAATCGGATCTTTTTTAACCAAGATTATCAAACAAAAATTTAGATCTTTGAAAACGGAGCTTGCAAAGAATGAGCTAATATCGATTCTGACAGGTAAAAACGGTCAACTTTGGAAATTGAGTCTCGTGATTTTCTTCACATTTTCTTACGATTTAGACCTTTAGAGCCTCAAGTTCCAACAAACTTTTTTCTTATAAAAAAGTTTATACAGATGCCAAATATAGAATTACACATACAGAAGGTACTCCGGGCTGAAGCATAATATTTGAATCAACTTAAGCTGAAAATAAAAAGCTAAGAATAGTAAAGCTGAGCGCAAAACTAAGTATTCATAAGACAAAGTGCGAACACCGGTCGATACTACGACGGTTATATGTCTAGTATGGAGAGATGCTTCGCATTCCACTTCAATCTTCTTTCTATTCAATGTTCACTTTCATGTTTCACTTACCAATTTTCGTTACTGAGATAATGTGCATACGTGCCAGCTCATTGAGACCATGACCTGGCTAGACCCGCTCCCAAAACCCACGCAGGCTTGCCGCCTAAGTCTATTGCAAATATGAGTAATATGGTTTAAAATAAAATATGGCTCCTAGCCCTGACAAAGTTAATTACCATAAATACATAAAATCCACTAACACCAGCGGAAATAGGGTGAAATCATGCAAAATGCGATATATGAAAACAAGCCTTGACAGATCTAGGATTGCCTCGTCATGCTAAATCATCATATGATCGTAAACATCTGCACTTCTTTCACGAAAGTTCAAGGGAAGCTTAACAAAAATGTAAAGAAACTTGAACAGCCGATAGGCAGATCTTGTTTTGTATGATTGACCTTCGTTAAATTTCTGATCATGAAAGGTCCGCGTGGACTGACGAAAAAAGGAAAACAAACAGTGCAAAAGATTAAAGAAGCAATGAATTCGCAGTAAACAGTCCTGGCAGATGGTCAGTTGATTGTATTGAGCTGGCTATAATAAAGGGCGTTCGAGATCCCAGGAGATCTACTTTGCAAGCAAAAGAATGCTGGTTCGTTAGAGAAGGCTAACATCGAGTGTTTTTATTTGCTCTCAAGTGCAATATCAGCATATCAGTGTATGAAGAGGACCGTTCGACGACTCACACTAAAAGCATAATGATTTCAGTATGTCGTCACAGCATTAGCTTAGAATGTCATACACCTGCACTATAAATACCTGCGTTAACTTACCTGGTTGGTCCATAGCTGAGGACAAGCTGTCAATCTCAAAGGCTGCCGAAAGACACACAGTAACAAAACGAGCCTAGAAAGTGAGACAACATAGCCGACACCGAGGATATTGAAGGCGTGCAAGCAATACCTGCGACAGAAAACACAACAGACAACAGATTTTTTCTATTCATCGTTGATTGTACTTTTCCCTCAGCGACATGTATGCCTACGGAACCGAACTCACATTCCTTGCAGTAGCAGCCGTCGCATTTATCCTGAACGTAACAGAGAGCACATTAATTCTCAAAGCACGAAAACGATGGAAGCCTTTTGAAAAACTTCTTCTAAGTCTCTCGTTTGCTGATTTAATAGTAGCGACAGGGACAATAGTGTATTGTAGTCTTTCCTTGGCCGGTGTGGAAATTAGCGGTCGCCGGTTACAAACAGAGCATTTCATTTACGTTCTTGTACTATCAGAGGATTTCTCAGTGCTTCATATCTTGATGATAACAGTGGACCGGTTCATAGCTGTCAAATACCCAATACAACACAACATGAGAATGCAAGGCAAACTTCCGACTATCTTCATTATTGCAGTATGGGTGCCTGTTCTTGCACTCAACGGGATGCTTATATTAATAGCTGCAGTAACCGTCAAAGAAAAGGTAATGCTGACTATTAAGATCTTCTCAGTAACTTTTATACTGCTTGGCATATGCTTCGCAGTCGCATATAGGCACATGTTTCTTGTTGTGATGGAACAGGCCAAAACGAGATCAGCTGGGTACAATCATGACAGCAGTCAGCAGTGTCATATAAAGGACTTTCTTTTCCTTAACAGTTGTAGAAGGGAAAGAACAATGTTGATAACATGTTGTTTGGTCCTTTCATCATACGTCATATGTGTATATCCGGTTTCCGTAGAAGTTCTTATTGCCAGTGGGAAAGGCAACATATCGACCATAACACAGGTACTCCTGCTCACAAATTCTGCCCTAAATCCTCTCGTATACTTCTTTAAGGGTATTCGAGATCGACGTATGAGAGATAGCCGTCGTGAAAACCTACTGAAGGACGTGAAATCTGCTCAAACAACGTCCAGTCCACTAGGTACGAAGAAAAGCGAACATGAAGATGACACATACAAAACAGACAAAGTGCTTATCGTAGATTTGGTAAACAGTAAGATATAAAAGGAATCGCGGAGATACAAAATATTGACAACACAAGAATTGGCACCTCTAAGCATCATGCATTGACAAAAAGAGCTAACTTATTACTATCCATTATCAAAACACGCCAAGAATCAGAGATGAAACAGACAACCTATGCAAGTCTGCAATTTCCAGTCCGCCTGCTGGCCTGTACTATTCAATTAACGTATACCAAGAATCTCCTAAACAAACATAAAGCAATTTTCTCGCGCGACCAGTCCACATACTCTGCAGCTGGTTGTCAGCCAGCATTGGCCTATACCAAATGCTTTTGGGCAATATGACATTGCTGAATGCTGTGACATCAAAGCTGTAATGGAGTATATGTTTTTTATAAAAGGAACAGGTTTATAAGAAACCTAGTTCTTGGCACCCCAAAATTTAAGAAACATTCGGAACTACAAAGAAGGAGTTAACAAACTTTTGAACTTTCTGTCTCAGCTTTCATAGGTTTGGAAATCCCTGTTTTCCTCCATGTACTTAACAAGTTTTCACTACAGAATGTTGGATATACTAAGCCATACGAGAACTACAAAAGACAATGTTTCCATTTTGCTTTCATTATCACTGCAATTTTGCTCTAAGAACTAAAACTAAACTATGGCCAAAAATTAAGAAACTTTAGCTACTAGACCTTGAGCCAGGTTTCTTATAAAAAAACGCGTTGTGGTTAAGGGCTGAGGCCCCATGAAGAAACACGACGCTTATGATGCCTGGTCCTTGCTAGTGCTGATAAGAAACATTCTGCATTTGAACATGAATCTTATTTAGGTGTTGATAAAGATCTTAAAAGATCAGAAATGTCGTAGAACGTATATGTGGTTGTACTACTATGTATGTGTGATTGCACATGTAGTAAAATCTTGAAAGATCATAAATGTAATAGGATACTATGTATGTATATATGTATGTATGTATGTAGGGTCAGGCGCGCAACTAAAGTTTTGGAACAGGGGCCTGATCCGCAAAAAAGGACATACTAAACTGTGTATTAACTGGAAGTAGCCTGGAATAATATTTTTTCAGATCTAGAAACAGAAGAACTATTACAGGACTTGTAGTGATCTTTACTCTTAACCATTCTAGTGACAACATACTTTTCTATAAGAAACTCAGCTGGAGGCCTAGTTCTAAAAGTTCCCTATTCTGGACTTCTTTTGACTAAATTTTAGTACTAAGAGTTCCGTAATAGTTTATCAGATCTGACTGCACATTAAATGCTATAGATTAATATTCAGAAATTTTAAGAGAAGACACTAAGGATACTACAAGTTTCAAAGGAAACTTGCCTATGAGCCACTTGCTAAAGGGATTATAAACAATTTAAGCGATTGTTTTAATTCTCCATTACTTGCAATGATAAAAATATTCGAACACTAAACAGTTTCTTAGGGATCTTATTGCTAGTAGTAAAATTTCCTTATATCTTTCAGCCTTATATATATAGCTTCCTTATAAAGCGGCTATTAAAAACAACAAAATTGCATAAATGCTTAAAAAAACTGCAACAAACAGCATCACTGCTTTCCAAGAAAGGGGGAACTTTAATGCTTTTGAGGGGAAAGCCAATTGTGCGCTTGTGAGTATGAGTAAAGTATGTAAGAAAGTTCCAAATCATGCAAAAAGCTTTTCAATATCAGTTTCTATATGTACTTCACCACCCATTGCTACTGTACCACTATATTCCAGGTTTTAATGCATTTTTGTGGTTATCAAAAGAAGGTATCGTATAAGGCCAAAGAAGCCACCGCCCCCCCCCCCTAATTCATATCTTCCCTAGGCTCTACTGCTCACTTGGGCACAAAGTATATACAGAATACATAATCATAATGCTGTTTAGCATACATTCAATGTGGCAGCCAACAAAGGTAGGTCAAGAAAGCAAACAAAAACATACGACAGCAAAAACAGAAATATGTACTGTCTAACATCTGGCACATCTGGCCAGTGCCACTAATGCTACATGTATCTAAGAGCAAAGCTTTGTATTCTTTGGAAAGGAAATTACCTGTTAGAAGTTGAACTTTAACAGCAGTTAATGAGTAGGAAAAGGGAATCAAGAATGCAACATTGGGGTGTGTTTCTTCTGGACGTTAGAATAACATGAGACTTTGGCAACAAATAGCAGAACCAGCTTGAGTGACCAAGATTAGAATGTACGTGTAGCGTAAGTGCATCATACTCGACTTTAAAGCGTGATTTCCATTGATACTACGATACAAGGCAATTTACCCATAAGGTGAAGAAATCCACTCTGAATGGCAACCCAATATCGCAGAGCCAGGGGTGCCGTGGAGGGTGGACTCAGCCCCTTTTGTGCAAAGGAGGAGGGACTTGACAAGCTCAGTCCCATTTCCAAAGAGCGTTCACTAGTTTGGAATATTCCTCATTTGGTAGTATGAACCAAAAGTTTACTACGGCTTTCATATGTATATGTATAGCTTTGTAAAGTTTACATGAAAAGTTAGTTGTGATTATAGACATGACTATTACAACTAGCCTGCAGCACAAATCCTCGTAACTTTTTATCACGGCACTTCTGCATGGAACATCTAACCAAATATCTTGGTTCTAATGCCTCATTGATGCTTTCTAACGTTTCTAAGAGTGACATGAAATATGTATTAAGACGTTATTTAATTAACTGGGAAAGTAATGTAGTCATAGTAACGTTTCAGTATCATCAACAGTCCTTTGGCATCAACACAGCATTGTACTTAAAAGCATCTACTGACTTGAGTGTTCAACAACATGATCAACAGGGTTGCAATCCAGGGGGTTCAGGAGGTGCAGCCTCCTTTGGACTTTAAAACATTTGGCAGGTGTCTTTCATTTCTCTAAATTAATCGAGATCTTCAAACGCACTTAAATATTATATTCCAATGACTGTACAAATGCATTGAATTTCAGCTTCAGTATACTTCAGTACAAATTTAGTGGATTATCAAGAATCGGATTGACTACGCGATTCTGGAGGGTACTGTCCAACAAATTTACAAATAGCAAACTCTGCTTTGAGCACACTTGATAAATTTCTAGCACTACACCTCTGGTGATATGGCATGCAGTCAGAGACGTAGCGACCTGGGATCATCATCATCATCAGCTTAGTCATTGTCATCATAATCATCATCATCACAACCATCATCCCCACTATTATCACCAATACCATCATCACCAATCATCATTGTCATCATCATACTTGTAATCATCCCTGTCATCATCATCATCACCATAATCATCATCATCATCATCATCATCGTCACTATGATCATCATCACCATTATTATCTTTATATAACACAATTTCCAGGACAAATAGTTGTGCAAGCTGCAGCTCTTAAACAGGAGTCCAGTGGAGGGGCTTTTTCAAAAAATAACTGACAGAAAATCAATGAAGTTTTTTATCAGTAGTGGCAAGTATGATATTTGGGAAATGCACTCTAAGTCAGAAAAAAATTTACAATTTACTGGCTTGCCCCCCCCCCCATTTCACCTACCAAGGCCACGTCGAGTACAGGCCCGTAGCCAGCTTGAATTCGCAAGGGGGGCACAGCCAATATATATAATACATATATATACGCACACATATATACATATGTACATGCATATATAAAATTCATTTCTGTAGGGGGGCACAGAGGTAAATTTCTCAAATCCAGGGGGGCCTTGCCCCCCAGGCCCCCCCCCTTGGCTACGGGCCTGGTCGAGTAATATAATAAATGAGCAAAGTTCAGTACGTACTTCGGTCGAAAGAACAAACCTTGATAGCAGACTTCCTACACCAAAGGCAGAAATGTCGTATCGTAAAGATAAAATCCATTGTGCACTCAGATTTATACTCAAACAATTCAAAATCACAGAAAGACGTTGAAATAAGTACATCTGTAACTAACAATGTCTGATTTTGCTAGGAAATCAGAATAATGACACATACTTTACACGCTGATTAGTATAACATCATAATTTTAGCTAGGGTCTTATCAAAACTCTTAACAGGCTTACAAGTAGGATATAACTTTATCCGATTTGACAGATTTCATCTATAATGCCCTACTGTACTGCCTACGTGGTTAATGTCACAGGAAAGTTTTTATTGCTTCTTGCTAACGATGGCAGTAGATAAACCATTTACGGGGCGCAACTTGACTATGCAGGTTTTCCATTCAATCTTGATTTACATATACATTAGAAAACTTTGCTCATTTCTCTTTTCTTTGCTCGTATATAATACAAGATATGATCTGGCACAACTTGTAAAGGAATTGCAAAGCTCGAAAACCAAGCAGGTCCTGTTAAACTCAA
The DNA here is from genome assembly GCA_964019165.1 of Mastigias papua. Taxonomy (NCBI): domain Eukaryota; kingdom Metazoa; phylum Cnidaria; class Scyphozoa; order Rhizostomeae; family Mastigiidae; genus Mastigias; species Mastigias papua. Next base: position 5,748,462 of record OZ025269.1, read on the forward strand.
GCCCAGGTACAGAAAGTAAGGACTCAGTGATTGCAGATTAACGCAAAACAAACAGAAAACCGAGATTTGTCCGGATTTGAGGATATGAAGCTCGGCAGGTTCAAAATAAATTTACACATCTCAACTCATTAAAAATCGAGAGGAGTGACGTAGCCTGCTAATCAGTTTGCACAGCGGCATGCCATGCGATTGCGAACATCTGATTCGATGCTGGTAACTAATTGGTTGGTGGCATATGAGAAATATAATCAATCTCATATACAGATTGCATCCAATATGCTTGGCCCAGAATACAAAGGGTAGCTGATCCGAAGCAGACATCATTCACACAAAGCAAAGAATATACCTGGTAAGAGACTAGACGAGATATGACTTATATCCTAATATATAAGAATTTCACAATAATACGCTTCGGACGGACAAAAGACAAACTATCCAACCTCAGGAAAAGAATAAGTCCTCCAAAAAAGTCTAGACAGCTAACAAGAACTGTACAATTGCATCGATAATTAATCACATAGGAAATACAAATGAAAAATACTTTCTTTATCACTCCCTCGAGTTGTAGCAGAATAACTGCAGACCTGCTTCTTGCAACGAAATCGTGAGGCCGGATTTTCATTAAATTGTAATTCGTCACTGATCATCTCCGAAGACATAGGCGATAATCGCAGGTGACTTACTATTTATAAAAATTACCTCGTCTTTAGCATCTCAGACCATCGCCGACCATCGAAGACTATCACCGATAGAGTTCCAAAAATCCAAATTTTTTGAAATAGTGATGATCCGCTATGCATAAAAGACAACCAGGTTTTCATATATCGCAATTCATCGATGATGGCCACCGATGATCGCCGATAATCGGCCATGAATTAGACTTAATGAAAATCAGGCTTGAGATGGCAAACAGTACACAGCATTTGATCACTCCTAGCGTCTGAAATGAAGTGAAGTTTAGCTTCTAAAACATGTATGAGAATAACTGCAACAGCTAAGATGAACTATTCGTGTTGCATATTAGGAAATCAATAAAAACAATTCATACAAGAATTCCGTACATGAGTTTTTCCTGCATCTGTACCTTTACCATGGCACTAAATGTGTTGGTAAACCTAAGGAACTTTTACGGAACTCTTAGCACAACACAATATGATCAAAGAGGTCAAACAATAAGGAACTTGCAAGAAGTAGCCCTGGAGGTAGACTCTGTACAAAAAATTGTAAAGGCACCCCGATATCTTCTCTGGAGGACCAATGTGGAAAACTAGTGTAATATGATGCTCGTATAACAAAACGACGCATGGCTCTCTTACGAGGATGCTGCTTAACTACTTCTAGGCCTCTCTGACAATTAAACCTCGCGATTCTTGTTTCAAGAAGAACCCTAAACTGAAGTGGTATGCTGTCAACAGCAACTTTGAACTAATATCATATTATTGCAATAAGTGGCCGCTCTATGTTTGCTATTCAACGTCTGCTTTAATGAGCCACTTGTGCAAGGGTTAAACTTTCTTGGCATCGAACATATATTCATACTTCAAATCTGTTTTACTGACACGTACGAGAAAAACTCATACAAACTTCAGGCCCGGTAACGAAATGCAAAACATTATGAAATAGCGAAAGTAAACCCTAAACTTCTTCATATGTGGTTGGATAAGTGGCCAATTGTATCAGTGGTTTTATCTGCGTCAAAATGTCTCCATATCAATGAAGACGATCACCAATTAGGTTTTAATTATAATTTGTAATTAGATGCTTGTATAAGATTATTTCTTAAAGTGTACCAGAAAAGTGACCATAATTAGCATTAACATACTAAACTATACTATAATATATTATACTACACTACACTACACTATACTATACTATACTATACTATACTATATTATACTATGCTAAACTATACTATGCTATACTATAGCAATACCGAGGAGGGCTGTCTTTAGTGATATAAAGCTACAAACTGTTATCAGCAATGTCTTGATCTTAGACTGGCTTGTAGGATTTTGGTTATGTGAACTGGAGACCACAAGGTTTGGGGGGGGGGGGAATTCAAGTAATGATACAAAACTGGATGGCCTGATTGGGTCCTGAGCTTGCGGCCCTCAACATTGTTCGATGAATGCTCTGCTACTGAGATATACATTCTTTTTTGCAAAAGAAAAAAGACACTTCATAAGAATACACAGGGTAGGCTACTCTTGAACTAGTATGTACTATATGTATGTGTGTATGTATATACTATACTCAAGCTGATACCCCTCTTTGTTACGTAACATTCTAGCATGAAACCCTACCCTCCATAAACCCATCCTCACATTTTCTAAAACAATATATTCTAGAAGAACATTACATTAAGTCTCAAATTCGCTGAAATTTAAAAATGGATAGTACAAGGTTCAAGCTCCATAAGGTCTTAAACTTTTTCTTTATTTGAGTATTTGTAGAAAGCATTCATCAAAAAGTGAAAAAAATAGAAACATTGCACTAAAACTTTGGTGCTACGTAGCAGAAGTAATTTATAACCCCCGCCCCTATATTTTTCATAACAGCTTGCCACAAAATTGGCACATACCTACCCACCCCCTACCGTTACGTACTTTTTGAATAGCCCCTAAACTTCCTATACAAATTTTAGGAAATGAATGTGGAAACAAACACGGCCTGTAGACAACTTGGGTGTTAATGTGGAAAACATAAAAGACAAGGAATCCATTGAAAGACAGCAAAATTCGTTTCAATAGCAAACGAAACACTAACAGAGACAGAACATTTGTTCGACAACCTTGAAAATAGTTTAATTGTTGACAATTGGGAGACATTGAGAAAGACCAAAAGTAAAGGAAATCATTGAAGTGATGGAAACAGCTGAAGCTGATGAAAAAAACACGGCTAGCGCTACGATTAGTATAGCCTTCATTGCCGTCGCAACAACTGCATTTATTCTCAACATCATTGAGAGTGTCTTGATAATCCGAATGAGAAAAAGATGGAAGCCATTCGACAAGATGCTCCTCAGTATGTCGTTCGCAGATCAATTGGTAGCAGCAGTTACCATCATATATAACTTTCTATCACTATATCATGTTTCAATAGGAGGCTGTAAGATTTCGCAGCATCACTTTATACTGCTGCTTATAGCTTCTGAGGACTTTTCTCTCTTCCACGTCTTAGCTATAACAATAGATCGATTCTATGCGATAAAATATCCCTTAAAGCACAACGTCAAGATGCGTGGTAAATTCCCAGTTATTATAATTTTATCAATTTGGGTATGCGTGGCCCTTGTTGTATCGATATTTGCAACCATGTTGCTCCTAAAGGAGAACAGTTTTGCATTTCTAGCAAAAATTTATTCTACTCTAACCATTATCATCGGGATCTGCTTTATCTGGGCATATAAGTATATGTTGGAATATGTTCTCAGCCATACAGCTCAAGCACAAAATACTCCTAAATGCAATATACGTGGTATTTTGAAACACAGCTCATGCAAAAAGGAGAGAGCAATGCTCATGACAAGCTGTTTGGTTGTGCTCTCCTACATTATCTGCATTTACCCTATCTCAGTTGAGATGCTAATAAGAGAGAAAACAAAGCAAATTTCATCAGCAACCCAAATACTTCTGGTCATAAACTCAATACTGAACCCTCTGGTCTATTTCTTCAAAGGATATTGTGACCAACGCATCAAGCAAAGCATACAGAAATCATCTTCAAAGCAAGAAAGTACAAGTTCCCAGGTAAAAAATGAGCTGCAGGGGCAGAAAAGCAATCTCTTTCTGGTTAAGCGTGACAGAAAGAACATCCCATTTAAGCAAAACTGAGACTGATTGCCTTACTGGAATATTTGCATTATCACTCAAAATGGCAGTCTATCTCTACACATGTACACATGACAAGTGTTTAAAAGAGCACGAGAAGACGATGAAGATTGTTTCTTATTAAAGTTAGGCTGCATTACAGGAAAAATCCCACGTTTGATTTGTTGCGATAATCAATGACTGAGAAAATTGTACAAATTCCAAACCTGAACAATTCACCACAGCATGCTTAAAGAATATCAAGGGAAAATGAGATACAGATGAGAAGACATTTAGAAGGAGTAAGCTTAAGATGTGAAAGTCAAAATGCGAATATAGTGGAACAAGTAAAGAGCAAGAGGTACACAGATCACAAAAAAGAATTAATACAAGCCAAACTATGCATTTACACTTGACTTTCGAATTCAAAAAATTCGACAACAACCAAGTTATACCAGACAATACAATCAAGAAGGGGTGTCCTAGCCATTTCGATGAAGTACGACAACACTTGCAATAGAATTTATTGAACAGTTTTGCTTGACAATCTTGAACATACGTAATCAAATTCAGTTGGATGCAACTCAACTAGGCTCGATTAGAGTTGAGGTTCAAGAAGGTGCACAGGGCTCTGAACAACTCAACAACAAAATCAAGTCAAACATACAACTTTTCTCGACTTTTTCAGCAGAGAAAGTTAGCTAATATATGAGTTCCATAGTGGTATAATGTGAACACTAGTTTAGTAAATGGGGACGATGGTAAATGAAAACTTTGATTATTCCATTAAAATATTCTAATTTCATACAGTATTGTCAATAGAAGAGAGCTTTGCCGTGCAGTGCGTTACTGCTGCCTAACTACTTATGAGTAAATATTTAATAAAACAATCCCTATCTCTTAAAATCCTTCTAGCAAACGTCGCCTGTGCTTACTATTAGACCAATACTAAAATCAACTGAAGCGCAATATTTACAAGCATAGCCTCTAAATACTGCTGACTGTTTTACTCAAATGCGCAAAATATTTAAAGTCACTTAAATAGATTTAAAGTCACTCGCAAATATAAGTCTCATTAACTGGGGGGGTTCTGATTAATCGCTCGCAATTTTCAGCCGAATTCAAAGATTAAATAACTAATATAAAGAGTTCTATTTGATGAATTTTTGCAAACGTACCTACACGGAATTCTATTAACTTGTTCATTATCAAACGTTTTAATCACTTTGTCGTCAAAAACACAAAAAGTCCGTAAAATAACATGCAGAATCTTTGCACATTCAAGTAATGTATTAACAACACCAGTATTTCCTCAGCATTCTTAATTAGGGCTATCGTGATATGATCCACGCATGTTCAATGATTATGCTGTCAGTTATTCAACAATTAAAGTACATTTTCATCGAGTTTTCAAAATAGCATTTGTAAACTTAACAAGCAGTGCACATATTCATACTTCAGCCAGTCACTTCATAACGGTTTCCCCAAAGGGATTTCTCAGATATGTAAACACAAATTTCGGGCACTAAAGTACACACCAAATGGGCTTACTGAAGGTGCAAAACATAAAAATTTCTCGCAGCTGACCTCATCATAACGATCAATTCCTATAGGAAGAAGGACTGTAGAAGGGGACACCCCTATGCAAGTAGAGTCCTGACAGCCTGCCCAACGCCACACAGGGGAGGTAGCTGTTAGAAATTAGAAATTCACGTGCTCACAAGATACTTTTGTAATCTACCTTCATAAATTGTATTTAAAACACTCACGTCTATATTACTTAATATGTATAACATAGCATCTATTTTGATATTCTCTGTGTATACGAAAGACAACGGTATAAAAGTAGAATGATAATTTGAACCGACCAAAGCTGGTAATCCTTCCTCACTGTCAACGTACAGGACACCGTTGTCTGACGAACGTTTCTTATAAAAAAATACTTGGGGTGGATAATGAAGAAGAAGGCAGGCAAAACAAAAGAACTATGATTATAAAAGAGTTCTTGCTTACTTGTTCATGAGGACTGGAAGATCTTTCACTAGATCATTGCAATGAAACCATTCTTCAAACAAAACTGTTGCATTATCATCACAATAATACCTGCAAAGAAAATCGACAGAAAAATATAAAGCGAATTTGTCACTACAAATCACACCAAAAACAATATACAATTCAGACTCCTACGAACTAGTTAGCCATTTATTTTATTTCATCACAATTCCTCTGGCCAACATTATCACACCTTCCATCCATAAAAATCGTTAGACATAGCAAATTCTTCACAAACTTTAATTTTGACTGGCTTTGCTAGAACATCGGGATAAGAAGATCATTTCTTAATGTTTACTGAGCATGATTCTGTGCAGGACAAATTATTCATTAAGAGCCATTACCCCTAAGTATTTAATGGGCTAGTCTAAGCATCAAGAATTTGGATTACATGTTGTTCCAAAAGAAACAAGTATATAAGAAACATGAGGTTCAAATCAGCCAAAAACTTAAGAGACAATTAAGACACACAGGCTGACTGAGTTTCAAAAGTAAACTTGAAAAATCTGTTTTTGCGAGACAACTTTTAATTGAACTGGAAACAACATACAAGCAACATTCGTCTCTCAAATGTTTATAACTAAAAATTCGATTTCTCGTCTCAGTTGCTTTGTTGCTATAGGAAATTTCAAGAATTTTAAGAAACACATAAGAAACATCTAAGGCTGGATTTGACAAAATATTAAGAAACATCCAGGCAAAACGGAGAAAGTTTGTTTCTTATGTAAAAAAATGTGTACGGAGAGAATCTTGTCGTAGGGCCTGAAAATTCTTTCGAATTATAGAGGTTCACAAATTACAGAGATTCCACTTACAGAAAGGAAATCAAAAGAGTTTCTTAAGGAAATTTCAAGGTGATTTTGAATTTGTTCGAATCATTCCAATTACGGGGATTGGAATTAGAAAGAGTGAACTACATTTATGCCTCTAGTAAAGGCAGTTTAGCTTACGTCCAGAAAAGGAAAGTTCTTTACAAAAACATTACGAAAACTTTCTAATATATCAAGGTTGGCTTAAAAGAATTTCTGGATTACTTTTATGTCAATATCTAAAAGTCCATGGGTCCATTTTTCTGGAACAAGCTAGTTGCATTAGAGGTCCAGTTTGCAAAATTTTCTGGTAGTTTAACGGTTCCCAGGTTGATGTTATCAGTGCCATTTCAACACAACATTTATCATGAAAGAATACTTACTTATAGATCTTATTACTTTAGCAATCAGTAAACAAAACATAACTGGCTATAGAAAATTTATTTACCGCTAGAAAAAACAGACTACCGGATGTTTCAGACTAATGTAGTCTTTACATCTAAGATATTTTTCTTTTGAATGTGAAATTGAGCAATGACTCAAATGTATGGGTCTCACACCTGATTTATGTGGCCCGAGAGCCGTAGGATACTATATACACGCACAATTTTGATTGACTTCTCTTCCAGCTTGCACTTGCAATGGCATACAGGTGATGGTGATTGTATTCACTCCATAGCTTGAACTTATATTCAACTTCTAATAGGTTCACAAAGACAAATAAACCCATACTCTACTAGTTTACAAAACCACTGCAACTACCTTAAGCCATCACTTTCATTCTGTAGTCTCTCACGTTCAATCACCTAACAAGCAGGATAAAATAAGGACATATTCAGTGTGAAATGGGCACAATATTATTCATCATAATCTATAAAAGTCGCTACAATCTTATTAATAGAGAAGTCTTTCAAAATATCTTAGCCCATATGATACAGCAACGTACCATACCAAAGAACTATGTTAAGATCAAAGGCTCAAAGAGAAGAGGTAATGAATTTTGAGGCGTCCATTGCCACTATGGACAGAATCAAGTGCAGCATGACACAAAATGAAAAATGAAACCAAATGAAAAATATAGCATTGCAGAATAGAACTTTAAACTTTCATGTGGCTATAAGATTCACAGTTTCACATCATATCTTACGTCACCACCTCACGGCAAACTCTTAAGTACCTACCTATTGTCGGTGGGTTTGGAAGTAACTGGGGTTAGGAGCCTTTTAAAAAATTCAATTATGCAATCACGGTGGTAAATTAATTTTAACAATTATTCCAAGCTGGTTCACTTTCTCTACTAAGTAGCACAATTCGTTAGCAATTATGGCTTCAATGTTTCTGTGCAACAAGTAATGAAAATCAATTTGAACAATATCAACAGAACTCTTATGTAGCTATGAGAACAGACCCTAGTGCAGTAGTTTATTCAGCTGAAATTTGCAATAGTCAGCAGAGAAAACTCACAAAGCAAACTATTATTGCCACCAGAGATTATTTTTACTACTGCTACTTTACACAATAATCTTCCAATATTAATTGCCAAGGGGTTGGAAAAATTCTCAAAAATCTTAATTAATTACTGAGTATAGCCGGATGTTTGATTTTACAAAAATAAGTGTATTTCTGTTGCTTCCACAGCCTGAACATTACATAAGTACAAAAGTGAAGATCTCCTTACTCTGTGTCGTCATTTGCAACCCCAGTTGAATAGAAAGACTATCTCAATGTACAAAAACATTAACATGCATTTTCCTATCACTGTCCAGGCAGGGTACACAGTTGCCATGTTCTTGACATCAAAATTCTGGAGCGTGACTGTCAGCGACAAAATAGCAATAAAGTAAACTCCGTGTAAGTCAGCCCTTCATAACTCGAATAATCGTGCACCTCGAGCAAATCTCGTGAAACGAATCTTCCCATTAGTTTTGTCTTATAACAAACTTCGCATAACTCGAAATCAGTAACACGAAATATCGCATAACTCGAATAAATTTCCTATCCCGACTTTTTCCAGTTACGCTGATCTTTTTTCAGTTATTTTTTACAGAAATCCCTGTAGATCTCCCTACAAAAAGGGCTCTCTGATTTGGAAAAAAGCATAAAAGTCCTATTCTCAAAGTACTTTATGACTCTCATGGTCTAGGACCTAGATCTTGAGGTTTTCTCAAGCCTATTTTACAAATCTCAAGGATTGGGGCTGCAGAGGTCTGACAGGTTGAAAGATCTGCTAGCATCATCTAACTAACACTAGCAAAATAGCAACAATCAGTTATCTCTTTCATAGGTATACATTGGAGCAAGCCTACCAAAAACCGTGGTTCTGCCACGATTCGTAAGGAATTTATTATGGCAGTCATTCCACACGGAACTGTTCTGATATCCCGAATTCTGAGTTTTACAATAATTTTCCATATAAACGTAGAAAATTATTAGAAAAGATAGTCTTATCTGTCTGATTTTGGAAAGAGGCTGCATGAGGAACGTGCCTCCGAAGGAATGAGGAAAGATATAGATGAACTCCACTTTACTACTGAATTGAAGTTTTGTGGAACTGAGGGATGTATCACTAGTAGAAAAGCATATGATATCTTTGTAAATTTTTGCGATTGCTTGTGATTTTCTGCGATTTTTTGCAATTGTTTGCAATTTTCTCCGATTTTTGTCATTTTTGTGATATTTATTGATTTTTTCACTGAGTGTAAGAGACTTTTCTGAGTGATATGCACCTCGTGTGGAGCTAAATTCCTTGCTCAAATGCTAAGAGCCTCAAGTTTCTGCCAAAGCTAACTGACATTATTTTAATCCTCCCTCACAGTAATGCTGAAGTTAAAAGACCCAGCATCATAGTTAAAGGTTAAAGGTTGGTCCCATGTACGACTCCGTACGTTGTGGACTTCCTGTTAGAGAGGAAATTTATCCTCAGCCATCGACATAGTGAGGTAGGGTGGGCAGTTCCTTTCCTTGCCACCATTAACTTCCCCAGTGTTGCCACCAGGTACCCATTCGCTGCTGGGTGGACAGTGAGCAAGTACCCCAACTAAGGTCCGAGGCTACAGCTCTAAACATCGATTTTCCGCTCAGCAGTCAAGCGCTCTAACCACTTGGGTACTCGCCCACCATCACTGTTAAGAGATACATATCATTGGAAAGGTCATCAATGAAACTGGGTGGGACACTGTCGAGTATCCTGGCAATGAAAACAACGTATTCTGAGTTCAGTACGCCCTTTTACCCAGAAAATCCCCAGAAGAAGTATTGAAAAGTTCCGAAACGGCAGCAACAGAATACAATGAAGAACACACGTAATTAATGTGCATTGTAAATTTATGATTTTTCTTTTAGTTCTTTTACCTTTCAATGATGTGGCAAACTTCCTATTGACACATGTTTGTGTTTATCAAACCATCAGTAAGTGGTTTGACTTGACTCAAGGCTTTATGCAAAATTTTTAAGAAATCTCAAGGTTTTGCACAAACCAAACTTGGCAGGTCTGTTTGAAGCCTTCTTCCATAATTTGCTGCAACATGTACAGTTAATATAAGCAACAATAACAGCCATAAAAATTGTAATGTCAAATTTTAGAACCCACCAAACCAATAGTGTTTTCCTTCCTTTGTGGGGAGTGTGGTATTCGGCCTGGCAAAACAAATACCTGTGAAAAACATCAGAAGTAAACCAAAGGCCCATTTCCACTTACATTCACATTTTGCATTTCGCATGCAAACTCACTGGTCCCAGTCCACATCCGAACATTAGTACAGCGCAAAAAGTTTGCATGTGTACTGCGAACAATGAGTTCGCATCCGAAATGCCAAGAGCGAATGTAAGTGTAAATGGACCTTTAATTGGTTAAGGGAAACTAATCTCCACTGAGGTCCTGTATGTTAGAAGTATGTTAAAAGTCTTTCAATATCAGCTAATTTAGAAGAATAAAAACACATAGGTGATATTTGTAATTGAACAATACAACAATTAGCAGGGCCATTCAAAAAATATGTCACAACTTCAGGTGGAGGGAGCGGGGGCACAGATCATCACAGACTGTGATAGCTTTTTGGAAGGAAGGGGCCATTGGAACATTGGAATGTCACGGTCGTAAAATTCAGATATTCCATTTTTTGCAATGCTTCCAAAAACGACAATCTTGTTTTTCTCTTATTTATTTCTTAACATTTAAATCAAACGACCCTTCTAGATTCATTTATTGCAAAAGTTCCAAGCAACTTTAATAGTTTCTTTGGAGAAAATGAAAATAAATATTAGTTACTCACTACGCTTTAAGGATCCCTTAAACTTCAGCACCAATCATATTGAAATTCCAATGGGCACGGATTGATTCTGCATTTTTCATCTAAAACACTGAACTGATATTTTGGACTTATGCCAAAAAGCCCATATCAAAAACCTTTTCAATAGCGTTATTCATCATATTATCAACTTCCCCATTTATCCCTACTCTGCTTTAGGCGAATGGAAAAATCAATATTTCAAAACTCCCCGCCCATGCTTTGGTCAGCGTAGCTTAATATCTAACCTGGCCCATTTATGAGAACAAACGTGCTCTTATTGGTACAAAGCAACTTGAATATACGACCTCAGCCCCCTATCCGACTGAAACATCATATTTCCGAAATGAAAATACTTTGATATCATGCTAGGCAGGGTTCATACACATCCTGCCTAACATTTTTTTCTGACCTTTTCGTGACTTTTTTCTTGAAAATGAAGGTGCTTTCCTGAGTATTTATCAGAAATATATAGTACTTTTCCTGATCAACTGGTCTCAAAAATGATGCCAGCGACAGGCCAGTCTTGTAACACACTATCACAATTGGAGTAAGAAAAGGAGGCTGTCTGCTCAACTGAAACAAAAATATAACAAACTGTGCAATGTGTAGAGTTATCTATTGGGTACCAGAGAATTCATCTGCATGGATGATAAAAATTCCTGATTTTTTCCTGACTTTCTTCAAGTTTTAATAAAATATCCTGACTTTTCCTGACTGTCCTTAAAACACAGTTTTTTCCAGATTTCTTCTGACCGTATGAATCCTGCTAGGGTGGGGTGTCAATTTGTTCTTCACAGTACGCAACAATGGAGGAGGGAAGGGGAAAAACCTATCAAAATTTGTGTAACGTTGTGTTTGAATGGCCCTAGTTTAATTGCAACAGGATCCTTAAACAGAACAACAGTATCATGTTTTACTGGAAGCTATCCTCCTGTATAAATATTCGTTCTATTACTACTATTATCTCACTGATAGTCATACACACAACGTACAACACAATTTATATGAGGAACAAACCACAGTGTGATCGGGAGTTCCCAAACAACTAATATCCTTGTCGTTTTTTCCAATCATAATCATCATTGTTAGTATTAATATTTATGTCAATATTAAGTGTATTATTTCTTTGTTGACACACTAAGTCAGCCAAGTACAAACTACCTTGCTGTGAGATTTGTATTTGTAGATTTTAAGATTATATCGCAGAAATGAAGTTCTATATTACACATTTTGAAGTTCTATATTACACATTCTGTTCAGGCTATTGCTATTGCCATCAGTTCAACTATTAGGCGAGGCACAAAAAATGACCAAAGGTCAATATAATAATCTCTTTCCTACCAAGCCGGTAACCATGGGTTGGTATAGGGTGGCAAATCCCACTCCTAGACAACAGGATGCCAGCTTTTGCTACCCCTGGAAATCTTTCTGCAGTTGTTAATAATTGTTTGATCTTGTAGCTGAGGAGGTATCTCCTGAGGTTGGGCTAATCTCAATTTTGGCCTTTACGAGACTGTTGATTCTTTCCGCACACATTTACGCATTTGATTTTAACAATTGTGGTAACATTAAAGTCTGAAATATGCTCTAAGATTCTGTACCACATGATTCCCCAAGACAAATGTCCCATACCTGAAACACAGGCCAGGCTACAGGCCTGTTTCCTACATTTCCAGCACTTTCCTCAATATTCTGGCAGTTCCCAATAAAGCAGCCTTCTGCATCACTCCAACACTGTATGTTATCCCTAATTTTTCAATTCACCTGTCAAAAACCTTGGTGATACTTCCAAGAGCTAATATCACTACAGGTTTGAGCTCCCACAATCTCCCAGTCTCTCTCTCTCCAGGTCCTGGCATTTTTCTACTTTTCACTTTCCTTTTCTCCGACGCATACATCAACTGGTACCGCAGTATCAATAATTAATTCCTTGTGCTCTTTCTTGTGAACTCAAACTATGCCTGATCTTCTAGCTTCTGTCACATTGCCACATTGAACATTGTTATCCCACAACAATTTCACCTCTTCATGTCATTATCGATCACCAATACCCAGTGATACAATGCCACGTATAGAATTCAGGTATATGTCGCGGCATCCCCATATGGAAACAAAGAAATGATTCCAGGACACGTCATGTTGAATGAATTTCATGTTGAATCAATACCCAGAGTACACGCTTTGTTTTTTTATAAGAATCACTTTATTTGGGACTTACATGTAGAATGCTGATATATTTAAAGAATTTATACTACTAAAGGAAAATTCCCTACGGAACTTTCAATTCAACACATTTCTATAACACCAAACAATCAAGAAGCATGAAGCTTATTCCATTCATTTACATCCAAAACCCTCATAGATTGTTTGCTATGCCTCTGTTAAGTCCTTCATTTTTCATTGATCTTACGTTACAGCCAAAACTAAAGGCAAAACTCAAGATTTCACTGTTTTCCTTTTTCCTGGGCCATTTTATGGCACTAATTGTGCGCTGAAAATTAAGGAACTGTTAAGGAACTTTTAGTACTACAATTTGATCATTGGAGGTCCAAAAATAAGGAACTTTTGGAACTAGGCCTTGAACAAAGTTCCCTATAAAAAATCGTGTACTCAAAGCATCAGATTTCCACCTAAGCTTTCTACATACCAAATGAAATATAAAAACTGATCAATACCTCTCCTTCCTTTATAATGATATCTTTCGGCAATCCCTTTTCCATGATTTTTAAACACATGTCCCCTTTCAGCATGTAGAAAAACTAGAAAGAAACAGCAAATATTCTGCTGAGTCCGGTCATGTGATGTCCTAAATTTCAAATGTTACTTTTACTTAGGTGATACTGATCGTTTTATTGTCAAATTAAAAAATTGCTCTGGCAACAGAGCAACTTAGATAACTCCCTAGGTCTTTCCTATACCCTAAACTGGTTCTAAATGCATTTTTGGCTATTTCATATGTTAGTACAACAGGCCTTGCCCTGATATATATAAATACATACATATATCAATCATTAAAATAACAGTAATAAATAGCAAGTAACATTAAAATACGAAAAAAGTAATATCTTGGTAAAATTTCTACAATATGCAATTCAGAGCAGAGTCTTTTAAACTGTCTGCTTGGCCTTAGTTGGCAGATTATTCCAACCTTTTACAACCCTGTGTGAAAACCCCTTTTGCCCATTTGACGTATTTTCCATAGGAATTCTAAGATCGGTAGATGTATCTCTAAGAATGTGAGAGGTGTTATGGGAATTTTTAACAAAGAGGTTAGAGAGTTTACCTGGAGCGACAACATTCATCGACTTAAATATCACAGAGTTTGTATTAGAATCGATGATCTAGGTGTTTACATGGAGTATCAAACTTGCTACTGATTGTTATACAAACTGCTCTGTTCTGTAACTTTTGAAGCCTGTTAATTTCAGCCTTACCTCAACACCCCATAGCAGTAACAGAATGGGGTTCAACAGAAATAGGGCTCAACAATACTGGTGTATAAATTTTCTAAAATGTGCTGTGGTAAGATGTTCCCTACATATGGAATCATTTCAGTAGCACATGATACCTTCTTCGAAATTAAGTAAATATATTTTTCCATGTAAGATATTCACCTATTTGAAAGCCAAGGTACTTATTTTCTTGAGTCATCTAGAGGCTCATATCTCTTATTTTTAGATCTAGGCCACACTCGATATTTTATGGCATTTGTTCCTATGGGATGCTATTTTCATGGCCGTAGTTTTCTTGATATTAAATGACTCCCAACAGTCAAGAATCACGGGGAGCTAGATCTAAATTCAAAACATCATTAAACTGATGCAGTTTAAGCTCGAAAAGAGAGACTAGTATCACCAGCAAACATGGCAACCGAGCTAAGGTTTACAACTGGTGAAATATCGTTTATGCAAACGAGAAATAGAAGTGACCCAAGAAAAGAGCCTTGTGGCACTCATATGTTTTGAATCTACACCATTTACTCTACAGAACTGCTTCCTGTTGGAAATGTAAGATTTGAACCAAGGAAATTCATTCCCCAAGACACCATAGTGTCGCAGTTTGTTACATATGATGGAATGATCGACATTGTAAAAGGCCTTTTTGAGGTCAATAAACACTACGCCAACAAGTTCACTATTATCTAACGCAGAATACCAATGGTCAATAGTTTTATGAAAACAAGACACTTGAATAGAGAGCTCTAAATCTAGACTGTTCACTAGACAGAAGCTTATTGTTATTAAAATAGTCGCAAAACTGTTGAAAGACAAGTTTCTCAAATTGCCTGGAGACAGCTGGTAGAGCTGATATAGGTCGATAATTTCATCTTTGATTTGTTTGACCCTCATTGTAGATGGGAGTACCTCTGGCAATTTTCTAAGTATCTGGAAACTTGCAGGCTCCTAAAGATGCATTGTAAATAAATGTAAGGGGCAGAGAAATGTAAGAAAGAGGGATTTTGAGAAAACGGATGGAAATCCTATCACCTCCAAAACTCTTTGAAGACTTAATATTGCCAGTGGCCTTACTAACATTTTGCGGGTTAATTTCTTTAAAGTGAAATGGTGCACCATCCATATTTACTGAATAATCCACATTTAGTAAAGGATATGGTTTGTAAAGTATTTTACTGTCAAGATCATTGCCGATTGAGCAAAAATAGTCATCCATAGAGTTTGCAATTTTACTGCTATCTGAAATTTGGTTTCTATCTATATCTAAGCAGCTGATATTAGTTGACTGTGATCTTTTGCTTACAAGTTGGTTCACATTTTGCCAGGTACCTTTCATATTTCCTTTTTCCTTAGCAGTTTTCTCAACAAACATTCCTTTTTAGCTCTCTGTTAAGACCGTTTGCCTGGTTCCTGAGGGTCATATGCGTAGTTATTAGAGTGGTGGAATTATTCTCTATCGCAGTTCCTTTTAGTACGTCTCTCTTTTTCTTATGAGATTCTTGAGCTGTAGGGTAACCCAAGGACAGCATTCTTCAGAAACTTGAAGCTCCCTATACGGGACATGCTTTTCGATCAAGGTAGAGAAAACGGTCGTCCACTTGCAAACAAGTTCATCAACACCCTGACAAGATATTGCTATATTTCCCAGCATATCCGTGAAACATCTGCAAGGAAGTCAGATTTAGAGAACTTTTTAATATTCCTCGTTCTTACTGCTTTATGGTCACGAGTTAGAGGGCCATTAAATTTTCTAACGCAGTATACCATGCAGTGGTCACCCATAGACACCTATATGATCCCTGATTGCAGAATATTCCTCTAAAGATTTGTTGATATGTGATTAATCATAGTTCTACTCATCAGGCTTTCCCGTGTTGGTCTGTTGATAATTCGTTTGAAATTGAAAAGGTTGTAAATGCTATGCATACTCTTAAAGTTGCAGTCTTTTCAAAGGTTTCTTGAGAGGAATTACAATTTTTGTCTCCCAAAAGAATGATTTCTTTGCCCACTTTTTCAAGGAAAGATTAAGACATTTTCAAGCATTTTAAAACAGCTAACATGACTAGTTGGAGCCTATACCAAGGAATAATGATAAATGGCTTAAATCTTTGTCGTCGGATAAAGGACTAGCTTAATGTTGATTTGAATTGAGGATTATGTAGTCATAATAAAGATATTACTTTAGGGAAATCCTTTGTGACGATTGAAAAAGATGCTCGCTAAATACGAATTCAAGAATTTAGGTGCTCGATAAATAGCGCTCCAGACATAACGTAAGGCGTGCTTTTGGCACTCACGCTCCATCGATCACCTTTCTGGGCAAGACCTAACTATTCTGTGACTTAACGGAGGTACAGCTCAAAGCATGGCATGGTCGCAAATCGCCCGAGTGCTATGCACTGCGAACAAAACGGTCACAATGGAGATCGGCCCTTATCCAAAAAACATAATTCTGCATATTTTCATTCATTGGCTAGGCAAAGATATATTCCAATATTCCTCTGGATCATTTTACAAAGGGAGTGGTTAAATGGCAATTCATACTTCCCTTGCAAGCAATTGTCTACAATAGAAGCACCTACCTCCTCCCCTTCTTCCAAATGGTAATCTCTTCTAGAATTTGGACCACCAACAAACATGATTTTCAACTGACCATTGCTCCTACAATAAAAAAAGATCTGCCATTACAGTTAACAGACATTTACTTCTGGCTGCCAATTGAAAGGTTGTGCACAAGTGAAGTCCATAAAGCCCCTATAAGAACAGACGTAATTCTTAGTGAAGAAAACATTTATTGGAATTTACTTTATATGTCAATTAATCACCCATCGTATCTTGGGGTCATTCAGGAAACATATTCCACCCCTTTACAAGAAGGAAGAAGGTACACAGTTTTTGTGACAACTGTTCGGGGGGGGGGGGCTCCTCGAGACTTCAGATATCAAGCTCAAAAATCTTGATAATTCTATTTCATTACAGCAGGAAAAGCGGCAACACTTTTTACACATTGAAGCTTTTTTCGTCCGACACTCGTCAGAGTATCAAACGTATACGTATCCGCATCTGACTATATATTTCGGTTCACCTTCGACATATATCGATTGTGAGGCCAGAAGATATAATAGAAAGAAGAACCTCTGTATCGATCTGGTATAAAATCATGTTGAATTGGGGTGTCTACACGATACCGCATTCATTCCATACTGTATTCATAAGCGTATTGAAATCATACCGTATTCATCATCGTCTTCGTGTAAACAGAGGGCCAATACGGATTCAAACGTGAAAACACATCGGATTCAAATGAGTCCCATACCGTGTAAACGGGGTCTTGTACTTTTCTGGAGACTTCATCAATTACACATTTTTTATAAGAAAGTTTTTTCGCATGGTCATGATTTCAGAGCTGAAACTTAGTACTGAATATTGGAGCTTCTGTACCACTGCATTACTACACAGACATTCAGGCACTACACAAACATAATGTTGAAATACATAGATTGCATTATGTTACTTTGCCGGCAGAATTTTTGTCTGAGGGTGACTACACACAATCCACTGTAGTAACAGGCCTGTATAATAGACTATACTATTGAGGCGTACAACGATGAGACTATGATGCACGTGGACCGTGCGCATTTTTATGTCGAATGGATTTAAGTCTGATTGAGAAAACGAAATCATTTGTGGTATGACTTAACAAATGAACAGCATGGGTCTTATTATGAAGATCTGTCGCCACTTAATTAGTCGCGGTTGTGTGTAAACAACAGCAAAGGGGAAAACGAGAAAAAAGAGTAATCGCAGTCATATCCCATACAAGCTTTTTTTATAAGGAACTACTTTATAAGGAACCTATATGTAGAAGGCCAAAATATTTAAAGAACTTATACTACTAAAGGAAAAATCCCTAAGGAACTTTTCATTTTCAAATTCCGAGTGCTGTACCGTACAGATGCAAGTGAAGATTACATTACATTGGATGATATCAATGGAATAGACATGATACCTTCGATTGGAATTATGCTATTGCATATAGAGAACTTATTTCCTGTCCCATTTGTGCTTTTGAGGTTGAGTTCTAGCCATAATTAAAGGTAAAATTCAGAATTTCAATGCTTTTCTAGTATCTGTGCCATTTTGTGGCACTCTATGTGCAGTGAAAATTAAGGAAGTATTAAGGAACTTTTAGTACTAGAATTTGATAAAAAGAGGTCCTAATATACGGAATTTTTAGAACTAGGTTCCTTATAAAATAAGCGTGTATTTCTCTGCATAAATGCAAGTCCCTGATCAAGAGTATTTGTATGTAAAATAAAAAATGATTGCAAATGCCAGGATCTAACGGGTGGACACGAACGATAGAAATGAAGTTAAGGTGGCATGCGTATGAGAATTGCACGATTCTTTAATTTGTCCAACTGTAATCAGCATTCAGGGCGTTAAGAACAGAACGCGTCCTTTGTTAGTTTTTGCTTTTTCGTTCGTCACAGAAACTTTCTTAGCTATTTCATGATCATGTGGTGATTGGTAGCGGCGAAGCTTAAGATGATAAGATGAAAGAGAGCATATGGATGAGCTAGAGTGGGATATCAAGTGCAAAGATACCCGATGTTTATTGCATGTTGTTCAAACTTTACAAAACATGTACAGGCCGTATTGAGTATGTATGTGAAGTGATGGGAGGGCGTAAAACCGTGAGTGAAGATGAGTTTCAAGTAAGGTTAGTGCAATGAAAGCAATTTCTCTAGAATGAAATGGGTCTGCTATTAAACAGAACGTATAAAGGAGACGGACAAGTAGAGAAGAGAGGGCGATACACGAAAGTTCCTCGCTCTCCTCAGATAAATATTAGTGTATAATATAAAAGAAAGGGCACATTGATGAAACAGAGTACTCGCAGCTCAATAAATGCGTAACTCCTATGGGGTGGTTAGGTCTTAACGGTTCTTTTTCGTGCTGTGGTAACTTATTTGTTTTCGATTTCTAATAATGTGACGTCATTTCAGTTGTACAAACAAGCTGTAACTACTATGGGACAGAGTCTAGCTATCAAATTGAAAGCGGTTTTAGGTCAAAAAGGTATTTAGCATCAATGGGATGGGAAATTCGTTTTAGATAATGATCTTACTCAAAACCAACACACCTTCGGGCATCAAAATGTAGATCAAGTGATTCTGCGTATAAAAATCCTATGGATTTGGGATATGGACATGTGAAGAAGGTAAGAAAACCATTTTCTTCTGTTGTCACGATTAGAAATTAGCAACATATCAAAGATGAGTTTGCAAAGTCTAGCGCATACAGGCAACATTGTTTGCGTTTAAAATCGCGATTCTAGTAGCACGGCGGCTATAGCAGAAGCGAAGAAGCCACTTCAGGTATGATTAAATAAATATACGGCCACCTAACTCTCGGTTGAATGGGTATGGAATCTAATGGGGGCGGAATCTATCTCGGTTGAATACCATAAATATATATACTATGCGAATGCGGCTTTGATTCAGTGATAAATAAATATATATATATATATGTATATATATACATATATATATATATATATATATATATATATATATATATATATATATATATATATATATATATATATATATATATATATATATGTATATATATATATATATATATATATTTATATATATATATATATATATATACATATATATATATATATATACATATAAATATATATATATATATATATATATATATATACATATATAAATATATATATATATATATATATATATATATATACATATATATATATACATATATATATATATATATATATATATATATATATATATATATATATATATATATATATATATATATATATATATATATATATATATACATACTCAAGATCTATTACACCAAGAGCAGTAGATATTATAGGCAACAAAAATCACAGAGAAAAATTAAGTTTTATTTGTCAGAGCCGGTTTCATCCATTTTAGTGGAATCTTCATCTAGAACTATAATTGACTGTATTTCTGACTGAGTTATAAACTATTTCAACTAATCACGCGTAATATTATATTATATTCAATACATAGCTGTCTTATTCGATCGAGCTCGATCTGGAATTGTTAATCTTGTTTCAAATCTTCTCTCGATTCAGTTCAGGCTTGTACTTTGTTATGAAGTGCCTCTCCATTTCCTCGCAAAACCATTTATCATTTTTGTTCACAAAAAGCAAAGGAATCACTAGGAATAAATGTTGTTTATTGATGGCGCAATGTTCTATATGGTGACTGACGCATAAACTTCAGAGTCTTGGATCAAGTATTTGTTGTTTACGCACTCTGATGCGGGCTCATAAGTTTGATGTTTCTCCAATACACTCTTTATCGCATCCACCGCATTTTATCAAACAAATGGCATCACCTATTGCTATAGTGTAATCCATTTCACTTTGTATTTCAAACTTTTTGTCGTCGTTCTTGAACTTTATCTCATTGTGTTCTTGCAGAATAGGACACAGGCCGCATTTGTCGCTTCCACACTTCTGTTTAGCTTGAATGTCACTTTCCTCACTATTGTCTATTGAAATAAACCTAGCTCTTGTTAAGATCTGATCTATGCTATGTGGTTGTCTTTTACTATTAATTATTTCCACATTTACTAGTGCTTTCCTCATTTTCGGGCTGGCTCTTAGTATGACTATTGTATCACTTATTATTTTATAGATATCAGGGTTTCGGGGGTTGCGAGTTGTAACTGGGTTATAGTTTTCTTCTTTGCTGTCTGTTCCTTCGGGCGTCTAAGATCTTCTTGTGGTATTGCCAATGCTTTATCTATTCCATGCTGGATCAGGCTTTTTGGGTATCCTTGTTAAAGGAGAATCATTTTTAATTTCTCTAATTGTTCCTTTCTGGTCTCATTTTTATCTATTATTGAGAGGTCTTGAGAGGTTGAATGGTATGTTTCTCTTGATGTGAGACGGATGGCATTATTGAAGTGAAGGGGACATATTGCTGTCTGTTGGTTTCATTTATCAGGTCTGGGAGTCATTACGCTATGATGCGGCTCGAAAACTCTTTGGGGAGTGTCTGTTAAATGTCTGTTACACACTTTTTACTGTAAAAATATACTCTATGCGAATATTGTCGCTCAAAGTCGCTTTAAATTTAAGAATAATTTAAGAATATTTGTAGGCTCAAAAGCAAAAAGTTTTAAGAATATCGAGGCTCAGCGAAAGATTAGGTATTCTTATAAAAAAAGTATCTATATGTGTCCAAACTGGCACTTGCATTTTCCTAAAGGAAATTTAAATAACCACAAGGTCTAAGCCGTTATGAAGCTTCAGCCTTGCATTATTCTTAAAGTATTCTCAAATTTCAGTGAATTTGAGCCTTAATATTCTTATAGACCATACTCTCATCAAAAAGTGTGTAAAGAAAAGTAACAACCATTGATCATTTCAACCAATTATCTCCCAGTTTGGTTTCTGTTTCCGCGTTAAAATCAAATCCGGCTTATAAACAAGAGTGGTTTACAATTGAATAAATACGGTAATTCAAAGTTAAGCAAAACTGCTACTAGGACTCTATTTTACGGGTGAATGATCTTGGGAATACTCTGGCCCAACATGCACTTATTAATGGAACTCATAATGAATATGTGCCGAAATGAACGTTTTCTTTGTACGGAACCTGGCTCAAGGCCTAATTCAAAACTGCTTTTGAACTTTATAAACAAAAATCTTCTCACAGAAAACTCGCAACCAAATTCGATCGAAAGTCCCGTATATTTTCTTGACGGGAGAGTAAGAGCTCATTCGAGCACATAAAAGTACTGCCGGTTCCATAATACTTGTTTGGTTTTAACTGCACATGTAGTGCTATAGACATTTCAAGTGTTCAGTTTTACGACAGTTCACTGTGGAAATTGCAGGTTTCAATGGAAACCCATTTAAGAACTACTTGCTACAAAGAATACACAAACTTCTAGCGAATCTGGCTTCTTAGGTCTCAATAGTATGCAGTAAAAAGAATATTGGAAATTGAAAAGGTCCCAAAGTGTTTATCATTCATAGAACAAGCTCTTTAAAATTTTTGTCCTTCTTCAGGAAGGTTCCTTATAAAGCGGTTCCTTATCAAAAAACGTGCATTGACAAATATCCGCCATATTGACAAGGATTTTCAATATGCAATAGTAAAGCTGTAATATCATACATCTAATGAGTAGGAAAACGCTACGAAACCAAATATTTCTACATGCTAACGCATTGAGACACAGGATTTTGTACAAATAGCATGCTATTATCCGACGGGAACAACATCTCAACGAAATACTTAGACTAGCATAGGCCATATTGAATAAGACACAAATTTATCGACTTACAATAGAGCGTTGCACACCGGTGGCTTAAAAGCGGTTTTATTTTCCTCAATCCATCTTTTCATATTATAAATATTATCCAAAGTAGACGAAACATGCTCCATCTTGACTTATTACTGAGATCAACAATTTACAACCTACCTCGGTATAAGTTTCCGGATCTAAAGACCTTCAATTGACATCCCGTGTACAGCAAGTGTCCGGACAGGTAGACATCCTTTCCGCGGTAATATTCTAGTGAGGTCTCAAAAGAATTTCTATTCCAGACTGGCTATCCATCATAATCAGCAGATACCGAGACGCCAAGCAAGATAATATTTCCACACAGAACAGCATTCCCTCTTTTTTCAGGTGGATTCTGTTGGACTTTTCAGCTAGATTTTCCGTTTGCAATGATCTTTCATACTGACCAGCAATCAGCGATGCTTGACAACTTCCTGAGTTGGAGGTCGAAAAGTCAAAGTTAGAATCAGAGTTAGAGTCAGAACTTTAACTACACAACTAAAGACAAAACCTCTAACGAGCTTTTTCAATTTCCAATATTTTTATCACTGCGAACACTCCAAATTATAAAACCGAATTCACATAAATTGTTAGTAATCCTTGTGCCAAGTGTTTCATAGAGGGGTCTCCGACGAAACTTAAAAGTCATGAGGCTCAACATTTAACACTCAAAACGTCTAAAATACTGAATGTACAGTTAAAAGTAAGGAACTACAGAGCGAGGTGCTGCGGAACTCCGCAGATCAAGTATAGAGAACTAGCACTATGTCTGTCGAAATACATTCAAAAATTTTCCATTAGTTTGGCTACCAAATGCTCACAATACAGTGGATCAAACTTTTTCATGTAGAATTCACTTTGGTTGGATTCTCTGCACCCATCTTCACTTTAATTAATCGGAGCGATGTCTTTTAGCCTATCTAGAGGGTGAAAACCAAACATTTTCTCCCGTGCCCGGACCAAACCCAGGATGGGTCTCCCTGCGTCACTAGGCAAAGTTATCAGTCTCTAGGATATAAATTCTTTGTGCCATGCGTGGATAAGTTACAACAAAATCTAAGTTCAACCAAGCACATAACTGCTACAATTTCTACATTGAAACTTTGCTAAGACGTTCTCCAAATAAAATTCGGCCGTATACTGCCGTCGTTACGTTGTTAAGACGAGAACGTTGTTAAGACGTTCTCCAAACAAGACTGTAACTTAGTATTAAAACCCCATTAAAACTGTATCAGAGTCCTTACTGCCTGCATATTGAAATTTCCTAGCTCCACCAATGGGGACTAAAATGAACTTTTCAATAAGTAAGTGTGGTCAAAGAGGTCCAAAAACAAGGAACTTCAAGAAATAGTGTGCATCTCAAAGCGCACCTAGATATTTAGTAAACACACCGCTTGGCAGTCATTTCTACTTTGTAGTTGTTTTATACCATGAAAAAAAAGCTTTCAAAACAAGCAGAATGTATTTGATGCCAATACAACAAGCGCTTTTTAACTATTCTACCATAGATCTGGATTGGTTTCATTTTGATTTATAACAAGCAAGTGCAGAAGACCATAGTGATATCTGCATTACATGTAGAAGTGTGAATTGCCATTACTAAATATATGTTGGGGTTTCCACTGTGGTCTGTTAGCTCCTCCACAGCTTCATAGTAACAATGCAAGTCATCTGAATAGCACACAGTGAAATGGCAGCTTTCTTTGATGTGGACCTGCTGACACAAAAAAGGCTGAAAGTTAACACATACTCTTATAAACCAATAAATAAAATAAGTTCAATAGATAAAATAAGTCAGTTCCCAATTTACGTGAAAGGCTTTTGAGAAATAGTTATTGTAGATCTTCTAAGCTAGGCATACTACAAGTCTTTTACAAATGTAGCTTACAGTTTTCCAACATGCTTATTGAAGAAATTCCTCCACAGATGTTAATTTAGGTATTCTGTGTACAATCTCTGCTGCTCTCCAATGCACTGTTTCTTTTGGTTCTATGGATGGTCCTTTCCAAATATACCAACTCCATATGTGCAACTTGGCAGGATAACCTGAAAGTAGATTTTTTCATTGAATGTTTCTTCTTACGAACTTGTATCAACATTTAAACATGCAATTGTCTCTACAGAGCCTAGCACAAGACCTAGTTCTTGATCAAAGTTCCTTATTTTGGGCCTCTTTTGCTATACTGTATCACTAAAAGTTCCCTTAACAGTTCCTTGACAATAACTGCACATCCCGTATCGCACACACAAAACAAGTGTATATTGAGAAAGGTTACATAAGACCAGTGGTGTGCCGAAAGACTCTTGAGTAGGGGGTGTAGCAAGAGAAATTTACCAACAGGTTTCAACAATGCACAAGAATTACCGACAAGGCAACATAGTTACCCACAAGCAATAATTGCAATGCCAACTTCTACTGACGAGCCACAGGATTGCCAATGGCTTCTTTATGGGGTTGTAATCCCCGCATCCCCTAATGTGGCACACTTCTGCTGTAGCCCATAATGCAGCAGACTTCTGCAGTAGACATGGTAAGTTTCAACTCAAACCCCTCAAGGAACACTACTACATGGGTAACACACAGCAGGCGTATTTGGCTACAATGAACTCACTTCCTGATCCTTGATGATCTTCTTGATAATCAGCAGTAATAAATATAATCTAAACTGAAAATTTCCTTAGGGATTTTGTCTTGGGCAGTGTAGTTCCTTAAAATTGTGGCTTTCTACATCTACACTCCATAAACAGCGTTCCCTTGCAGATAGACTTATAAGGAATCATACCTCATTAGACTTCGTCAACAGGAGCCCCTCTCCCAGGGGGTACTCATAAATATTTAGGATAGGGGTGCTCAGGCTACTTTTTTGGATTTATGAAATGCCGAATTACTTTTTTGGGTCTTCAATGTGAGAAAAGTTTAATAAAGAAGTAGAGAAAAATATGATGTACGCAAGCATGATTTATTTTTTGGGTCAATTTCTATGCTAGAAATTATTTGTTTGAGCTGATGGTTTGTACCCCAGCCTGAGCACCCCTATCCTAAATATATATGAGTACCCCCTGGGACCCCTCTTCTCTCGTGATGAACGAAGTTGAATTTCGATTTACTCTCTCAATTCACAAAACAATGGAAGCTAATGGAAACCAATATCCGAGAAGAGATTGGTTTTTTCTCCATAACACCGAGCGTTAAGATTTCAGACAATAGAAGACAAAAGTAAGTATTTTTGCAATGCAATATCTGCATGGTTACCTTCTTCTCTCTACTACTTTTATGCCTTCTCTAATTCTCTAATCTCTACTGCATATAGTCGTGCCATTTGTTTGCTCATTGTGCTGGATTTATGAATAGACTTGCTTGGTCTGATTATGGCACAATAAATTCCCTATGATTTCCTTGACTTCTTGGATACAATCTCCAGTCTCTCCAATCTAAGCATTTTTAAGATATTAGCCAATGGAGAAAGTCTACAGCGAGTCCAACGCATTCCCCAGTAGCAATGGCCGGCAAAATCAAAGAACTTCCCAAGTTGTTTGGGTACATTCCAAACCTTTGTCAGGGAGAGAGTGGCACTCTTCAGAATTGTTCTCAGGCCCGTAGCTAGGGAAGAGAGAGGGGGCTGTTACACCCCTTTGGAAAAACTGCACTTCGTCGGCAAACCTTGCCTTCTATAGGCAAATCTTATGACTGTTTGCCACACAGTGCGGCTAGACGTCACAAGATGCAACTTTCACAGATTCACAAGTACACGTTTTTTTATAAGAAACCAGTTTATAAGAAACCTAGTACTAAACAGGCTAAAATTTAAGAAACTTTTAGAACTACAACGAAAGATTTAAGAAATGTTTACTTTCTGTGCTATTTCAAAGTTTGGGGTTTGGGAAAAATATTTCCTCCAAAACAAGTGTCAACTAAAGTAAATTTTGATTTAGAACCGTACTAACTTCTTTTGTTTGCCATCATGCTAACAGGTTGCTATACCCACGTGTTTTATATCGTCTTCAATGCAATCTTTTTTTTCGCTAAATTAAGAAACTTTTGATAAACTTTTAGAACTAAAATGTGGCCAAAAGTTAAGAAACTTGTAGTATTAGGCCTTGAGCTAGGTTTCTTATAGAATAAAAAAACGTATAGGTATCTAGCATACTGTCGGCAAGTACTAGAAGTGTATTGAAAAGTGTCGGCTGCACCACCAGAAGCCACTGGTGGACACTAGTGGCGATTTTCACAAGCATTCAGGTATCTGCATTCTTTTTGGCAAAGAACTTTACTATTGCTTTATGCAGGCCTCGCATGGAAAACAGTTAAACCAACTGATGCGATGTTACCTGGTTAAATATTATCATTTATTTTATTTTATTTATAAGTCGCACCCTGTCGTTGAATCCTACCCCTGTGTTATCGGCAAAGTTGTACTTCACACTCCTCTGCCTTTAGAAGTCTAGTATGATTTAATCACGAGTTTTGACTACTTTCTACCAACGTGTCTACAGGGCATGTTCACAAAGTTTTCACAATCTTTGAGGCCCTTTTGAGAAACTTGCCCACCGGTGGAAACTAGTGGCGATTTTCACAAGCACTCATGTATCTGCATTCTTTTTGGCAAAGAATCTTATGAGACTGATAGTAAACATCGGCATTCGTTGGTGTTTATTTTCAAAAGTAGTCTAGCTGAGAGTGTTAGAAACTGCATACTGCGTGTAGTTTCTCAAATGTTTGCACAAAAGTCACTCACGGTATTCCAAGGGCTCATTGGTTTTGCAATTTCTGCCTCCTCTGTATGAAAGTATAACCATCTCATAGCATCATGAATTGGGCTTTGTTCTTAAAATCCGTCTAACGACCATCAATAAGAGCCGTTCGCAATAGGAAGTAATAAAGTCACTTAAAATTGAGCCATGCCTATTTTTCGAATCTGATATATTCAGTCATCTGGTTCTAAAAGCACGTTTTTCTCCTACTTTAACAAGAAAAGACATACAAACTGCCATGGTTCAAATTCCCTTTTCCAAGGAATGAACGCAAATTAAAATCAATAGTGTCCTAAAGTAAGTGAGTGGAACCTAGTGGCCATACTGCTGACAATCAAAGATCATTCCTGAATCAAGATTATGGATTTCAGGGCTCTCTAGTTGCAAACTGAGTACGAGTGAGATTGTTTCATGTACAGCAAATTCTTTGGGCACTTCTGACATCTTCAAATAGGCTGAAAATTCATTACCATTCAATGCTTGAAGCTGGAGGCTCACAGAAGCTTGGCAAAGTGGAATTCATGTGATTCAAGGAAAAATCCCAAAATGCAATATGAAGTAATGAAGCCCCTTAAAAATTGAACCAAGCAAGTTTTCCAAAGGAAAGTTCTTTGATCAAGCGTTTGTTAACTTTATTATATCTAGGACGAAGTTACAGGAAAGATTTTATGGGTCGAATTACAACTATTGATTAGTTGAAAAGTGCTACAGAAAACTAGTAAACTACAGAATCCAAACAGTACCTGCTGCACTTGCCATAATACACCAATTTGGATCAGAACTATAACAGCCAGAAAGTTATATTTTCACTTCAAGATGATGATTTTCTAAGATAGAATGGAGCTCATAGAGATTCGAAAGGTAGGACGATTCTGCAGATGGTTATTTATTTCAATGCTATTTTCCTTTTTCGGTGGCGTTATCTTTGAAAATTCACCATATTGATAGAAGCTCAATACCAGTGCAGTAGTGGCTTCAGAGAGAAAGAGAGAGGTAGACAGTTTTCTAGTATACTATCCTGTTCCTCTAATACCCCCTCTTCTTCTTTCGATTTATATTACGTATGAACTGCATTTTCATGTGCATTGAAGAAGCCTACTATCTGTTGTAAAAGTTGTTAGATTTATTGTCTCGTGATGAGTGAAATCATCGTTATTTTCTACAAATTTGGATATTGTTCTATCTATCTTTTTCTTCTTTGACAGCAAGAAGCAGCATTGCAGGACAAATCAGAAAAATAACCAAGATCATAAGTTTTAAAATGTCATCGATACATTCATTATTGTTAAGCCATTACTGACGACGCCTTTTTTAAATGTACTGCTGAAACCGTTACGACATAACCTAGTAGAACATTTTGGAACGAGCTTGTCCCATCCTCAGCATACTTAAAATGGAAAGCATGTGTGGATGACAATTTACAACTGATGATCCTGGCCATTTTTTCTAATTTGTCCTGCAATGCTATATGTTGTTGCTCTCATCCTTAAATTCGTATGAATGTAACAAAGCTTCGCTTTCTGGCTGATGTATCTTATTCCCTTTAAAACAACTTCCCATGTTCGATTCAGTCCAATACGTATAGTATTCGGTCCAAAAAGTTTCAGCAGCTTTCAAGACTGACATTGCAAATAGCCGATTAGCTCTCATGTTACTTCTATTGTAGCCATATGTTGATCTTAAACTTTTTCCACGTGGTAATGGAATATTACGGACCTTGTTTCAGTTTGATGTTCAAAAACTTTCCCATAAACTATTCCGTGACGAATGCAGATCACAATATTTTCATCAGAGAAAGCATTCTATCCAAGTGAAAGTCTGCAAAGAGCTTGCTTCTTTTCAAGGGTATGTGTGATACCCCCAACCTTCTGGAAAAGCCATCTGTAAGTTTTTGTTTGGCTGTTAACAGTTGGAAAAAGGATCATGACTTGTCGGTAATTATGGTACTCTATTCAAACATGTCAGTAATCTCCTTTGCTACAGTCCCACAACTCAAAATCCTTTGGCAAGCCACTGCTTCATATACTCTGTTAACGACCCTAAAGCCCTGATGCCAGTTACTCTTTTGTACGTAAATTTTCTGCAGTCATCTATTAAAACATTGCCAATACTGCATTCATGCTCCATAAGGAAAGTGATACATTGCAAATATGAGCTTTCGTCACAATCAATTACAGCAGAAAATGGCGTACTAGGATAGCGTTATTCACATATTATATCACACGGTGGAAATACCCAAATACCAAACCCAAAGCTCTCAAACCTCACTCAGTGGCTATGAGAGTCATGCATTTGAGCAATTTCTGACTCTCATGCAAAATAAAAGATCCCCACTCATGCAAAATAAAATATCTTGATATGTGAAGGACAGTACTTTAACAGACAATTTAATTTTTACTACAATTTATAACTATATAGTTATGTTGCCAAAGTGAGGCACTAGCTCTCGTAATCGAGGCAGCCTCGTGGCAGGAAGTAAGTTGTTGTTTTTTGAAGGCGATTCTGAATTCTGAACAAACGTTAGTATAAGAGAAAATCCAATTTAGTGTGTCCTTCTCTGACAAAAGAACCAAAACTTAAAAGAAAAATTGAAAGAGTAACAAATGGTGGCCAGTGTGGGTCTTGTCCAAGGAGGAAAGAGTAAAGGAATCGCGCGACGTCTCAATCTAACCGAGCTGGAGTGCGAATGATTTGTAATAGCTGAACCTTTACCCGATTGCTGTTTTGAGTGAAACTGTGAACGAAGGCAGAGTGACAAGCTGTTCTGAACTGTTGCGCATTCAGGTTTTATGAGGTTTATCTTGCGATTTTCTTGCTGATAGCGTCTCGTTTAACAATGGCTAAGAAGCTGTATGAAGAAATCCAGCCATTGCTTTGTCGATTATCTAGGGAAAGGTTGGTAGATATCTGCATAGCTACAAAAGCTGCTGATTATGAAACTATCCAGGCTAAAAGTGTGTGTCGACATTTAAACATATTGAATAATGTTTTGGAAGACAGTCTTGATGATGAGAGCTATAGTTTAAGTTTGTTGAATAGTGTGAAGGATGCATGTTTGAAGACTCTTCCTTTACAGGTCCGAGATCCCAGGGCGATGAAGCTCAAGGTGCTGAGGGAGGAATTAGTTCCCTACCAGCAGTGGATACAGAGAGGAGAGGGAATAAAAGGCTGACATTATCAAGCCAGACACC
Organism: Mastigias papua; assembly: GCA_964019165.1. NCBI lineage: Eukaryota > Metazoa > Cnidaria > Scyphozoa > Rhizostomeae > Mastigiidae > Mastigias > Mastigias papua. The sequence goes on from OZ025269.1 coordinate 5,779,192, forward strand.
TGCTGAGCACAGCCCACAAGTGCCTGTCAACAGTAATACACTTAACGTGTTCAAAAGGGAACTCGAAATTGCTGGAACAATTGCAGACAATGGCAATAAAGATAAACTGTCATTCTGTGGTCTCATTAGGGAGATAAATTCAGCTGTCTCCAGGGGGTATTCTGAGACTGACATTATTGAAGCAGTAATAAAAACAATCAACTCGGGAATTTGCTTCGAGGTTATTTGGAGTCAATACAATTGTCAGACCTCAACTTGGCAAAGTTAAGGAGACTCCTTCGTAGCGAAATTAAGGAAAAGAGTGCAAGTGAGCTATTTCAAGACTTAACGAATGCAGTCCAACAACCAAAAGAAGACTTACAATCCTTTTTGATGTGCTTATTGAACATCAGACAAAAAGTTTTATTTGTTGCTCAAGAGTCTGACTCTAAACTGAAAGCCAACACTGCACTAATCCAATTACTTTTTCTTCAAACCCTAGAAAGTGGGATGCAGAGTGAGAACATACGTACACGACTGAGACCAGTATTAGAGAAGCAAAATGTCCTAGATGAGGAAATTATCCACCAGCTTAGCTTATCTGTTGCTGGTGAGGAGGACCGACAAAAGAGACTGCAACATGCAGGATTGACAAAGCAGGCAAGGGTCACAAAGTTGGAAATGGAAGATGATGAAAGAAGCAGGAATGGAGAAAGACTATCTGCTAAACTAGAACAAAAGCAGAAAGGTGATAATGAACAGATAGTACTTGCAGGTAATGAATCACTAATAAGGGACATGGTAACACTCAGCCAAAATGTGGGAAGACAATCTTATGCAGAAAAAATACAGACTCAAAGAGAGGAAAAAGGGAAAAACAGGCAATATAGTTGCAAGTCATGCAGAGGAAAAGGTGATGGGAAAAACTGTAACCACTGTTTCAAGTGTGGCTCTACTGACCATATTGCAAATGGTTGCAAAAAAGTGGAAACCAAAGGTCTTATTCGAAAAACTGGGAGCAGTCACAATTGGGGGGCAAGTAGTGGCTGAGGGATCAAAGCCCCGACAATGTCATAACTGTCTGAAACAAATAGAGGAGAATGAGAAGATGAGAGTCTCACAATGCAACTATACAATATACTCTTCAAAAAGATGTCGAGTCAGACACTGGTACACACATAAGGCCCTTTGCTATGCAATAAAACAAGCTGAAGTATATTTTGATCAGCATTTTGCACCCAAAACCATGTATACCAGTCATATTACTCCACAACAGCAAAAGAGAAATGTAGATGTTATTGGAAAAAGATGCACTATGTCATGTAAATTTGATGAAACTTACTATTCAGCTTTATGGGACACTGGAGCAAAGGTCTATATGGCTTCCAGACGATGATTTAACCAGAATATGCCAAATCATGAAATAAAGAAACTGGACAATATTGCAGGAGTATATCTCAGGCTAACAGCAGCCAATGACACAAAAATTCCATACCACGGTTTTGTTGAATGTACAGTAAAGTTGGGAGAGGACAAAAGTAGTGAATTCCAAGTACCCTTTGTATTACACAAGAGAACCTAGAGGTGGCCATCTTAGGGTTTATGTCATTGAGGAAGTACTTAACGTGTCATCAACTCTAGAAGATAAAGATCAAATCATGAAAACATTGTTCCCAAATTTAAAAACTGGAGAAAGCAGCATACTCATTAACGTGATCACTGAAGCAGGAGGACAGAATACACAATTTGGTATGATGAAAGTACCAAAACAAGATTTGAAAATTCCAAAAGGTCAAACAATGAGCATTAGTTCCAGAGCCAATTACTTTTCTATGGAGGATAAAACGCCAGTGCTGTTTGAACCAACTGAGGATAGTAATCTACCAGATAGATTGCAGATCAGTGAGAAATTGAATGTGGTAAATAGAGGCAGTTCTTGTCGTTTGAAGGTTGATGTGACAAATAATCTCACACGTGATGTAACTATCTCAAAGCAAACAGAGATAGGGCAGCTACATTTAGTGAAATCTGTCACACCAATAGAAGTCACAGAAAAGATGCAAGACGGCAAATCAGAGAATGAATACATGAAAAATAATATTCAGCTTGAAACGAAAGCAGTAGCTGACAATCACAACAAGAAAGCAACAATGTTTTCCCCTGGTGATACTTTATCAAATACTCAAAGAGAAACAGTGATGAATATGTTATCAGATGAAGCAGACTCATTTTCAAGTGGGGACATAGACACAGGGTGTGCCCAGGACTTACAAATGGAACTGAAATTGCATGACAAAACTCCAGTGCAACATACCTACCGTTCCACTCCACGTCACTTATATGGAGAAGTAAAAGCCTATATAGAAGACCTGTTAAATAGAGGCTTCATTACACAGTCAACCTCACCATACTCCTCAAGTGTTGTTTGTGTACGTAAGAAGGATAATCCATTACGCCTCTGTATTGACTATCGTCAGTTGAACAGCAAAACTGTACCTGACAGACATCCATTTCTACGTGTTCAAGAGACACTTGAAAGTCTAGGGGGTAACAGATGGTTCACAGTACTGGACCAGGGGAAGGCCTGCCACCAGGGGTTTCTCCACCCAAATTCCCGCCATCTAACAGCTTTCGTGACCCCATGGGGTTTGTGGGAATGGGTCAGAATCCCATCTGGCCTGACTACAGCACCTGGTGTATTTCAAAGGTTTATGGAGGGATGTCTAAAGGATCTACGAGACAAATGTTGCATACCATACTTGGTTGATGTAATTGTACGACAAACTCGTATATAGCGCTACATTCGAAGATCATGTCCGACATGTCAGAAAAGTATTGCAAGTACTTCGCTCAGAGGGCATTAAGCTCAAGCCAAAAAAATGTGTGAGCTGTTCAGACATGAAGTCAGCTACCTAGGCAGACTTGTTTCATCGAAAGGTCATCGCATGGATCCAAATAATGTTAAATCAAGTGAAGCTTTACGAGGTGCAAAACCCAAAACCATTGGTGAGGTTAGGAAGCTATTAGGGTTCCTCGGGTATTTCATAAGATATATAAAGGACTTTGCAAGAATAGCCAAACCATTGGCCTCACCACCAAACCAACAAGAATCGCCTGGCAAGGGAAAAACAATGTCTTGCTATCCAGTCACATGTACAGATAAGCATTCTACAACCTTGAATTTACTACTTGATTCTCTTGTTAAGTTATGAATTTTCCAGATCCAAGGTTACCATTTTCCAGATCCAAGGTACTTTACCAGTAGCAGGGAAAAGATTTAAAAGTAATTGCCCATGCCTCAAGAACATTATCGATAGCAGAAAAGAACTACCACTTGAACTTCTTGCTTTAAAATGGGCTGTAACAGGACAGTTTAGAGATTTCTTGTATTATGCTCCAACCTTAACTGTATTTACAGATAACAATCCGCTCACGCATATTAACATATTAACACCACTGCAAAACTCAATTCAACTGCACATCGTTGGGTTTCAGACCTGGTAGATTTCCATTTTTCTATACGTTACCGCCATGGGAAAGCTGATACTGATACTGACTTTCTATAGCGCATGCCAGAGGACATCGCAGGCTCACTTGATCAATACACTGAGGAAACATCAGAACAAATTTTCACAGCAACGCTGAATGCTGTTTCAGGGTAAAACCCTAATGAATCTATTTGAACTCCAACATTGATTAATACCCCTGAATGTATTTCCAACAGTGTGTTTGGCACAGATTACCTCACGTTATAGACCATATCACTTGCTGACTTAAAAGAGACACAAGAATGTGACCCTACAATAGTGTAAGTCCAACATTACTTATCATTAGGCAGACAGCTCACAAAGAGGGATAGAAATGATAAGAGTGCAGCCGTCAAAACACTGATGAGAGAATGGCATCATCTTGTATTAGGAGACGATGGAATAGTAAGAAGAAAATGTGGAAGAAACCTTCAAATAGTTCTACCTCAGAAATATCTTGCTCATGTATTCAAGCACCTGCACTGTGACTTAGGACATCTAGGATCGGAAATAGTTACGCATTTAGCAAGACAGCGCTTCTTCTTGCCAGAGATCCAGAGGGATATCGAGAATTATGTTACAAAAGTGTGTAAATGCATTCAACAGAAGAAACCAGCACTATCTGTGAGGGGACCAGTCAAAAACATAACAACATCACCTCCTTTTGAGTTCGTTTCTGTGGACTTTGTTCACCTAGAAAGATCTTCAGGAGGATATGACTATATACTTGTCATCATGGATCACTTCACCAGGTATGCACAGGTTTACCCAACTCGGAATAAATCTGCCAAGACAGCAGCTGAAAAGATCTTTAATTATTTAATTTTACGATTCGGTTTCCAACACAGATTGCATCCAGACCAAGGGGGTGAATTCAAAAACCGACTCTTCTGTCACATTCAAAAGCTTAGTGGGATTACAAGGTCCAAAACCACATCCTACCACCCTCAGGGTAATGGGCAGGTAGAGAGGTTCTATCGGACTTTGCTGAGAATGCTTAGAACTCTACAGGAAAGTCACAAGTTCCATTGGATCACATCAACAAGATGGTCTACGCATACAATGCAACAAGACACGACAGGTTATTCACCACATTTTCTATTATTTGGATGTGAACCCGTGCTACCCATTGACTATCTTTTTCAAGAAAGAAAAAAATGCTATAACATCATATGGTAAATAAGTTCAGGAATGGAGGGATGCTATGAATCAAGCGTATTCAATAGCTAAGGAAATAAGTGCAAAAGCGGCAATGCAAGGGAAGCAACAAGCTGATAAAAAAAGCCAGAAGCTCTGTACTGCACCAGGCGATCAAGTTCTCGTCAAAAACATGTCACCAAATAAAGGTCCTAGCAAGCTACGGGCATATTGGGAACAAGATATTTACAAAGTAGCAAAACGTCATGGTGAAGATAGTCCAGTCTATACTATCAAACCTAGAGATAAAGTAGGTCGACTGAGGACAATCCTTCGTAACCTCCTTCTTCCCGGCCCAGAGATACAAACTGAAAAGGAGCTATACCCACAACCTGTGAACTCAGGGATCAAAGAAAGAACAAACCACCAGAAACTACACAAGCCTGAAAACGGAAGAATCGGTGAAAGCCAAGGTTTGTTATCGGAAAATGATGACGAATTCCCGACCATAGAGTTCGATCCTAATGATCACTTCAGATTTGTACAAGAACAAAATCGTGAAAAAGAACATTTCAGGGAGCACCATAGTCAAGGCACTGCGCAACCAAGAGATACAGCAGCTAAATGACACTCAACATCCAACACCAGAAATAGGAAGTGAAAGTGAACAGGGTAACATTTATGAGGAAGCAAGATCAGAGGAAAGTATTGATCACCATCAATATCCATCACCAAGAAGAGATTATCAGAAAAGAGACAGAAGGCCAAAGCCTGTTTTCAATTACAGTAGACTGGGAGGACCAGGATATTATGTACAGCAAGTGCAAAGCCCACTTTATCCACAAAGCATGCCAGTATACTACCGTAAATCCTCGAATTAGCCCCCCTTCGAATAAGCCCCCCTCGAATAAGCCCCCCCCTCGAATAAGCCCCCATGCTAGAACTTCAAATTTTTAATAAGCCCCCCTCGAATAAGCCCCCACCCCAGATAATGATGAAAACTTTGACAAAAATAAATACTTAAATTTAGACTGTTCTTGTAATAGAAAGGAGAAAAGGAGCTTTGACAATGAGCTTTTTATACGACATTTGTCAAATAATTTTATAAGCCCCCCCTCGAATATGCCCCCATCGAATAAGCCCCCACCCAAAAAGCATAAAAAAATAAGCCCCCAGGGGGCTAATTCGAGGATTTACGGTATCCTTACTTTTTCAATGGATGGACACAGTAGGTTAAGGTCAGCACCTAAGCTTTAAACCCTTGGTCCTGTCACTATGGGTGCCTTTACCTTTTTTTTCTGTTAGTGATCGTTCACTACATGAAGGATGTTGTTGATTTTTTGTTTGTGGGTTTAGTTTACTTTGTTTTTGTTTGATGTGTGACCGTATCTGGTTGGTGACCGTTTGTGTTGTTGTTAGGATGTTATTTGATTTGAGGCGGGTTGTTGCAGTTTTCACTAGCTGTCATTGCGCGTCAGTTACACGATGGAGCTCATGGTTTACCAAATGTTGCCGAAGTTGTCGGATCCATAGAGAAAAACTGATGGTTATTTATGTCACTTGCCTGAATGATTTTCCAAGACCATGACGAGCATTTCAAATGCTGAAGAGACTTTGAAGAGACTTTGAGGAGACTTTGAAGATAGGAAGAGTGCGAAGGACAGTACTTTAATAGATAATTTAATTTTTATTGCAATTTATAACTATAGTTGTTGAAGGTATTCACCAAGAAGTCTGCCCCTTTATCGTAATCAACTTAATAATCAACAATATAGCAACTAGCTAATAGCCATTAACATTAACAATTTACCTACGATAAATGATTCCAATGAGGTTACGATCACTTATACAGTTTATATGTTCTAGCCTAGAAGTTTCTAACTACGTACGATCACAGATATAAATGTTAAATTACGTCATTGTGACTAGGCCGTAACTTTGTTCTGGAATGTTCAAGGAATAAATGAAAGTTCAAGTGCGGTCTGGTTAGAGTGTATTTCCAACACCCCTCCTCACTCACTGCCAAACTGTTCTTCAATTTCTTTGACTCCAAGCATGCTTCTCATTTTCAAGAATTGACAACTGTTCAGTCCTTTGGTAAATACATCAGCAACCATCTCCAATGATTTGCAAAACTCCAATTGTATCTTTCCAGTTATAATGTGCTCACGAATGAAGTGATATTTGATATCAATATGTTCTGCTCGGCCATGATACTGTGGATTCTTCGCAAGCCATATAGCGGGCTGGGTATCTTCTAGATAATGGCTGACTTGCTTGATGTTTCTTTAAGATTGGAGAGAAGCTGTTGTATCCATATGGCTTCTTGGATTGCACTGGCTAAGGCTACGTACTCGGCTTCAGCCATAGATAAGGCCACACAGGTCTGTTTCTTACTTTTCCAGCTGACTACTGCTCCACAGATCATGAATACATAGCCTGATGTAGACTTTCTATCCTCCAAATCTCCAGCCCAATCTGCATCACTGTACCCTATGCATTCACACCTTTATCTTTACTGTATAATAATCCTAAGCTTTGGCTACCATTTAGGTATCTCAGAATTCGCTTTACAGCTATTCAGTGTTGCTTCGTTGGTTTGTCACAGAATCTTGCTATGGTACTTACTGCAGACTGGTAACTCTTTTGATAAAACAGCTTAGTTTCACTGCCTTCTTTTATTCCCTTTGATCCAGGTTCAAAAGGTGTTGTTACAGGCTTTGATTGATCTATTTGAAACTTCTTTACTAGCTCCTTAGTGTATAGTTCTTGGCCAATCCAAATTTCACCAGAGTTTTTCTTCTGAACTACTTTTACACCTAAGAAATGGTGCAGCTCACCCATGTCTTTGACTTTAAACTTTTCTCCAATGGATCTCTTTACTCTGGTCATACGTTCATCTGTTTTTCCAGCTAAGATTATGTCATCAACATAAACGGCAATGAAAAATTTCTCTTCTTTTGAATCAGTGTAAACGCACGGATCACTTGTTACTTGCTTGAATCCCATACTCTTAAACTGCCTGTCCAGCTCTTCATTCCAGCATCTTGGTGATTGCTTCAAGCCATACAAACTCTTTTCTAGCTTACAGACGAGATTTTCCTTGTTCAGCAAACCCTTCAGGTTCCTTCATGAATATGTCCTCTTTTAGTTCACCGTTAAGAAATGCAGTTGTTACATCCATTTGGTGAAGCTTTAAATTCATATTTAGCAGCTAATGCAATGATTGTACGAACTGACTCAAACCTTACAACTGGACAAAACGTTTCGTCATAATTAAACCCATACTTCTGAGTAAAACCTTTGGCGACCAGGCGTGCTTTATATCGGTTAATTCTTCCGTTAGCATCAGACTTCTGTTTGAACACCCATTTGCTGCCTATTGCATTTATACCGTGTGGTAGTTCTACCAAATCCCAAACATTGTTCTGTCTCATCGATTCCATTTCACATGCCATTGCTTTTTCCCATATAATTTTCTCTGGGATGGTTCGAGCATCACTGACTGTCCTTGGTTCAAATGGCTCACCATTTGCCATATGGACACTTACTCCAAAGTAATCTGGTGGATGTCGTGTTCTGTTCGACCTTCGCAGTTGTCTTTCTGCTGACTCGTTTTATCTGGTTCTCTATTGTTTCTCCTTCGTCCATGCATTCCAATTCCACTATAACTTTTTCATCCTTTTTGCTACCTGCATTGACATCTTCCTTTGTCTCTTTTGAAGGCTTTAATTCAATGAATAACACATCTCTGCTGTACAGCATCTTGCAGTTTTTGTCATCATACAAGCGATAACCTTTTGTCGTTGTACCATAGCCAAGAAATATGTACTTCTGTGCCTTTGAATCAAGTTTGCCTCGCTCATCCTTTGGAACATGTGCGTATGCATCACATCCAAATACCTTGAAGTGCTGAACGTTCGGTGTTTCCCCATTCAAACCTTCATATGGTGTCTTTCTTCTACGGCTGCTGTCAGGCTTCGATTTCGTATATATACTGCAGTTGATAATGCCTCTGCCCAAAACCTTTTCGGCCAACTGGAATCTGACAGAATTTATCGTACCATCTCTACTAATGTTCTATTCATTCGTTTAGCTACGCCGTTTTTCTCGGATGTTTTCCGGATTGTGTATTCATGACGTATTCCCTGACTTTTTAGATAATCTTCAAATTTCCAACAAAAGTTGCGTTGCCAAAGTGAGGCACTAGCTCTTGTAATCGAGGCAGCCTCGAGGCAGGAAGTAATTCGTTGTTTTTTGAAGGCGATTCTGAATTCTGAACAAACGTTAGTATAAGAGAAAATCCAATGTAGTGCGTCCTTCTCTGACAAAAGAACCAAAACTTAACGGAAAAATTACAAGAGTAACAGGTAATTTGGTGAAACAAATGTAAAACCAAAAAATTTGTGTTGTGGCAATAATAGCATCAATTTTACACAGTTTTGGGATTATGTGGGCTAAATAACGTTTGCATGGATTGAGAAGTGAAAGTGAAATTTTGGATTTCATCATACATCACTATATGCAAAAGACTGTGTAAAAATGAGCATAATCTGAAGACATTATGGTTACAGGCTCTGGGTGCTGCAGGCTTCACAGTCGGATGATAAAGCCTGGTTTCCATATGATCTTTTGCAGGCACCGCACGGATAGTAAATATTTGCTAACAACGATTGCTGCTTCATACTTACATTGTATGTTCACTCCAGCCTTCCTTGTATCAACATGGATTCTACTGTACCAACATAAGAATCCAAACTGCCTCTCTTGCAGTAAAAAAGTAATACGATTGCTCGGACTAAAAATATATACGATTGCTAGTACTAACAAACTATGTATGTTGTGTGAACCAAAACACGAGCAGCAGCAGTAAGTGAGAAAAAAGACTTTGCAACACTTGCTCAAACATTGCTAGCTTCGTTCTTGCCCTCATATTCTCCATTTTTTTTGTCATAAAAGCAAGGACACTGACTTACTTCCAGCTTCACGTGGCATTTCCTCCAAAACTGCAACCTCAACAGAAGCATCATTTCCCCAACTACATTTAGTCATACGCTTCCACAAGAACCCAGCACAAATAGAATTGCCCACTAGTTTATTACCTGTTGGATTGAGCACTGAACATTCTATTTCTAAGGCATTTTTAGCTTCTCCTCACACTTCAACGGTCTATTTTTATCATGAAAAAAGGATGGCTGCCATCTCGCCACGACGATATTTCAATAACTGTGATAAAAAGGCGTGATTTGTCTTGTTTTTCAAAGCTGCTCCCGCTGACTCCACAGAGCGATAAACAACAAAACCAAAATCCAGACCTACCTTCATACATGACTGTCTCCTGATCCAACGTGTTAAACTCTTCCCAGCATTTACCAAAGAGCGTTTTCAGGCTGCCCAATAGTCCCTTTGCCCTCTTCTCTGAAACATGGGTCGAAATTGATGTATACTTTCAACTTAGAAAATGCAACAACGATCAACTCAAAGATAAAAAGCTGAATGAAAACAAAGCATTTACTTTTGTCTAGTGCTGCCAGTAAGGTGTCTTTGGCAATAATTACCCAAGCACTACTACCCAAGCATTACTACCCAACCATTACTATCCAAGCTTCTGTCCCTTTATTCACATTTCGTCTTGTCCTAAAGACAAGGGTAATTTAGAACTGATTCAATTAATTTTTCATCGAACTGAATGGCCAGAATTTCACAATAGTTATCACCTGGTAACAGAACTAGTTGAACACAACAAGCATAATAGGCAACGACAAGGGCGCATCTACACAATAAAGAAAGGATTCTTCTACGGATAAAGGTGATTACGTGGTCTTTCTGCAACATCTACAATGCCTGCCAAAAGTCTTGGAACACTTCCTGTGATTTACGCTATAGACGAGCTATAACATCCCCTACCCCGTTACACAATGTTGTATGAAGCGAATATGAGCAACTCGAAGGCCAAAAGTGATGCGTGTTTAAAAAGCTACTGGTTTTCGCTATCGAATCAACATTTTTTGAGGGGGGAAGGGGTTTTACATTTTAATTGGTGTCACGGAGGAGCGGTAGGAGTCGGAAATCAATACAATTGTGTGGGTGTTCTAACTACTTTTGGCAGGCATTGTACCTTACACATTTTGTAAGACACAAATTGCCTGCTTTGAGCCTGAATACAAAATTCCTGAAATTTCCAATAGAACAACAGCCAAGATCAAGCTGAGGTAACTCTAGACCGAGAAATAGAGTATTCAAGCTCTGCAAAGTATTTGTGTATTTTGTCTGTAGTTTGTTTCCGGTTTAAAGAACTTCCATGCAAAAACAGTTGTTCAAGTTTACTTTGAGGCTCAGCCTGCCTGTATTTCTTAAAGGAGAATGGCAGAGCTTCTGACCATTTCTAACAAAAAATGATACGAATTTCGATGCACTTTATTGTGAGCCAGATAGACATTACACGCTTTTTTTTATAAGGAGCCTAGCTAAAGGCCTAGTTCTAAAAGTTCCTTATTTTCGGACCTCTTTTTGTCAAATTCTAGTACTAAAAGTTCCTTAATAGTTCCTTAATTTTCACTGCACATAGACTGCCACAAAATGGCACAGACTGCCGCACTCAAAAGCGCAAATGCGGCAGGAAATAAGTTTTATATATGCAAAACCATAATTTCAATTAAGAAGTATCATGTCTATTCCATTGATATCATCCAATGTAATGTAATCTTCACTTGCATCTGAGCACAGCACTCGGAATTTGAAAATGAAGAGTTCCTTAGGGATTTTTCCTTTAGTAGTATAAGTTCTTTAAATATTTCGGCCTTCTACATGTAGGTTCCTTATAAAGTGGTTCCTTATAAAAAAAGGCGTGTATTCAGAAACGGAGATAAAATCTAAAAGTAAATGCCAAGTCACTCAACCGAGACAGAGACACCTTTGCGCAACTTGAAAAGGAGAGATAGTCCAAAATTGCAGCTTTGATAAAATCGATAAATAAGTAGCTGAAATATTTGACGTGTATACACTTATCAATGAAAGTATTTAAAAAAGCAAATAGGTACACGAACCCTTATGGAGATTCTGCTAACACAAGGCCAAAGTCATCTGAAGACAAATATATGTTGTGACAACTTCACTTTCACGGAAAACATAATCAATAGTGATACAGGTTGATGCAACAATGAGTCAAACAACCTACCATAAACTCTTGCGGCCCCCTTTAGTGCTTTGCCATTCCCATGTAACCCGTATGGGACCGCACACCCCAGTTTAGGTAACCACTGATGTAGAGTCTCTAGATACAAAGCAATTCAATTAGTACTCAAAATTTAATTAACGTACTCTTAGGTTCCTATTAAATGGTGGGACGATTGTTAATTTTTCACGTCATGTCCGGCTCCCGCGCTTTATTAGAAACCCAGTTTATCAAATTTCAAGTAATGAAAACTGGCCTAGAAGGTCTTTCCTTCAGAAAAGAAAAGTTTTATTTCACCAAGTGACAGTGGTTGTTTCACCATATGAAATTGTCCTTTGACGTCTGTCAAAAGGGCTATAAACAGATAAATTATCATTAGACTTTAGATTCATTAAGAAGCCCGTTTATTAGGAACCTAAGAGTATTTTCTCGAACAAGGGCCCACCCTCGAAACACCACCCATCCTCACAAAGCGACCCCCTAAAACCATAGGAAGGTGCATAAAATACACAAAAGCCCCAGACATAAGTTGGAACAAACCGTTCAAAACAAAGACTTAGAAGCAATAGGATTATTGTCTAGCATCAACTGGTAGCAGCAGCCTAACAGAGTTAGGAAATCATCATCATCATCGTCATCGTCATCGTCATCGTCATCGTCATCGTCATCGTCATCGTCATCGTCATCGTCATCGTCATCGTCATCGTCATCGTCATCGTCATCGTCATCGTCATCGTCATCGTCATCGTCATCGTCATCGTCATCGTCATCGTCATCGTCATCATCATCATCATCATCATCATCATCATCATCATCATGTGTTGAGAAATCTTTAGTCCCAAGAAAGAAGACGCAATGTACAATGGATGCTGAATTACGGTGGCTCACAAGTGCAAACACACACAAGTCTGATCGCTAAAATTTTCATCGAAATACAATACTCGATTCCAATACACAAAACTTAATTCTGATATACAAACTCAATCTCAATACACAAACTTAATTTCAATACACAAAACCCAATCTCAATACACAAAACTTAATTCTAATACACAGAACTCAGTGCAGGGGCGGATCCAGCACATTTTCTGATATTCTCAAAGGTTCAAAATATAAAACCACACCCAAACACCACACCCAAACAATTATCATAGTTTTGATAATTATGCCTGAAAGATCAAGGACTATTGAAATTTCAAAAGCACTTTAAGTACAGATTCAAAACTAGCCTCTACTTCAATAAAAACTATTGTTAGGAAATTTAGTTTTTGACAAGGCATCACTGCCCTATCTACAGCTGGAACCCAACATTAAGGAATCACCCATGTTCCAGAATCCCAATTGATATCCCAGAGAAGAGTTCTTAACATAAAGAAATAATTGACATGACAGCATTGCCAACAACTGTGCGAAGCAACTGGGTTTCTACTTTGATGGCATTCAAAACAAAGTCCCATGAGCCACTATGTCATTCTGTTAGAACAAGTGTCTCCATATCAAAGCTGAACTATTATGAGCTTCTGCTGCGACAAGGTCCCCTTTATCAAAGATTAGCTACTAAGGGTCTCTCGAAGGTTGTCTCTAAATGAATATAACGAAGAAACACTAATCGGATTGTGTACATACCCCTACAGCGTCTACAAACATAAGTGTGATCGTGTAAGCGGAAGTTAGGATCGAGGGGCAAATCACTCGGGAAAAAGTGTACGAGATTTTCGAGATTTTCAGATTTCTCAAAGATTTTTAAGATTTTTTTGTATTTCACGAAGATTTTTAAGATTTTTTTGGATTTCATAAAGATTTTCAAGATTTTAAAGATTTTTTGGGATATTTGGAGTATTTTATAGATTTTTCCATTTTTTGAAGATTTTTGAGATTTTTGCAAGATTTTTGAGATTTTAAAGATTTTTTGAAGATTTTTTTAAAGACTTCTATGTTCCATAAAGTACATTTCAACTCATGTAAAGGTTCTTTTTCATATATTTTGTTGTAAGATGGAGTAAAGTAGCTAGTCTAAAAACTGAAAATCTAAACAACAGCTGGTGTAGAGATGTAGAGCTCAGTTACCGATACAATAGGAACGTTTCTTATGTCTCGACTAAGTACCGTGAATGAACAGACAGAGCAGCATCGGCTACATTGCTAGGGTACAGTAGCGTAATTTTTCAATAGGGTTAAACGCAACTGTGTGCATACTCGATGACTCAAAGAAAACCTTCCTTTCATAAAAAGGAGCCATATTTTTCCCAGTTGCACAAGATACCAATATTCCCTATGCCGCCTTTCGTCAGGTCAATAAAGTTCCTAAATTGTATTGGAGTTCCCACATATTTCCTTTCAAGTATGAAAACAAAGATACTCTTCTCAGAAGAATCCTTTTATCATCCTCACTTCGTTTGAAGCCACACAGGTCATCGGCTCTAACAGTGCAGTGTTACTTGCACTCAGAGGTGTTGTGGAAGGGAGCCGGCTCGGGAGGCTAGTGTAAAATCATTCGATTTTACGGGATGCAAATATAAAAGGAATGATTCACAAAAATACAAACGGTTCCTGTTAACGATAAATGTCTCTACTTATCTAATGAAAACGCAATACTCTAACGACGATCGACGACTTTGACTGAACCTCACGACAACACTGTTAACGACGAGAACAATTTCTAACGACGACTTCACATAACGACTGACTACACAGAACATTACATGCCTTATTTATACTAACACACATGACGTAACAAACTAATTATAACATATGGCGGACTAAGGGGGCAATGCAATGGCATGGTAACACAACACAACAAACAACAGTATACTAAGATTAGACAATACGTCACGGACAAGTAAAGCAACATGATGACAGTAACAGTTGGAGATGATGATGATGATGCAACACTTATGATGACGGGGCAACAAAAAACGGAACACATAGGAACAGAGAACCAACGTTACTGAACATGACGAAATGAGGATAAAAATAAAACTAGTACTCTAACACTAGCCCCTTTTGGTACAATGAAGAGAATTGTGGGAGGCTCAGCCCCCTTTTAGTTATCTTAAACTAGTTTGGTGAACTTCTGGCTTGGTAGTACGAACCAACCCTGTACTACAGTTTTATGAATATTTTACCTAAATTATGCGTACCTTTTGTAAAACTTTGTATGCATTCAAATTTGAACAGCCTAGTGACGTCATGGGTGTGGTCATGGGTGTGACCTAAAGAATGGCCTGCAGCTTAACCCCCATTGTTAACTCTTTAGTATGGCACGACTGTTTTCACTGACACGGTTGGGATCATAGATACCATAAATCCTTGATTTGGCCCCTCCCCTCAGAAAAGCTACCCTTCAATAAGCCCCAATGCTAGAACTTCCAATTATTTATAAGCCCCACCATAGATCATAATGAAGTCTTTGACAAAAACTAAGTCTTACATTTAGACTGTCTTTGTAATAGTACGGAGAATATGAACTTTGACATTGAGCTTTTTATGCGACATTTGTCGAGCAATTTTTAAAGCCCCCCCCCCCCGCGAATATGCCCCAAAAATCATAAAATATAAGTAAATCCCCAGGGAACTAATTCGAGGACTTTTTGAGGATTAACGTCAAAAGTTTAGCTATTTTGGCCCCTCCCTTCACAAAATCATACAAGGCTGTCTCCATGAGAGCCCCCTTTTTAGTGATGAATGACGTCATCAACTGTAATCTACACCCACTGCGTGTTAGAACTAATTATGTAAGTGAAGAGGAACCAAACTAAGTTTCAAGTGAACAGAAACCAAGTTCATCAAGTTACAGTCAGTTTTCTATTGCTTAGTATCATTCATAGTTACAAATGAAAAGAGAATCATATCAAAGATTGTAGAGCTTATTTGGAGAGATTTGGAGAAAATCTTGCAATGCATTCGGCAAGAGGAAACCCCTCCTCTTTGTTGGAAAATATCGACTATCGACCGTACCCCTACCTTCAAGCTCAAGACGTCATATATGTATGAATCCTAACATTAGGAAATTAAATTACTTGCGAACACTCGATAAAAGAAAGGTAATTTAATCCTTGGACTCAGCGCTCATGGCAAAGGTTGAAGATTTTCTAAAGATTTTGAGATTTTTGTACAGATTTTTAAGATTTTTTTAGAGATTTAGAGATTTTTTTAGAGATTTAGAGATTTTTTGTAGATTTTGCAGATTTTCAAAGATTTTTAAGATTTTCAAGATTTTCAAAGATTTTTCAGATTTTTTAGAGGTTTTTAAAGATTTTTCAGTAACGTGTACGAGATTTTTTTGAGTGATTTGCCCCTCGGTTAGGATGACCCTTCGTTATATCTGTCCAGTGGGGTCCTATAGTATTTCTAACACACAACCCAGCCTGACCTTAACCCTCCGCTCCTCGACCATTTGTTTATACCCAATGTCAACTGACATCGGCCAGACTCGTATTCAACCAGCAATCTTGTAAACAATAATTGCATATGCGAATACAGACTGCCGTGAACGATTATAAAACAGTCAAAAAGGGAAAATATAGCCATACATTATCGGGGGGGGGGCAGTTTCTCCTTTATCCACATTTACTCAATTGACCGGGAGTAGAGAATCTGCCTGCATGCCTGTGACAAAGTATGAGTATCCACTACTACTTACGATCAACCAATCCTGTGCGACAACACGTACCTAGAGAAAGTTGCATACTAGCACTATATACCATCTTATACCATCATAATTTGTTGAACATCTCTCTTCGTCAACAGCTGCTTGACTTCTTCTGAAAATTCTATTATTTCGGATAGATTGCTAACGAAGAATAGTTTTCTCCCGCTCTGAGCTACTGCATCCAACAGATAACTCACATGCGAGCGTATAAGGCAAATTCCAAACAGTCACGTATACCCACCCCCTGAATCCTCAAAATTCTCATTGAACCTTCTCCTCAGGACGCGCAAGGAGTTAGTTTTAAAATCGTCCAGGCCTACCTCATATAAAAAAAAGTACTAAGAAAAAGCCGTTGCTATGTATTTTGGACCTCGTCTAACTAGCGCAGATCTACCTTCTCAAGTGACCAAAAATCAGTACTGTTTCGATGCGCACGCAGTAAGAAAATTGCGTAGCACATTCTCAAGATGCGAAGGAACTTCTCAAATTGGCATGGAAACTACACGTAAACATTCGCAACTGCCTAGATACCTTTCAGGATTATTGACACTTGTCAAGGCGATTTTATTACTTAATCACTATTGCTAGGTTACCACTTCGTAGAGGTATACCAAGTGTGCAGCAAATATCAGTGGGTACGGGGGTCAGCAACCTTGAGAAATCAGACTCGATTTGAGTTGACAGGTTGGTAAGGTTCGAAAATCTGGACGCTAGAAAATCTGACATTCTCAACTGAGAATGTTGAGAAGGTCTCGATCCGCCTCTGACTGAACTCAATATCAATACACAAAACTCCATTCCGATACACAAAACTCAAGTTCAATTCACAAAACTCAATTCCGATAAAACTTAATCTCAATACACAAAAATGTATAGAAAACTTTCTCAAGAGATAATATTTTCCACAAAATCATTTGCCCTGTTGTATTCAATCCAGGCTAGGCCACAAGTATGGCGGAAAAGGGAGATACCTTTAATTGCACAGAGTCCGAGTGTACCGGTCTTCTAGAGGAAGGGCATGGATTCTGTGCCACTTGTGGAAGGAAGATCGATTGGGAAGAGGCTCTCGCAAAACATTACTTCAAGTTTGGATACCATTATGAAGCGATACTGGCTTTTCTTTGCAAATTCCATGACAACAGAATTAGGCTATGAACCCTAAAATATCGGCATAAAAGTTTTTGGCCTCGCCAGAAAATCGATTCCATTCGATGAAGCAGCAGTAAGAGCTAGAATAAGAGATGAATTAGATGAACCTGGCTGTATGTCTGGATATAGAAGTATATGGCATACTCTTCGAATGGAAGGCATGCATTGTAATTCCAAGGAACTATGAATAACTTTTTCGCACCCAAAACCCTCATTCTGGACAGAACATTATGAAGACTTCTATAACACATTAACTTCGAGTCTGGTCTTCAGTGACCATGCTTTCCATGCGAAAGAGGTCATTTCCTGGTATTGAAAATTTGGGTATATGTTGTTTAAAAACGATTGTGTTATGGGAACGGGAAAGTGTATCGAAATTGAGTTTTGTGTATTGAGATTGAGTTTTGTGTATCAGAATTGAGTTTTGTGTATTGAGATTGAGTTTTTTGTATCAGAATTAAGTTTTGTGTATCGGAATTGAGTTCTGTGTTTCGATGGAAATTTTAGCGATCAGACTTATGTCTTTTGCACTTATGAGCCACCGTACTGAATGCATGACAAGTCATGTATAAAGAGCACCATCTACCAAGCACCGTGCATTAAACCTGGCAGTAAGTGGTAGTGAAGATTGCCAAATCCACTGCATTAAAGCAGCCCAACCATGATAAAATGCTGCTAATACAGCTTTGGTCAAACTCAACGAATATTTGCAGAACATTAGCTTCTGACTGTTCGATTTCTGCAGGGATGCCGGAACATATTTTTGAGTGGGGGGGGGGGCTGGTGATGAGTTCCAAGTCCATATGGAAGTATGCAAGAATGGCGGTGGTAGGGAGGCAGTAGGGGGTCAGGGGAGGAGATCCTGAAAAAATTTTGCAATCCATGCCCTATAATTCAATGGGAAACGCCTTGTTTGAATACAGGCATGCATCCAGTCTTGGTAGAAAACGGAAGACAGAATCATTGAAGTGTTGGTGCGAAAATTGAATAGGCTTTATTGCTACTCTATAAAGATTGTTGCCAGATCAGGTAAAATTATAAAGACACATTTTCAGAGCAACGAGATCATGTTAAGCAGTAGGTGACCAAGAGCACAGAACCCTTCCCTGACTTTATATGTTTATGAGACTTTTGGACCAGTCTATAGCACCACGTTTTGAAAAAACTTGGGTTATTTACCTCCAATAGGTCCTGATGACTCCAGCGCTGGTAAGTGAACTTTAACACAGAAAAAGGAGATCTAATTTCTATTTGGATCGAAGGCGGCATTATCATCATCATCATCATCATCATCATCATCATCATCATCATCATCATCATCATCATCATCATCATCATCATCATCATCATCATCATCATCATCATCATCATCATCATCATCATCATCTGTCTGTCTTTTCCTGTACGCTACTTACGGGGCCTAGGCTGACCCTGAGGTCAGTGTTGCCTTCAAATTGTTTAGCTGAGGTGATTGAGTCGGCTACACTCAATCCACTCTGTTACCCCAGTAGTTACTTATCAGAACTGCAGCCTGAAGCTGCTGTGCCTGACGTTCACTGGAGGGGCCTGGTTGGACAGTTTGCCACAGGTCGTCAACATCTGCCCCAATTCTGAATCTTCGCGAAATGAATCACTATCAACTTAAGGGTAGAGTCTCTCTATGCCCGCTTACCACCAAGAGGAGGTCTCCATCATCATCATCATCATCATCAGCATCATCATCATCTGTCTGTCTTTTCCCGTACGCGCCTTACGGGGTCTAGGCTGACCCTGGGGTCAGTGTTGCCTTCAAATTGTTTAGAAGAGGTGATTGAGTCGGCTACACTCAATCCACTCTGTTACCCCAGCAGTTACTTATCAGAACTGCAGCCTGAAGCTGCTGTGCCTGACTTTCACTGGAGGGGCTTGGTTGGGCAGTTTGCCACAGGTCATCAACATCTGCCCCAATTCTGAATCTCTGCGAAATGAATCACTATCAACTTAAGGGCAGTGTCTCTCTGCGCCCGCTTGCCACCACGAGGAGGTCTCCAACCATGGGCTAGCATCATCATCATCATCATCATCATCATCATCACCATCATCATCATCATCATCATCATCATTATCATCATTATCATCATCATCATCATCATCATCATCACCATCATCATCATCATCATCATCATTTTCATCATCATCATCATCATCATCATCATCATCATCATTTTCATCATCATCATCATCATCATCATCATCATCATCATCATCATCATCATCATCATCATCATCATCATCATCATCATCATCATCATCATCATCATCATCATCATTATCATCATTATCATCATCATCATCATCATCATCATCATCACCATCATCATCATCATCATCATCATCATCATTATCATCATTATCATCATCATCATCATCATCATCATTATCATCATTATCATCATCATCATCATCATCATCATCATCATTTTCATCATCATCATCATTTTCATCATCATCATCATCATCATCATCATCATCATCATCATCATCATCATCATCATCATCATTTTCATCATCATCATCATCATCATCATCATCATCATCATCATCATCATCATCATCATCATCATCATCATCATCATCATCATTTATTTATTTATTTATTTTTTAATTTATTTAGAGTACGCTGTTTATACACTAGTTGATTTACAATAGAAAAGAAATATGCTAAGAGTATATGGATATGTAACAAACTAAGTAAATAAAGGATGAACAGAAGAAAAATAATAAATAGGTTTGGTCATCTCGTTAATCTTTTAGTCGGTCAGAAACCCAGCATATATGTTTTGCGCAGCATGCAGTTGCACCTATCACAATTCCAAGATCTGATGTGTTTTTTGAAAACTATAAGGTTTGCTGATGTTTTAGTCTCATGAGGGAAAAGTTGCCACAATTTATTCCTAAGGTAGCCTATGGTTTCAACCCCATAAGAGGTTGCTCTCACTTCGTGAAGTTTGGCGTCATTGTCATGCCTAAGATTATGGCAAACATCGCGTTCCCTGAAAATTTCCTTAATGAACGGTGGATTTAGCATTGCTTTTGTTTTAAAGATCTCAGTCATAAGCGACTGCAGATTCCTTATATGAACAGGTACCGACTTGGCTTGTTCCAAGAGGAGAGCAAAGTCATGTCTATTTTTTACATCCAATGCGCAGAGCTCTTTCATGAACGTGATTTATTTTGTAGCGGACAGTAGCTACTGTAATACTGCTAGTTTGTTTGGTAGATTTTTGCTAGACTGTTTGGATAGATTTTATATAAACTAACACCTTGTTAACTAGGCCGAAGACAGAGTGGCTTGCGAAAGCACTCGTGTCTAAATTCGTATTCTACATTTAGTGTTGTTTATCGCACTTGGACTCTCAGTGCTTGGGAAAGACTGAGGAGTGCCATTTGGCGTTTATTGTATTAGTTGTTTCGTCGAGGCTCCATGGGGTAGAGCCAGTATTATTGCTAGTTTTAAGGTTAAGTTAGTTTACGAAATTAGGTTAGGACGCATATATAAATAATAGTATTTTATAGCATCGAGTTTAGGATTCAGTATTATTGCCATTGCACTATGCATAAATATAGCCTTGTCATCATTCCGTTAGATTAGCTACATGACCGAGCATTACACAGCATTCTTATCTATTGTCTAAGGAAGTCTAGAAAGAGCCAGGATTACGCAATGCTTCTTTTGGATTGAAATCTGCATCGTAATCATTAGCTGGTTAGCAGCAAAACTGCTGACACAACATTAGGTGTTAATAAGTATATATAGCCCTCGCGCATTAAGTTAGAGAGGAAAGAGTTGGAGGAAAGAGTTGGAGGAAAGAGTTGGAAGAAAGAGTTGGAGAAAGAGTTGGAAGAGAGTTGGAATAGAGTTGAATAGAGTTGGGAATAGAGTTACAGTTAGAAATGAGATGAGTACAACTTAGAGCCATGGCGAGGACGTATGTCACTCAGCCGAGCCATGTATATAGATAGACATTAGTTTAAATAGTTCCAATAAATATGGTATACCAAAGCTGATTACTCTCTGGATATGATTCTGATTCGACAACGAATTAAAGACCGCTCGCAGCCATCACAGAAGATCACATCGCCTTAGCTCAACATCTACAGTAGAGTTTGGTCCACAACGAGAATAATAATCATCATCACCAATTCCAAATCCATTTCGTTCACTTTCACATATTTTTTCATTTTTACATTTCACAATGGTGACAGGAGTGGGATAATAAACAGGTGCTTGCAAAAGACCGCTTATCCACAAACCACAATTTTTCGCTCGATCAAGACATTGGTTTGGAATTTTCTTGGACCAAAGGCGACGACCAACCGGATCATGAGTCCAACCGGACGCACACCCTTGAAAGGTAAAGAACATTCCATTCGTTGATTAGAAGACAAGAAAGATAATTTTTTCGACAGACGTAAGGCGACTAACACTGGCAGTGATGTTACAGAGTTTGCACACCCTTAAAAGCGTCAAGTGAGAACATTATCTTCGTGTATTTAATTATTGTATTTGCGTCAATTTTAGTGTGTCATTAATCTATTACCTTTGTAGTTGTATTATGTATGTTCAGAAATAAGATTCGAATCGAGGACGATTCTTTATTTTGGATAGGGAGGTATGTAATACTGCTAGTTTGTTTGGTAGATTTTTGCTAGACTGTTTGGATAGATTTTATATAAACTAACACCTTGTTAACTAGGCCGAAGACAGAGTGGCTTGCGAAAGCACTCGTGTCTAAATTCGTATTCTACATTTAGTGTTGTTTATCGCACTTGGACTCTCAGTGCTTGGGAAAGACTGAGGAGTGCCATTTGGCGTTTATTGTATTAGTTGTTTCGTCGAGGCTCCATGGGGTAGAGCCAGTATTATTGCTAGTTTTAAGGTTAAGTTAGTTTACGAAATTAGGTTAGGACGCATATATAAATAATAGTATTTTATAGCATCGAGTTTAGGATTCAGTATTATTGCCATTGCACTATGCATAAATATAGCCTTGTCATCATTCCGTTAGATTAGCTACATGACCGAGCATTACACAGCATTCTTATCTATTGTCTAAGGAAGTCTAGAAAGAGCCAGGATTACGCAATGCTTCTTTTGGATTGAAATCTGCATCGTAATCATTAGCTGGTTAGCAGCAAAACTGCTGACACAACATTAGGTGTTAATAAGTATATATAGCCCTCGCGCATTAAGTTAGAGAGGAAAGAGTTGGAGGAAAGAGTTGGAGGAAAGAGTTGGAAGAAAGAGTTGGAGAAAGAGTTGGAAGAGAGTTGGAATAGAGTTGAATAGAGTTGGGAATAGAGTTACAGTTAGAAATGAGATGAGTACAACTTAGAGCCATGGCGAGGACGTATGTCACTCAGCCGAGCCATGTATATAGATAGACATTAGTTTAAATAGTTCCAATAAATATGGTATACCAAAGCTGATTACTCTCTGGATATGATTCTGATTCGACAACGAATTAAAGACCGCTCGCAGCCATCACAGAAGATCACATCGCCTTAGCTCAACATCTACAGTAGAGTTTGGTCCACAACGAGAATAATAATCATCATCACCAATTCCAAATCCATTTCGTTCACTTTCACATATTTTTTCATTTTTACATTTCACACTACCATAAAGTGTTATAGCTTTCCATTATCCATATATCTAGATATGCGGACAAGTGCATGGAGCTATTTCATTTCAAATCAATATTTAAAGTTGGTATTTACGGTAGTGTCAAGATGGCACTAATTCAAACCAGCTATTTACAAATATAATATATACGAAGTAGAACAACAACAAAAAATATTTAAAATCAGCGACATATTTTACAGATGCAACTATCTGCTGTCCAGCCTTTGATCCTCTTTTAAAAACGCGACAGTGTTGGTACTTGTTTGACACTGTCATCAAGAGTGTTCCATAGGAAACTTCCTCGACAGTGAATTGAGTCCAAAGCCAAGTGTCTTAATTGTTGGCAGCTCATACAAGTTTTGTATTCTTAGGTTGTATGTTATGGGTTTCTTTTCATGAAATTCCCATACAATTGAAGGGTTCAAGTGATTCATGGACTTGTAAATTCCTGTCATCAGTTTCTGCAGATTTTTGAAATGTATGCTATTGCTGCCACGTGGAGCGAGCAATGTTTCAAATGACGATTCGTTGTCTTTATAGAGGATCCTAAGCGCACGTTTATGAGTGCGGTCAAATTCTTTATTTGCACCTTTATTGCAGAATAGCCACATCAAAGGACAATAATTGAAGTTCGACAAAATTACCGTATCACAAACTGTTAATGCCTGCTCTCTAGAGATATAATTATTCAGCCTAGCAAATTCACTGAACTTTTTATTGACTTTTTGAACATAACGTTTGAATGTGTTTGTTAAACGTTAATTTGCTGTCAATTTCCACTCCTAAAAGTTTAACGTGACCTACTGTAGGTACTTTGTTTTCCTCAATGTTAAGACGAAATCATTTTCCCATGCAAACCAAGGAACATTAGCTGGAATTGTTTAGGGTTAGCAACCATTCCGTTGCTTTTAAACCAGTCTAGTAATTTACTGAGATCATTCTCCAAATCGGTCACTATTTCTTGTAGATCATGTCCACAAGAGTATATGGTGTTATCTGCAAAATTACATATCTCAGAGTCTAGATTAATGAGACAGAGGTCATTGATAAATATATTAAAGAGCAAGGGACCTACGACCGATCCTTGTGGGACCCCAATTTTTTATTTCTTTTGAAGTACTTCTATGTGAACCAATTTTTACCCTTTGACGACGGTTATCCAGATAACTGTACATTAAGCTAAGGCTATTTACATCTAGTCCATAAGCTTCCAATTTTGCAATAAGGAGGTCATAAGGCAGAAAGTCATATGCCTTGGATAAATCCATTAGAATAGTCCCTACTATACCTGACACGTCAAGACATTGCCTCCATTTTTCTATCAATCGTATCAAAGCATGTTGCGTACTAAACCCCTCTCTAAAATCACATAAGATTTTGAGAGTCTATCACAAAAGTACGAGCTGATTTGTTCTTTAAGAATTCTTTCATGGATTTAGAAACAGCAGGTAAGACACTTATAGGTCTAAAGTTTCCCTTAGAAGTTGAATCATCGTTTTTGAAAATAGGGCTAAGATCAGCTTCCTTCAGTTCATTTGGAAACTTACAATCATAGATAGCAGAATTGATACAGTCAGTTAGGTGGGGGCAAATTATTTCCCTCTGCTGCTACTGGCTAACTTTTCTACAAAGGGTTGTATCATGTTTCTTAGAGGACAAAGAGTGGTCTTAAGTTATAACGAGAAGGTTTTCCTCAGTACTTTCTTTTACCAGAGCTTCACCTATTCTAAGGGATATTTCGTTTCCTCCTTTGGCACTAAATATCATTAGATGGCATTTATCTTCATTCAGCTTAATGAAATTATTTGGAAACCACTCTGTTAGTTTCTGCGCACCGTGTTCTAGACGTTCGATGATGTTTCCAGTATTTGCGTCACGTGCATAAATAATTGTATCATCTGCAAAATTGCAGATCTCTGTTTCCTCAAGGAACATAAAAACACCATTAATATAGTTATTGAAAAGGAGGGGGCCAAAACAGAGCCTGTGAGTTATTTTATTCCCTCAAACTACTTATTGAAAACAGATATCCAGAAGACGTTTTTCTTTCCTGCGTTCAGCGAAAACTAGCCAACTCTGCAGCAGAAAAAACGCTTGGTCCTGAGTAGTAATCAGTCTACCTAAAATTGCCCTGGATAGGTAATGTTTCATCAAAGTTTGAAAACCAAATCGATAAAACCATTATATCTTGTTTCTATGCTGTGAAGCCTCGTGTAGTCTACAATACTAGGGCCATGCTACCACCTGCTAAAAAAGATAGCTTTCCTACCACTGAAAAAAGTTGTGTAGTTCATGAATTTTTGTTCCGGTGTGAATCTCGGTAGGTAGGACGCACTACGGAGAGACTCGCAGACAGAATAAAACAACATGCTCCCATGAGTATTAGGAAGAAAAGCGATACAATAAGGGAACAGCCACCTCGTGCGTGCAAAAACAATCATCCTAAAATGAAATGAGATTTGGCCATAGGATAACATCCTACTACAAATCCAGAATGAGCAAAACATATGCAGACGATCATTTTCGGACCATTGGGCAAGCAAGATCGTCATTTCGTTTAAGTATTTTCGAATCAGTATACATTAAGACTCAAAACCCAGTCTTGTGTAAACAGGCAGAGTTCATTTTCTCACCGGAACCTTGTATACACGAGTCCGGGTTGGCTCCAACCCGGCGAAGAGGGTCAACACTTCTCGAGTCAAAGCTCTTCAACAGTTTACATGAACGCACTAGCCAACCCGGGTAAACCCTCTATGCGGGTGAACCCTCTCGAAAGTAGGGTTGAACCGGTGAGGTGGATTGACTTTTTGCTGAGTTTTTTCATGTAAACGCCAGTCAGATTAACTCGGGATCGTGTAAACGCTTCGAAGTAACCAACCCGTGGTCAATCATAGGTCAAACCACTAGCCAACCCGTGGTCAATCATAGGTCAAACCACTAGCCAACCCGTGGTCAATCATAGGTCAAACCACTACCCAACCCGTGGTCAATCATAGGTCAAACCACTAGCCAACCCGTGGTCAATCATAGATCAAAAGTTTCAAAGTATAAGTTCAGCCACAAGCTGACCTGGGTTGGGTCAATATACTGCAACAGAAGCTACCCCTGGTTCGTGTAAACAATAAAAACTATCTGATGGTAGAACGAGCTGCCCAGGGTTGGCTTCCTTCCCGGGTTCGCGTAAACGGGGCCCGACTCTTTATATAAACAATGCTGAATAGGTGCTAATTGGCCACTCTTGGGGCCAACTAGAGGCATTATTCCTCACATTACGTGTATCCGCATCTGGCAATATATTTCGGTTCACCTTTCGGTCGTTATCCGACGTTTCATACTCTGACGAGCGTCGGACGAAAGCAGCTCTCAGTATGTCCAAAAATGTTTTAGCGTTTTCGAGCTGTAGTGAAGTGCTAAAGTACCAATAGACAATCACCTATTTACGCACCTAAGGCAAGTTCTTGACATTTCTAACCATCCAACACAAGAACTTCATTATTTGTCTGCTTGTCATCGTTTTCAATACAACCGTCAAAGTCTCATTGTCTTTAAGATCATCTGCGATGTCGTCGCCAGATACCGCTACAGTCTCAATCTCGTCCTCATTCCTCCTCTGTTTCAGTTTGTTTTATCCCTTCAGAGTTCCATACCTTCACTTTTCAATGCAGGTGTTTTGTCGCATCAATAACAATGCAAATAATAATAATACGTTTATTTAATGTTGGCTATGAAGAAATAGTTGAAAAACTAATACAGACCAACTGATCTTGAAATCATTTAATGTGTCCAGGGCTTTACACACCGCCTCTAAACCTTCACTATGTGGAATATTAGGGTAATGGCCCACAACATCCTCTGTACATAACAAGGCATTGTCCAGAATTTCACCTAACTTAGCTAGCAACGACAGAAAATGTTTATCTACATATGATACAGCCGCACAGGGATCCCGTCCAATCTATAACTCTGTTTTTAAACTGTCTGTCATTTTGGACAGATTTTATCGAGTCACAGAGCGAATTTCAGAGCATGTTTCCTCTAAATGATAGTGAATTAAACCCGTATCTTACTGTTCTCGTAAGTGGCAGTTGGATGAAGATCATTAGGACAGCTTTTAACAAACTGATTTGTTGTTCGGTACAATATGAAATAAGCCACGGTAATCTACCTATACAGGTGCATTCTGAGAAAAAATATTTGCTCCATGAATACAACATTTGTATGTTCCGTACTATTGAACTGTACTACCTATCGCAAGTGCTTTTCACTCGCTAGCGCTCGCTGCTGGGAAAGTTAGTAAGAATAAGCCCCAATCTATGTATCCTTTTGCGATAGATTTATAACAAAATTGTTCGTACTCCCAAGAATAAAAGCTACAAAAAATAACGCCGCCGTTTGGTCCAAGATTTTAAAACGACGGGTCTTCTACCGCCACTTCAAGAAAATTAGCACCATTAACGGCTGGCGTAAAAAGGCCGATTAGGTAGCAAAAAGATGGTAATTAATTCACCTTAAGCACACTGTCCAAAAGGTGGGATATTTAAAAGGTACGAAACTGGAAAAGAGGTAAACTACTTATCTACGGACTTAAGGCAAGTTTACTTATTCGCTAATTGTGAATTGAAGTTAGCTTAATGCTAGATTTGCGCATAACAATACTACAAATGGTCTACCTTCTAACCTGGTCATCGTTCAGTCAACTGGAAATGTATCCAAGTGAGATTCGAACCATGCACACCTTGATAATGAAGAAAAGGCCACTGGCCAACCACGGGGTCAACTGGACGCAGTATGCATCATATCACGTGAATCTATTCGCATCTGGCTATATATTTCAGTTCACCTTTCGCTCGTTATCCGACGTTTCATACTCTCACGAGTATCGGACGAAATAAGCATTTCAGTACTCCCACAGAATATTCCAGAATTTTCGAGCAATTAAAAAGAGCCATGCTAAACAGAGATGCAGGTAAATCCTTTGCAATTTTGACATACCCTATTAAAGAAGAATCATCCATAGATATGAATAAATCAGAAAAAATTATTTTCTAAAATTCCTTTCAACTATGGACCTAGAGCAGGGGTTTCAAACTCGGCCGTCAGCAGGATAACATGTTGTGGCCCCCACCATGATAGAAAATATACTACTAGTGGAGCCCATAGGGAGTGGATCTTTGAAGGGTCACTCAACCAGTTATTATGCGGCCCATCTTCATTCAGGCTCTGCCTCCATCAGTTATTATGCGGCCTTAGCGACCCCCAGATAGAGTTCGAGATCCCTGACCTAGAGCAAAAACAATATGTAGAAAAGGTAATTTTGCTGTTGAGAGAATGAAAGATGTTTATTTTAACTATGATTGACACTTCAGCTATTCTTTTCATGCTTTTATAATTTTTACTCATCCTGTTGTCTGTTATTCTTTGACTTTACTGATGTTGTTTATGTTTATACTACTCGCCTTTTATCTCTCGTCTTAAGCTGCGCTACAGTATCTTATCAGGTTATGGGCCCAGGCCGAGAGATTTGGATGCTTTGATTTCGCGGTGTAAGGAACATTGTAAGTTCTGTTTTCCGTAAGGCTTCAGTGGGAGTTGTTATCGATAGGCCGCTCAAAGTTTTGATTATTGAATGACATCTGATGAAATTACTGGATTGAAGGTGGAAAAGTTAAATGGTGACAAAACTATTATTGGAAATTCCAAATAAAGATGCATCTTATGGCAAAAGATGTGTGGGAGATTGTAACAGGCGATGAAACTTTGCCAGTCGATGCTTTTCCAGGTGAGAGAATAAAATTTAGAAGAGAGAAAATATCGCTCTTACTACCGTTTGATTGTCGGTTGTAACAGGCCTGCAAATTTAGGTAAGATCCGCTGTTACAGCAAAAGAGGCTTGGGAAGTCTTGAAAAACAATATGAAAGGAAATCGCTTTCCCAGAAGATTTATTACTGATGAGAATTGTATCCGCCCAAATGGATAAAGGGGCTAGCATGTTAGAGCACGTAAACTACATCAGGACGCTATCTGAAAACCAACAAGCAGTGGGTGATCCCATCGCTGAAAAGGACTTGGTAATAATTTTAATTAGTAGTTTACCTGACAGCTATAATTATTTAATAACTGCCCTAGAAACCATCGCAGAAGAACTACTTACATGGGAATATGTTCGCGATAGACTGGTGCATGAGAATCAGAAAATGCATTGAGGAAGAGCAGACAGCAAGACGAATGAGGCCTTGCTTACTGAAGGTATAAGTTATAAAGGAAATCGTAACACTAAGAAAGGAGTCTGTTATTACTGCCAAAAGGAAGGGCATTATCCATAGAACTGCTTCAAAAAGAAATCAGATCAGTGAAAGGGTGTAAACAAAAGTGCAAGGGAATCAGCGAACCAAATAGAAGCTGTTGTTGATTCCAATCCGGAAATTGCAGCCGCTGAAATGCCACAACTGGCGTTGGCAACATCTAACGAGTCAATTAGAGTTGACGATAATTGGTGGATAGATTCTGGTGCAACGCAGCATATGACACCAGAAAAAGACAGAATGCAGAATTTCGTGGTATTTGGAACACCAAGAAAGGTTAAGTTGGCTGACAATAGCATTTTGAATTCATATGGAAAAGGGGATTTGAAAATGAAGGATAATGATGGCTCTGAGGAAATCAACTTACACCGTGCTGTACGTGCCGAAAATTAAGAGGAAGTTGCTGTCTTTGCCTACATTAACAGAGAAGGATGCAGAAGTTTATTTCGAAGAGAAATCATTCATAGTTATGTTGAATGGGGAAATGTATTATATTGGGCACAAAGCTGGAAAGATGTCTAAATTAAATGTTGAACTGATACACGACCTAATTTTGCATCTATCAACCCAAACTGATGATTTGAACTTGTGGCATTATAGGCTTGGACACTTGGGGTACGACAATGTCAAGTTGCTGAACAATAAGTCAACGGTCGATGGTTTAAAGCTCAACCCCAAACAAGAGATAGACTGTGCATGTGATGGATGTGTA
The DNA here is from genome assembly GCA_964019165.1 of Mastigias papua. NCBI lineage: Eukaryota > Metazoa > Cnidaria > Scyphozoa > Rhizostomeae > Mastigiidae > Mastigias > Mastigias papua. Next base: position 5,809,489 of record OZ025269.1, read on the forward strand.
ATGGGAAAATTTAATCGTTTGCCCTTTCCGAAGAAAAGTAATCATGGAGCTGAGCACTTGCTAGGGATTGTTCATTCTGATGTATGCGGGTCCTTCAATGTCCAATCAATAGGAGGATCATAATATTTCGTCACTTTGATTTATGACTGTTCACGATACACGAAGGTCTTCATCATAAAGAACAAAGGAGAGGTTTTGGATAAGTTTAAAGAATTTATCAACTTGCCTGAAAACGTTACTAGAAGGCGTGTGTGAGTCTTATGATCTGACAACGGGGGTGAATATGGATCCAAAGGATTTATTGAATTTTGTAAGAGTCGTGAAATAAGGAAAGAAGTCACTGTACCATACACACCTCAACAAAATGGAGTGGCTGAAAGGATGAATTGCACGATTATGGAGAGCGTTCGTTCTATGTTATACAAAGCCAGTTTGCCATTATCATTTTAAGCAGAAGCTATTGCAACTGCTGTCTTTTTACGAAACTGAAGTCCAACAATTTGTGCTGTCAAACTAAAGTGCAACAACCGAATGTCCAAAATGCAACACCTTTCGAATGTTATTACTCAAGGAAACCTGATGCTAGTGTCCTCAGAGTATTTGGATGTAAGGCTTACGTCCACATGCCGGAAGAAAAACGAAAGAACTTGGATAAGGAATCCGAAAAGCGCATATAAATTCGCATATAAATTCGCATTTGGCTACCCGAATGACGCCAAGGGCTATAAATTCTATAACCATGCTACAAAGAAGATGTTACTGAGCCGTGATGCACTATTTATGGAGGATAGCTTTTATAAAGGATGGTCTGAAGATGCTAAAAAGGTGCAAAATCAGAAGTTGCTAGATGAAGGATTGCAGTTGATGAAAGATGTATACTTCAATGATGAGGAAATGGCAGCTGTTGATCAAGATGCACAGGTAGGTCATCAACGGAAGGCTGAAAACGTAAACTACCAACCAGAGGTTATTCCAAGGAGGTCTGGGCGTCGTGTTGTTGAATCGGATCACCTTGGTGCAATTACTGGAGATTGACGGAATTTTGCTTCAGTAGCAATTACAGACGATGAGCCAAAGGATATGAAAGAAGCTATGAACAGCAGCAAATGTAATCACTGGAAGGAAGCTACAGATAACGAGTATAAGTCATTGAAAGTGAACAAAACGTGGGATTTAGTCAAAATGCCAAAAGACAAGAACATTGCTACATGTAAATGGACGTTTAAGGTGAAACGCAAGGCAGATGGAAGTATAGATAGATACAGAGCTCGATTAGTAGCTCAGGGGTACTCTCACAGGAACCTGGACAAGATTACGACGTCACCTGTGCCCCTATGGCAAGATTCAGTTCAATAAGATCTTTGCTTGCAAAAGCAGTCCAACTAAATTTAAAAGTTCATCAAATGGACGTAAGAACAGTGCTTTAAAGCGGGGATTTAGAGCACGAGATATACATGGGACAGCCTGAAGGATATGAAGATGACAAACATCCAGATTTTGTATGCAGGTCGAGAAAAAGTCTGTATGGTTTAAAGCAATCGGCGCGTTGTTCGAATGTCAAGATGGATAGTTTCCTAGAGGTTTCTGGGTACATTCAAAGCAATGCAGATCCATGCATGTATCAGAAATCAGAGAATAGAGATGGAAAGCAATGCTTGATGCTAATAGCACTATATGTCGATGATATTGTGTTAGCTACTAATGGTACCGAAATGTTGAACAAGGAAAAGAATCAACCGAAGAAAATATTGAAGATTGAAGATCCTTTAGTTTTATATAATATTGTAAATAAGTTTAGGGTAGTAAATTTCTTTTGTTACTAGTATTAGAGCTTATTTTTATCTTTTAAACAGGTCAGGTTGAAAAACATATTTATGTATGAACCTTTAACCTGTATAAATATTATAAAATGAATGAATGAATGAAAGATCAGGGAGAAATGCATTATTGCTTGGGTATGTGTATGTCAAGGCGCTGGCATCGCTTGGCGCAGCGGAACAGCATGATTGGCGGGCTTTCTGTGCAAGCCTGGTTTGTGCTAACAAAATATATTAGCATCACTGATTAGCGTGACAGTTCTTACGGTCGTTTTTAATCTTCGGACGTTATATAGCAGATGTAGAGATGGAATAACAGTGATCAATCTTACAGTTCTAGCAACAGTTTTGCTTTCTTTGCCTACGCCATACATTTTAGATAGGGGTATCGGTAGTCAAAGTCGCAACAGTGTACAAAGAAAGACAAAAGTATCAAAACTATGCATTTAAGTCAAAAAGTCTACCTTGAAAACATCCTGAAAAGATTCAACATGTCAAATTGCAAGCCAGTCTCAACACCCATAGAAGTTGCTAAGAAGTACAGGAAGTTGAAGGATGGAGAACAGACAGCTGACTTGAGAGAATACCAGTCTATAATCGGATCTCCTATGTACGCAACTATTGCTACACGTCCAGATATATCCTTTTCAGAGGGCGTGTTGAGCCAATACATGTCAAACCCAGGAGAAGAGCATTTCAGAGGAATAAAGAGAACTTTACGATATATAAGAGGAACAACTGACTTTGGTCTAGAGTTCAAAGCAGAAGACAACATGAAATAAATCTTCATGGACTGGGATGCGGACTGGGCAGGAGATGTAAGCACAAGAAAATCCACAACTGGATACCTGTTTCGGATAGGTAATGGAACAGTGTCATGGAAAACAGGAAGGCAATCAATAGTAGCGTTGTCTTCGACAGAAGCAGAATATGCTTCTTTAAGCTGTGCAGCTCAAGAAACTATCTGGATGAGAAATCTGCTAGAAAGCATTGGATTTCAGCAGCTGGAACCCACAATGATTAGTGAGGTTAATCAAGGAGCAATAGCGCTAGCAGGAAATCTGGGAAATCATCCTAAGACCAAACACATAGGCATCAAATACCACTTCATCAGGGAAGCTGTAGAGAAGAATAAGGTACTACTTCAGTATTGTCCAACAAAAGAAATATTAGAACACATACTGACGGAAGCTTTGCCTAAAGAAAGTGTAATGAATTGTGGAGGCGCTTCCCCTCGTGAGACTCCCCCTAGGAATAGGGTTATAGGGCTGAGGGTTAAGGGCCTCACATTATTATCATTCATGTTTATAATTTAGCTAATTGAGCTCAGAGAGCAGAAGAAGTCTGGCGATCGATCGTCAGTTACGTTAATTTTATAAGATACGCAGAAAGGAAATTCTCTCGATACGAATATACTAATAGAAGAACTCTTAGGTGATCTACGAACAATCTAAAATTTATGGACATTCTTTCGAAAGAACAAAGAAGAAGATAGTGGAAAAGAAAGAAGGCTGATCAGAACTATCAAGACCAAGTATCTTTAATCGTTTTTTCTAATATATTTATTGAGCTCAATTAGCAATTATTCTTTGTTATTTGTAATTTGATTTCATTTGATTATATACAGTCCTCTTGCATTAGAACTTATATTTCGAACCCCGGTCACACGGGGTAATTTCTAACCTTGCGACCCTAAGGGGAAATACAGCAAGAATTTCCTCACCTAGGCCCGAACTGAATCTTAGCAAGGATATTTCTTACAGGAAGATTTGAGGAGTTAAGAGACTTAATCGGAGTTAGGTGCCGCTCATATGGAAAAGGGCTAGCCCTCTTTGCCGACATCTCACCTTCTAGTCTAACCTCTTATGACAATAGTTTCCGTTTATATGAGAAGACGGCTAGCCCTCTTTGTCGAGATCTCGCTATTGAGCACCCGACATCTCGCCTATGAGGGCTGGAAATTTTCCATGTAACGCAATCAAGAGGGCTGGCCTGCTTTGCGCACGCGTCAAATCAGACAGCATGCAAAGTAAAAATGGCTGCCAGTACCGAACATACCAATTCAAAAACAAAGCAATTTCGCTGGACTACTGACATAGTGGATATTCTATTCACTTTCCATAAGTATAAAAGTATAATAGAATTCAAAAGTATAGATTTTGATGGCGATAGGCCAAAACAATACGCTTGGGTAAGAGAAGAAATGGTGAAAAGCTATCACGATGAAGGAAACACAGCTACGGAAATGTTTGGCCCTGTTGGTATTTCTGATCCAGTCAAACCAGCCATAGAGATGTATAAAGAAGCAAGAGAGAAGTATACGAAAGTCATCCAGAAGGAAAATGAGAGCATCAAAAAGGCTATGGGATAATTAAAGAATTCGCCAGTCATTCTCCCAGGCTGTGACGACCGGTAGCAAAAGTGGAACTGGCAAAATCGTTTTCAAACAATACAACAGGCTGGTGTATCTTTGGGTAGGGAGTGCATCGACTAGGCCTCTACCATTTGGTGTATATGGAGACACATTCAAAGACAGAGAATAATGCTTATGTGGGTGGTGAACCATTACAGTCAGAAGCAGATGAAGAAAACAATGATGAAATTGAAACTGGAGAGAAGGCAGAATCTGTAACTTCATCAAGGAAGAGAAAAAAGTGAAATTCAGATTCCTAGGCTCATTGATGGTAAGAGAAAGCACATGCAAAAAACTTTACCTGCAGTGTAACGGGTTCAGATATTGTTGAATGAAGCCAAGGAAGACACCCAACTACGAAAAGACCTAAGTGCATCATTGCGCCAATCAACAGAGGCATTTTCGAAGGCATTTGAAGGGATGAGCAACTCAATGATTCAAATAGGGGCTGGACTAGCAAAGTCTTTGGAAACTGTTGCTCATGCAATGATGGCACCTGTCAACCAGAACGTGTTCTACCAAAGCCCAAATAATGCAAGAAATCTGCAAGAAGAAGAAGGGGCAACATACGCCCACATATTTTACATAATTTAATGCAAATGAGCTTTTTTACACATATACACTTTTGGTTGTTTGTATCTAAGTTCACATATTTTTAGATGTTTCCTTTTTCTGCAACAGTGTATACATGTAGTTCATTCTACCAGGTCATCTGGAAGGCTATCCCCTGTATATTGTAATAGGCAGTTTCTCGTAATTTCCCTTCCCCAGCATCACATGAATATACTGGATCAAGGAGATTCTTGCATTTTTCTTGATTTAGTTTGGCAATATCAATCTGTGCTGTCACTAGAGTTTCATCAAGGAAACTGTTATTTTTCTCACAAAAGTTATGCAAAATGAAGCATGCATATACAACTACAGGTATAGATTCTAGTTTCAGATCCATCTTTCGTGTTGGGATAGACCATCTTGCTTTCAACCTTCCAAATGCACATTCTATAGGGTTTCTTACTGCACAGAGGTTATTAAAAATAACCTTTTCATTACTGCTACATGTTTCAAACTCCTTCATACAATATGGCACCAGTTGCTAGGCAGGATCTCGAACCAAGTAGTTAGGAATTTTAATGGAACTTGGTGTGACCTCTTGAAATGTTTCAGGCAATTCTTTGTCTTTGGGTTGTGAAAGAATTGAAGAGTTAGCAAACATTTTGGTATCATGGACGCTACCAGGCCATTCAACATCCATGATCTGACCTCTGCAGTTACATACTGCCTGTACATTCAAAGAGTGATCTCCTTCGTAGTGAAAATAATCTTGTGGTTCTCTCATGGGACGTTTGATGGGTATATGTGTCCCATCAATACAGCCAAAAGCCTGTACCATACCAAATTTTGTTTCAAGTTCTGAAAATTTCTGTCTCATTTCTTGACTATCTCCCGGGAGTTTTAAATACTTTGGCCCCAGATTTATCGCAATAGCTTTACAAACTTGTAAAATCACTGAAGATACTGTGCAGACAGCTATCCCAAACAAATTTGCCGTCATTTTTAATGACCCAGTATCCTTTAAATAATGCAGTGTGATTGTTACTTTTTCACAGCACTTAAGGCTCTATATTTGGGACTACAGTTGTCAGGAGAAATGTACGGCACCAGCTCTTTCACAAGGTCATGAAACAATTATTTCGTCATTTAAAAATTCTTTTTCCGGTTTTCCTCAGGAACTATCCCTCCTATCATGTTGGACCACCACTCTTCAGTTTGCCCAGGTGACATCAAGTGTTTCCTCTTCTTTCGTACCAGCCTTCGTTGCTTTGCCAAATTAAGTTTTTTCAGTCGAAAGTTTTGCTTTCTTTGAAGGAAACTAATCAATGCATTATACTTGCTAATTTCATTTATTGTCCAAATAGGTAGTAGACAGTATTGCTGTAGCAAAAGCGTTGTAAAAATTGTGATCGCCTGAGTCGTCGCGAGAAGTGCATCCTTGTTGTCCACCATTTTGAAAGAAACAGGCGCCAGAACTTTTCGCGCTAATTTGTTCGTGCTTCCAGCCCTCCCAAGCGGGCTGGAAAACTCTCGTATAAACAAGCATGCAAATCCAGCCCTCTTAGGAGAGCTAGCCTTCCGAGGAGGGCTGGCTCTGCTCATATAAACAGGCCCTTAGAAACTCACATTAATTAACTTTGCTGAATGCTTAAGACAATAAACATTCATCAAGTGTGAGTGTTGAGAGAATGAAAGATGACTATGTTTATTTAACTGTGATAGACACTTCAGCTATCATTTTCATGCTTATATAATTTTTACTCATCCTGTTGTCTGTTATTCTTTGACTTTTCCGATGCTGTTTATGCTTATACTACTCGCGTTTTATCTCTCGTCTTAACCTGCGCTACAGTATTTTATCATTTGCAAGTCAATACACATACAAGCTATTGCTTATTGCATATGAGAATTAAAAATAGTATTGCACTGTTAACTGTTTTACTTCTTTCTTGACATTCTTCCAGCTGCTCTTTTTGCTACTATTTTGTTTTTCTGTATTGGCCATGGGGTAGTCAGTATATATTTGCTCGCCATTATATCTTCACAGTTGTGTATTAATAAGAGAAGTCTAGAGTATATTATATGTGTTGTGATACTTATACCATTAAAAAAATTATTAAGACGAAGAATCCGAACAGAAACAAAATCCAGAACAGAATTAACGATGAAAATAGAAGTTTCTATTGCTATTCCGCGAAAAAGCGAGAAAATTCTCTTGGCATATTGGAAGCTTTTTCATCCGACACTGGTCAGAGTATGAAACATCGGCTAACGACCGAAAAGTGATCCGAAGTATATAACTAGATACGGATAGATTCATATGACCAGATGAATACTGCGTCTAACTACTACATCAAATAATATTCCAATTTTCAATATATGAAGATAAAAAACACGATTCATGAGAATCACATCACAAAATAATCATGTCTCCTCTCTGCTCAACAAAACTACTAGCAATTCCAATCTACTGACTGTTTTACATAACTAATATTTACACACTGAATTTTATCTTCAACTTGGAAATCAGTAAACTGTTCAAGTACAATACCGCATTCTGTCTCTTTCTTTGCAAATGATATATCCTGCTTTCCATGCTTCAATGATTTGAGAGGTCCTAGAAATTCACCATTCATAAAAACATGTGAAAAAAGAATTTACTAACATTTACCTGAAAAGCAGCATGTTTTCAAATGTAAGTCAGTAATAGGAAGGCCAAAACTGCAAGGTGGATGCCATAGAGAAGGCCTTGCTGGTTTATCACAAAAAAAGAGAGATATCACTAGCACTTTAAATTTATCACAAAATCAAATCAGCTTGTATTTTTATCAGATCAATAAAGTAGTAAATATAAAAATAAAATCGGCAAATTAGTATGCACGAAAAAGTAGTGAACTGGCAACTAAATGTTACATTAGCTAACAGGTATACATATCACATTACTACGGGAGGCAGTTCAATATGGTACCTGCTCAGCTTTCAATTGACAGTAATGTTCGGTACGTTTTGAAAACGTTTTATGCCATTATTCAAGAACAGCATTAAATGCAACGCATAGAGGAATATAATAGAGTATAGGGTAATACAATATAGGCCTACTGTATTTCCTCGAAAATAGACCACAGCTTACTTATTGACTGGAATGAAATTGTTCGGCCTTTTTTGGCTTAGTTTTTGAGGTATTTTCTGTAAAGAGATATGAACAAGTAGACAGAACCTTCTGGTTTTTCCAGTTTTTCAGGACAAAGTGCTCAAAATCTTCGCAAAGTGATCCATGAAAAGGTCAATTAGTACCATAATGCTAATATAACCTTCTAAACTGTAATATACCATTTCGACTAATCACGCTAGTAGGGTCGATGGAGACTGGGCCTAGGCTTGGGGTGTAAAACTAATATTTTCTTAGCAGTCGCAACAAGTAATCGTACGAAATCTGCTCCCGTACAGCAAAAACTGGCAATTAAGTCGCAATTAAGTCACTGATTGTTGCATTTTCTCTTGAATTTATTCATCCTATTGTGGTCTGTGAACTTCGGAACAGCTTTCTTCAAAGTTTTCAAAGTACCTAGCTCGCAAGCCACACTTAGGACCATTTGCATTCTTAGAATTCTCAATCATGTTTAATGGCAATTGCGCTGTTCTTGGTTGTGGAAGCAGTTTTACCAGTGCACGAACAGATGTCATACGATTTCTGCTAAGAAAATATTAGTTTTACACCCCAACCCTAGGCCCAGTCTCCCAATCGATCCTACTAGTGCGGCTAGCCGAAGTGGTGTATATACTCAGCCAACTCTCGAAGAGTCCTAGTTTCAAAGGTTGGCCTATGGTCGAGGAATACAGTAGTTTAATGTGATACCGTATAGCAGAACAGTTTAAATGATACAACAGAGTATAGATTAGTATAGTACAGGTTGGCTAATGGGATACAGTATGAAATTGCTCAGTTTATAATGAAAAAACTATGATAAAGCATAATATAGTATAACTTAGGACAGTACAGTCTAGTTTATATGGTATAGAGCGAGATGATTCAATGGGTGATAACAAAATGTAGTAAATTATAACAAAGTACAGACTAGCACAGTATACTACTCTAGTGCAGGGTTCACCAGCCTAGTGGTCACGAGCACCATGTTGCCCGCAACAGCCACATCAGTTACGGCAGGCCAATTCTAAACATTACACACAAACTGTGAAAATTTCTCAATTGAAATCTGTGCTGTCAAAATGACAACCCTGTGCTTTACTCAGTGCCATTAAAGTAGATGTCAGCTTCAAACACCCTGTGAAGTACAGCAGCCAAATGTCTGACTGATTGAGAGCTCTAATCAGGTCCATATTCTCCCAACCTGACCAGCCATAATGCACAATGGGCCTAAATTAGCTGTGCTGTTGAAGGCATGTGTGGTCAGAATCTAGCATAACGATTGGTACATTTGGTTGGGAGAAAAGAGACCTGGTCAGAGCTCCCAACAAGTAAACATTTGGCAAAGCAAAGAACAGCAGTGTAAAACTAAAACGAACTACAGCAAACTGGGGTAAACCCATTTTACCTTGATGAATGACCTGTTCGTTTCTAATGACTTTCCAGATAGAATCTTTATCAGCAGTTAGTGTTCCTTTTTTAACACGACATCCAGCAGCTAGCGCCTTTCTTTGACCAGTTAACTGAAATACCATCAAAACATTTGCCTCACCGACAAAGGTTTCCTCCGGTAGTTCTGGTAGTCTCGATGATAACTCATCCCTGATATCATCCATCAATTTGTAGATTACGCTGTAATTCTTCATTGGTACCTCCAGTTGTTTTGCAAGTTTCTCAGTATCTTTGGATGCTACAACATTGAATCCATAAACCACGCCTGTATGTACAAAAGTTATGGATGCATGTATGTATGTAAATATGTAAATATATATATATATATATATATATATATATATATATATATATATATATATATATATATATATATATATATATATATATATATATATATATATATATATATATATATATATATATATATATATATATATATATATATGTATATATATATATATATATATATATATATATATATATATATATATATATATATGTATATATATATATATATATATATATATATATATATATATATATATATATATATATATATATATATATATATATATATATATATATATATATATATATATATATATATATATATATATCAGACGCTTGGGGTCCGGACCCCTGCCCTTTTCTCTCAAAAGTACAAAAGTGCCCTTTTTCTTGGAATAATTTGGAATTATTTATTGGCATTTTTGCTGAATAGAGCTGATTATAATCAATCTTAGATTTGAAAGTAAAGACATCTCTAAAATTCTTCTCTTTCTATTCCAACACTTTTTGCATCATCTTCGCATTCATCAGATTAGGCTCACTTGCAGGCAAACTTCGACTTTTTATCGCAGCGCAAAGACAACACATATAACATAGTAATCAGCCAAACATTAGTCTGGCAGTTGCCTTTTTGGGCCACTCTACAGGGATGAAATTTGAAAATTTTTCTGTCGCGTCTGTGCCCCTCTCCCATAACAAATCTCATTGGCTATGGGCCCATCATAAGTCTGAGAAAATAGTATACCAAGCTCGTACTCCGCTCTTATGGTGTGCCTCTTTATGTGGACTAGATCTCTGCCCTCGAAAATTCCTAGTTGCGTGCCTGATATATATATATATATATATATATTGCCTGATATATATATATATATATATATATATATATATATATATATATATATATATATATATATATATATATATATATATATATATATATATATATATATATATATATATATATATATATATATATACAATCAGTAGCTAGCGAGTAACCAGGATTTCTCCTTTTTCGGTGCAAACGGAAAGGTTGATATAATGCTCAGAAAAACCAGGAGAAAATTAAAATTTGCCACCACCTGGGATCGAACCAGGGTCTCTCTTATATATAAATATATATACATATATATATTTATTTATACATTTACATGCTCCACCTCATTGACAAACTAAACAGATTAAAAAATACACATAAATGTACAAAAGGGAGTGGGTTCAAAGGAACAAACAACAGACAATATTGAATAAAAAATCAAATGAAGGAAGTGGAAACAAACCATCTATTGCATCTGCCAAATTGATATCACTTTCACTTATCTGCCCACAGCCAGAACTTGCTATTTCTAATTCAATATGATCACTTTTGAAGGCATTCAGTATGTCTAGGATTGCCTCCAAAGATCCACTGTAATCAGCTGAAGAAAAATAAACACAAAAATTTTAAAATCTATGCTAGTTTATTCATGGGAAATTGATTTATTCATGGATTATTTAATAACGAAAGAGCTATATAATAATGTGCATAAAAGAGCAAAAGTAGAAGATGCTTCTAACTCTTCCGAGACACTCGATGAGATCAAAATCAATAATTTCCTTCGATTGACTTTTTTCCTTTTCTACTTACTTCTTATTTTGACTATACACAACTAAACCATTTCAAACTCAACTGATGCATAATATCTACTCTCATAGGTCTTGCAAAGTACATTTATAAATGGACAGATGGACTCTCAACTCACAAGTATCACTGGGGATTTCAAGAATTACGCCAGAAGAGTCTCAGATCTTGTCTACACTGTGTAGTGTATCTACTCAGGTTCTAACCCAGAACAAAAAACACTCCAACCAGCCGTGTTTACATTATACCGGCAGAGCTTTCGATCCTTACATGTACATCAGTTCTCCACTTAAGTGGCAGGTATAAACTTTGCATTGGTTAATCAAACATGTTCTATGCCGCATCACTTGCGTGAGCGTAAATGGGGAACTGCTACGACACAACTTTCGCAACCGATCAAAACGTAATCTGATATAATGTAAACGTGGTCTGAGATGGCACATGAATCTTTCAACTTTATCTGGGTACACAGAATAATAACGAGGACACTTATCCGACAAAAGGAAGACAAGACCTTCTAGAAAACCAACAATCAGATAGGGAAATATGAGAGGGGACCTTGGTGCGTAAGTGACCATAACAACGAAGTATGCAGCAGTCATTATGTGATTGAATAGGAAAGATAGTGCATTCATCAGACCTAAATAAAACATCCACAAATAGACGTATCCCATACAAAAACTTTAGCATGCGAAACTAAAAGGTTTAACACACGTTACGTACATAGACGTTCTTGCGATTATCGGGAGCCAGCACTCCTAATTCGCCATCTTACATAGATGCCATAACAAAGGCCAGTCTCTGTTATTCCAAACGTAATGTATCAAATTATTGGCAGTAATGTAGAAATAACATTAAGTATTCTCACAGGAATCTGATATGCCTTATGAATAATTTAAAATAAGGTAAAGAACTAAGATCGAAATTCAACATTTCCCAATAAGTTACTTACAAGAATAACTGGCAGAAAGACCACCGAGAGAATGGTCAGTGGAGCAGATTGTCCTGGCCCCCAAACCTGAAAGGGGTCCCCAAAGCAATGAAATGATTCTTTGGTCCTTCTAAATTTCATAATAACGAAATGGAGATCCCACCTTTTCGCTTTGCCCCCCAACCATTAAAGCTCTCGGCAGGCCCGAATGGCAGACAACACACCTTTAACAATGACACTCATCTTTAGCCTCTTATCATCCAACTGTTCGCGGGCCTGCGAAGCAGCCTCTCTTCTGAGCTTTACACGAAATGGGAGCTTCCTGGTGCCAGGAACTGCATTTTGATTGCTTTTTTCTCGTGGGTAAATCTCGTCTGCCTCCATGGCATCAAGTGCCACTTTTTCGCGCTTAGCTTTTACTTCCTTCATTCTAATGACCTTTTTGGCGATATCCTGCGAAAAAGAGGCAAATCATCTAATAAAATAAGAAAGGATCAAACTATTCTCAAAATACAGTATAAAAATATGTAAATTAGCAGTTGTAATTTCTTGAATAGCTCCATAAAAATAACATACCTCTGAGTCGACAGCCAAGAAATGGTCACCCAGGGCCGGCAACGTTCTCCATCCCAAAATCTGCACCGGCATCGATGGGACTGCTTGGCTGACAGCTCGACCATTGTCATCCAATAGCTGCCGAATCTTTTAAGAATAAAAATCGATACTAACTTCTCTATTCAATTCTATCTCAGTTCAGTTCAGTTCTTTGTAATTTAAATCTTTATCTTACCAATATGCAAGGAGAAAATAAAAGTCAGCTTGCTAATTCTACAGCCTCAAGTCTCTTGAACTACAATGCTTCCCAAAAGTTTAAAACAATTACACTACTTTTTGACAACTCCGTAGCCAGGCCGGTGCTTTTGGGGTGGCAAAGTTGTCCTGAAGGAATCACGTGGTATAAAATCTGAGAAATTATCTTGCACTCTACTGTATGTTATCAAAAACAAATGAATAATGTGTATGCAGGAAAAGAATGAACTTTCTCGCAAGTCGCAAAGGCCAAAGTTGAGATCAAGCAAAACTTCAGATTTCTCCTTAATTACAAAAATAAGGCAATAATAAAATATTGCAAAAACATTCCCAGGGGTGGCAAAAAGCTGGCATCCTGTTGCCTTGGGGTGGCATTTGTCCGTGTCTTCCCCGTGGCTACGGGGCTACGGTTGAGCTATAAAGGTTCTACTGGCAGCAAACAAGTTGATTCGCTTTCAAATAACACTCAGAGAAATAAGCCTGTATCTAACCAGTATTTCAAGGGAGGTGGCGTCATTAGTCTTCATTTCTGACAGAAAAATCATTGCTGTCAAAGAAAATTTATCATTTTATGGGTGTTCAAAAGACTTGGCAGTAACTACATATCAGGGAAGACACTACCACATTGTGAAAGTGAAACTTGTAAAACTACAGGTGATGATTGAACACAAAATGGTTGTACCTTAGCAAATGCATTTTCAGCAACAATGCAGTTTCCCCGAACAAGCCTTCCTTTCTGCACCAAAACGGAAGCAACCAGCCTGAAAGAATCACCACACAAGAATAAAAAACACAAACAGGGCCGATGCATTCCATTTAAACTCAAAAACGCACGTTATTCGATCCTATAATGGGAGGAAGTACAAACATATGGAGACCTAGGCAATGTCTATTTTGCAAGAAAAAGAGGTGGCGAGGAGGCCAGAACATTCCATCGCATGGCAGAGTTGGTCGGTCAATTTGAAATCTTTCTTGCTCTACAAAAGAACAAATTGGCATCTTGCTGAGGCTGGATGAAATCGAGACAGGAAGGGAGAATACCAGAGCAATCACGTTCGATATATCATACGCCAGGAACGGTGGATCTCCAATGTCGACCGCTTCTACAGTTACAAAACAATGGAGCCTGAAAACACCAATAATCATGCAAAGAGAAGAAGGCTTCTGCGCATACCCTTTTTGCTTGTGAGTTTGAGCTTCAAGAACGACACCTTCTGCAGGCCCAGACCATTCAGCTTTCAGTTCTGACACCTCCGCTTGTGTTGTAATTACTTCTGTTAACAAGTCCAAATTGGTACCCTGAAATAATATTTCTAGATATAGCTTTAAAATGTCATGGTGGAGCGAAGCAAACATGGTATGCAATGGCTGAGGTGTATATTCTCTATGGAAGTTGACGCTTCCTTCGTTGTCTCCTCCCGGAAGCCTAGCCATGCCGTGCATTGTAGAAGCACTGCATACAGATCGAGATTTCCTCAACATATAAATTCCATTCCGTAAATTTTTTACCCCATTCCTAAACCGGGCTAGTGTATTAGACTTTCTTATGTGTGTTCGGATAGAATTCCAGGTTTTTAAAGTTTTAACTACACTGGTCTAAAAACCTGGAATTCTACCCCAACACACATAAGAGAGAGTCTAATACACTAACCCGGTTTAAGAATGGGCAAAAAATCATTTTCTAAGCTGAAGAAATAAGCTATAAAAAAAACTATTTTGCGCACGAATCCATGGGTGAATAGCGCTGGTTTTTGGATCTGTTTATTTAACTTATTTACTATATTTACAATTAGGATCCTTATTTGTAATCAGGATTTCCGTACTTTACTGTATGGATGTTGTTATTAAATAATAAATAATAAATAAATGAATATTTAGTTCACCTTCAAAGCTGATATTTCAACTGATGGAATCTCACCACCAAAATCCTCCAATTGTATTTCATGTTGCAGTAATTCTTCTTTAACTTTTTGCTGCAATGTGAAAATGATTATTAGAGAATTGCACCCAGAAAAGCAGACGAAACAAAAGTAGTTAATGCTGATACACAAGTACACAAAAAACTCAACAAAGCAGAACCAAAAACTCTTCTAGGGATATTGTCAGGCTACTCAATGCAGACAGTGATTTATACGCTCCACTTTTGTGCACGAAAATAGTCAAAAAGCTATTTTTTTAGCGAAGTGCTAATATGTGGAATAAATTGAAGCTTGCACCTAAACAGGCACACTCCCTGTTCACTTTCAGAAGAGCCGTTAAAGCAAACAAGTCTTCGTTGTTAGTAATTCTTTTCATTTTCTAATATTTCTTTTATTATTTTATATTGTGAGTAAATTTCACGCTATCGTTTAAGTGTAATAATTATGTAAATACTACAATACGGCCACCTGAAAAATAAATTGACAGGGCTACAGTGAAGAAAAAATTAAAAATGAAATGAGATTAAATGAAGGGAAATGAGAAGAACACAGAATTTGAAATACATTAGCTAGACAAACAATACATTATACAGCTAAATAACAAGAAATATACTTTAGAAATATACGAGGAACGCATATGATATAGCACATTTTTTGAAACTAACTTCTCAGGGTGGCACAAATATTTTGCCAAGGGATTAGGTGAGTACTCCCAATGAATAAGAAACAGCCAGAAATGACAATCTTCTCAACTTGCCAAACCTACAAAAATCTACGAGATACAGTTAACTTCTACTCACTGGGTTTGCTTTAGGTCGGTCAATTTTGTTGATGGCAACAATAATTGGCACTGCAACAAAGAACGAAAATTAGAATGCTACGCATGGTGATACATAACGACAAATTTAGTAAAGGGCATTGATTGAATGACAACAACTAGGCTGCAAATATACAAAATAACAAGGCATCTTTTAATATGCGTACTACTAGGCAACTAGCCCAGTGCACCCCCATTGCTCAACAGTAAAAACGGAAAAATGCCTACTAGCTTGGAACCTTTTTTGAAAAATTCCATACCGCATTTTAATTGAAGAACACTGAAAATGCACCATGAGCCCAAAGTATCTTAGTGGCAGTTTTCCAACATTCATTGACATCAAAGTAAGAACAAGCCTTCAGGGGAAGTGTTCATAGTTGAGAAGTTGATGATCAGTAGGAAATAGAAGAGGCTGAAAAGGAACATAAAGATAAGTTGATATAGAATAATAAAAGAAGAAGGCGAGGTAAGAGAAGAGGAAACAAAGGAAGAACTAGACTCCATGTTGTCCAAAAGCACTGCTAGTTAGGTGAAGGGGCCATTCATTTAGAATATACGCACGAAGGGGGGAGGGGGTCAAGCAAAAGCGTACGATAGCGTTATAGTGGTTCATTCATCATCCAGAAAAACATCTGTGAGTGTATAATTTACCAAATCTTTATTTTACACCAGATATTCCCATCCTACTCTACAATCCTCTTACACTATGTACGATGATGCACCTCCTGGAGTGTTGGGGGGCCTGTAGCCAAAAGCATACTGTCATTAAACCCCCAAAACGCTGACTACATGTGGATAGCTGATGATTCGTACAATTCATATATCTGGCATCCTAGCTCACGCCTTTATGCCTCATTTGCATGCTATAATAAACCCTACTTGATTATGAGTTTTCCATCGTTGCTTATTCAAAGCATGGGGATTATTCACTTAAGTCTTGCATTTATGTAGAGAATTATAGAGTGTGGTTGCAAATACTCTTTTTTCTGGTTTTAATATTTCTTTTTGTTCATACTCAAACTATTTCTAACATACTGATGTTTTGTTTGAACACTTTCATTGACTTTTTCATAAAATACTGTTCTTAATAATCGTTTTACTGGCTCGTAAATACTTAAAAAGTCTTTCTCCGTGGTGTTGGATGGCTAGAAACTTTCCGCTAGAAATGGGGGGGGGGCGTTCAAATAACCGAGAGCACGTACGCAAGAAGGGAGGGGTACGGAAAAAGTACCTGCGTGCGTACGAGCGGAAGGGGGACCGAATTTAAGCAATTTTGGTGCGTACGTACTAAATGAATGACCCCGAAGCAATATTTAAATACGGTAACAACACAAAACGGTATTGCGACACATTCAAAAACTCTCACTATTCCGCTTTTGAGGACATTTCTGAATATCGCTTTAAACCATTATGATACATCATATTAGTATTAGTGGCATTCTGGGTAAGAAAATAGAGCCCTTTTGAAACAAAGCAAGCTACCGTTTGCTTCTTTTGCATGCTTTATACATTCCATAGTCTGCTCCTTAACGCCATCCTCAGCGGAGACAACAAGGACAACAATATCCGTGACACGAGCGCCTCTGTTTCGCATTGCATTGAATGCTGCGTGTCCTGGTGTATCAATAAAGGTGACTGTCTTTCCAGATGCCAAAGGAACTATAAAAATGAAAACACATTAACTATTAATGATAAAAACGGAAGAGATAATAAGTCGAAAAAAGGCTGAACACATACATAGAGAAACCGACACCTATCTGTACCTAATGGAAAAACTCACAAGTTCCTTCCTGATACCATGGTCATGGAGAATAACATGTAAAACAAGAGGGCATTTGCTGATAAACTATCCAGTAAATCAATTCGTTTGCTATACGTTTAATTTTTAACAAAAAATAAGTATAGAAGAAAGAACAGGCGAAAATAAGACAAAAACTAAGACACATTTAAGGAACACAGGCAGGCTGAGCTTCAAAAGTAAATTCGAACGCTTTTGTAGGAAAACATATTCTATTGCACTAGAAACAGGATATAAGCGAAATATGTACATACTTCACAAAGCCTGAATATTTTTTATACTTTTAGGGTGGGGGCTTATTCGAGGGGGGACTTATAAAATTACTTGACACATATTGCACAAAAACTCATTATTCAATCCTTTTCTCTATAACATAAACAGAAAAGTCTAAATTTAAGCATTAATCTTTATCAAGATGGTCATCATCATCCCGGGTGGGGGCTTATTCGAGGGGGGCTTATTAACAATTTGAAGTGTCAGTATGGGGGTTTACTCGAGGGTGCTTTTTCAGGGGGGGGCAAATTTAAGGATTTACGGTTACTATACTATCCAAACAAAATCCATAAGAGGAGAGGCCTATGCTCTTATAAAACAAATGAAATTAAATAATGAAAAAGCCCGCTGGTATAGTTCCTTGGGGGAGAGATATTTCTTTTTGGCGAAAATATCTACCTGAGAAAGCGCCAATGTGTTGCGTAATTCCTCCAGCTTCGCCCTGTGCCACGGCAGTTTTTCGTAGATTATCTAGCAATGTTGTTTTGCCATGATCAACATGACCCATAATTGTCACAACAGGAGATCTAGGTTGCATCTTTGAGCTTTCAGAGGACCTAGCACTAAACCGGATAACGATAAATTCAATGTGCATTCAGAGCTATAATTTCATTTGACTTGACATCTTGCAGAAAGGGAATAGAGTGGTGTAAAAGAAACCCGACAAAGTATTGATGACATACAATTTATGTACAATAAATCTACTCTAAAACTACACAATATACATTTGCACTGTACCAGAGTAATGGTAAACACAAAAAAGGCACGGGAACTGATTTTATCAATAGTAATATTTGCGGCAACTACTGTAGTCAACCTCTACTTTAGAACTGCGTGTAGAGTGCCAAAACAATCGATTCAACAAAGAAACTAGCTTGCAACACATGCGGTGAAGCTCTCAACAAAACACGCTATGATATATGGATAAATGTTGGTGAAAAAGAGTTTACTACCCAACAGGACCTCAGCAACTTGGACCTCAAGTCAAACAGAGTACCTGAGAACTACAACTGGAATCGCAATGTGACTATTTCTAAAACAACTCATTCACGCCCTTTTGCCAAGCTTCTCTTGTAGTGGTCCCTGGTCACATTACATATTTGAAGAAAAGGTGAATAAGTATGGGAGAATAAGTAATGAGTATGGGAGGCCAATACAAAGTGGGCTTACCAATAGCAGTTGCCATCAATCAAGTGCACAGACAATAACCAAATGATTAAGAAATCAAAATTGGTTCCACATGGTACCATTTGGTGGGGAAGGTGATCTGAATTTATGCAAGAAAACGCCAAAAACATGAGTTAAAAATCATGATAATGTATTACGTCACCTAATAAGGCTTTGTTCCCATGCTTCAATGTCTGGTAGGATGGGTTGAACGCCAAATTCAAGAGCCACAAATTCTGCCATGTCCAAGTCAAGAGCTATAAAATAACAGCTTTAGATTAATCAAACGATAACTACACTAAATGAGAAGCAAATTCATTGAAAATCCTAAAATAACAGTGTTTTCCATTTCTTAACATGAAGCAGTATTTTCCAAACCAGAATTGCTAAAATTCATGGAAAGTAAACTTTGCTACCTAAAAGTCCCCACTTGCTTCAAGCAGTCATCCTATAATTTCACAACTGTATGAAACAGCTAGAGCATTCTTAAGCATACTCAAAAGCATCTGTTCGTCCAACACTCGTATCCATGTATATTCATAATAACTCAGTATTCATCATATCACGTGATCGCTATCCTTTCGGTCGCTCTCCGACGTTTCATACTCTGATGAGTTTCGGACAAAAAAGTGCTTTCAGTACGCTGAAAGAATGTTGCCGCTATTTCCTACTATTGACTTTTCACTTAATCCTAGAATTTTCTACAATTGTAGCATTCTAACAAGATTGATAAGGACAAGCAGGCGGCTATAGATGATGCATCGAAAATCCCAAGATCGGTTCAAAGATCTTAAACAGTAAAGGTCCGCAGCTTCAACAAGCCAAAGCTCTCAAGAGATAAAAGAAAAAAATTAGACATTGCAATCTAAAACCAACCAATGCCCACCAATGCCAGCTAAAGGATTACACGCCGATTGTAACTTATAGGCTCCTTAAGACAAGTTTACATGACTTATACTAAATCCTAGGGAAATTCGTCAAAACTATAGCCTCTGCCAAGTACACCTCTAAAATGTAAAACATAGAAGGCAGTTCATCCGTCAACATGGGTTAAACCAAGGTTAGATAAGACTATCTTGAATACGTTCAACCAGCAACAGCACATATACACATTTCAAAATACATACATTGTAAACACGTCTCATACATAGAATGTATCACTCTATCTAGACGATGTACTATCTATGCGGCACACAATATGACTACCCAACCCCTATTTCTTAGCAATGAATACCTCGATAGCACGCATACTGCATTTTCTCTAATACACGTCACAGCGTTTGCTACAAAGTATAACTTTTGGATGCAGCGTTTAATAGAGTGCAGAGTTCACCATAGAGTAGTGATTGCAAGAAGAAATACAGCACAGCATCAAACCTTTCCGACGTTTGAGAATCTCACGAAAAATACTCCTAGCTGTAAGTGTAAGATACAGCGGAAGACAAACCAGATAACATCGTTCTAGATTGGAAATATCATTTCTTACTCGTATGAATGCCCTTTTCGACGTCCTCACCAGCATCTTTCAGGAGCTTTATGATAGAACCTAATATGATTTTAAAGATCGTTAGACAAAAAGTGTGCAAATAGTTCGCAACCTAGAATTGTGCTTGAAAAGCCAAAAAACAAGTACTAAAGACTAGTAATTAAAAATTTCCTGAATCTGATACATAGAAAAGATGTGTATATAAATTTGGTGGAGGAAATAAATACAAGTTGAATGCAAAGGCATTAGAAAGATTTGATCATATATTTGAATATATTGATATAAAAAATAAACATCCCACATGTTTGATATATCCCAAAGCAATGGGTGATGCTCAAAAAGATTTCCTGCAGAGCATAAACTAGATAGTTTGAAATGAATGCAGATAAACAGTACATTGTCAGTGTCTGTAATTGAAACATTCAATTTTCAATTAATCAGAACAGCGAAGTAGGTATTTCTGACAATGAACCATTTGCAAATATCAAAGAATGATGTTTCTTTCCATGTGAACTAACAATGATAGAATCTGGCCAAAATACCTGCAGGAGCACCAATCTTCTTTGCAAATTTCTTGATTGTGAGGTCACCATCAAGCACAACCTCTGTAGGCTTTTTAGCTTCTTCCTACAAAATCAGTCATCAGCTTCATCTCATGCAGTAGCAGCACCACATGGTGGGACATTTACTCCAGTTCTCTCTGGAATCAATTACTTTTCAATTTGTTCCAATTTGATAAAAAGATTTAAGTAGGATAGAATGGGAATTTCAAGCAAGATTTAATTCTGTTATTTCAAAACATTGTATCTTTGATTGTGAGTCATTGTGCTGTAGGATATGGCCCAAAAGGATAAGGACATGGTCATTAACAGGGTATGGCCAGTTGATCAGATATCTCCCGAATCTGTGGTGGCTTGTGCCAATCCCTGCTATACCAGCATTCAATATTCACCCTTAAGGTACAATTTTTCATCATTGAAGCTACATGATGAACAAAATTGACAAAGATTGCCTATTTTTAATTGTACAGGGGTGTATAAGGTGAACTTTGAAATACCACAAAGGAAACCTCATTTGTATCATTTACAAATCACTGAAGTATGAAGCTATTTTTAAGCGTCACATAAAAAATGCTGATTCATGCAAATAGTTTAATTTCAAATAGTTTAACCAAAATAACCATTGTGAAAAATAAGAAAGAGACCATGTGACAGCTCTGATAACAACTAGATATTTGACTATAAAACAAACACTCATCAATAGCAATAGTTTTTAGTTTGTACACTAACTTGTATATATTCAGATGATAACTGTTTGTTAATGAAGATAAATATTTCATTGTTAAGAAGCAACTGGCATCTTTTCTTTCAAAACTGTTACCCTGAAGCTTCTGGCTAAACTAGTTATCACCAAATGTCATATACAATGAAAGATGAGAATTGATGAGAACTAATGGAGAACTATCACATGAGCTATTTTGAAACACATTCTGCTAAAAATTCATATTGACAAAGCAGTACCTGACTGTTTGTCTTTTCCCTTGCTTCCTTTTTTGTGAATGAGGATAAACACCTTGGCTTCTAAAGAGAAATTTGACAATCTTGCATAAACAAAGAACTAAGAAACAAAAACAAAGAACCAAATAATAACCAGATAAACACTCAAATGGAAGTGTACTTGTAATGTTGCTACAATTACTTGGTGCTTTTGGAACAGAGACACAACCTAGCTGCATAGATATCTTAGGCATAAGATAGAGCAAATTACTCTCATCACAGAAACAAACTACCATGTTGTGTTGTGAGAAACTCATATAGAACATATATGATTCAAGCCAGTAAATATTTCTTCTTTGAAAAAACAACCTACTCATATTTATACAATCTAGTTGTTTACCGTAAAATAAATCTCATGAGAAAGCCATGACTAAAACATGAAATAATGAAAACATGACATGACAAAAACATGGAATGGCAAAAACATGAAAATGTTATATCACAACACCTCCCTTTTTACAGTTTATACAGAGTTTTCCATATTTTCAAGTACTTTAAGGGAAGGTTTAATTAGCCTCTTTGGTCTACTTAAACTATTTCAAGGATGAGTTCTTCTTCTTTGAGGAGATGCATCTAGTGTTGTTATTTCTGGTTCAATTGCTCTTGCTTCTGGTTCAACTGCTCTTGTTGCAGGTGGTAATGGTGTAATCTGGCCCTGTTATGCTTCATCTCAGGTGTGACAGGCCTTTCAATGTGTAAATTAGGTGCACGCTGCCAATCACAAGAGTGGACTCATTTGCACACACTACATATATAACTGTGAGAGTTTTCCTTAATACTTGCATGTATATTTTTCATAAGCCAGGCACACACAACAAATCAAGCTTGTGAACTGAGCTAGGCAAATGCCTGCTCACTTGTGCATATCTCATTGCCGCATATCTCATTGATAGCACACATCTCATTGACGGGTCTGCAATGACCATCTGTATTTCCCAGCTTTTCATTTACACACAGATTTCTATTTATTTTTACTGAGTGCTCCCATGTCAGTAAGTACTCTTCTCTAATATAATGAGCATCACCTCTCTGAGGTCAAACATCAAATGTGCACCTGGTGCTCATTACCAAGAATGCAAAAAAGCATTATTCTAAACTTTTCACAATATAAAGCATAGCAATATACACACCACAGTGCCAGGCAACCTTCTACTTTGAACAGAATGAAGTAGCCTATTTTGTTTTATAAAGTAAGATAGATGACATCTACTCTCCTAAAACACAAGTGGAAAAACAAAATTTATAGGAAGATTCTTAAAAGTGACAGAAAGAGGGATACAGTTCTTACATACCCAACTCAAAGGCTTAGCTCAGTATGAACTGAATAATATAGTATTATGCAGTTCATATTGAACTTAGCCTCTGAATATAATTACTACATCAAGTATTCTTGCAGCCTTCAATCCACCAAAACCAAGTCTCCTTTTTTACATGGATGTGTGCCAGTGGTGACTTCCATGGAGGTTTCACATGGCAAAGCCTCCTTGTTAAATGAATATCTTATTTGGAGAAGCTGCACTTCCCTAATGTTTGAAAATATTTTTCATTGATCTTGCCTTCAAAGTTGCCCTTATAGACATCCAAAATATAAATGACTTTGCTGATGTACAGTTCTCCAGGTTTCAGGCTGAATTTCCAGGTTTTTTAAAAGCAAAATTACATAAATATCCATATCTCTGAGCCTTAGGGGTTGGCAGGTCTCCAAAGATTAATTAAATCACTAAGCAAAATCCATCAATACCTTTGCACATCATACATGCTTTCTACCTCATCAAAATAGTTTCACCTGACTTTTCAATTTGATCCAGGCCTGCATAGAGGTGGGGTGGGACCTGTGCAGTGGCAAAGCCTAGGTCATCTCTTTGGGGGAGGCAGAAGAGTGAATAAATCAAGAGATGACAGGTGTTGGTCCTACAGTGGTAGTGACAGATATTGACAAGGGGGAGAGAAAGTTAAAGATTTTTTGACTGCATCCTGTTAATCCTAATGAAACACCCTTTTCAATATAGAGATACATCTTTTCTAGATAAAACATGGCAGACGATATCATTGAAACTTCAATAGACCTCTTGTCTTTTCTGGATGGAACAATATCTTCATACAATTCTACCCCATCCTCAGAATGGTTGGGGGTATTTACCCACCCATACATCCCCATGGCTTTACCACTGAAGTCCTATGGGTTGCCACCATGAATAAATTTAGTCCTGACTTCACCCTTCGCTGGATCCAAAAACAAATTTCTCAGAATCCCTCTCTTTAATGAACCACCCTAAATGAAAATGAAAAGTGTTTGAAGTTTGGCAAGGTGCTCAGAGGAGCTGTACTCTGGGCATTAAGAAGCTGCAACTATAGCGAAGTAATCTTGTCAAACCTTGATAGTGTATGCCATTTGTTTCCAGATTTTTCCCAGATTCATCCTTTTTCAGATACTATACCTTCTACTGTGGAGTAACTACCTCCCTCTGCCCCCTGGCAATACCAATGAGCCCAAGGCAAATGGGAAAATGGGCCCCCTTTTGACATCATAATGACATCCAAAAATCACCAAAGAATTATTTCATAGATTTTGGGGTTCCTCTCAATATCAGGGCCTTAAACCTAAGGCTGTCTGTCTTTCCTGCCCCCTCTAGGCAAGCCTGCTCAGTTAATATACCTCATCAATAGACCTACCTTTCTCTACACTCCATATACTACAGAGGCCAAGCTGCAGCAGTGAGCCCAGACTGCTAGCATAAAAATCTGGAGTGTGCTTGCGAAACCCTGCAGTGCAGAGTTTAGCAAGTACACACTTCAGGCTTTTATTAGCAAATGGTGTTGCACAGTCTGAAATGGGTATGGCAAGATGCTGAAAGGTATGACAGGGTGTGGTGTACAAGGTCAATGTCACTCCATAGAAAAATGCTCCTGCTATCATAATGATAGTAATGTAGTATTTGTATTACAGTTTTATTCCACAACACAAAGTACAGAAAATAGCCAAACTTAACCAAATGCACACTTTCACACCAACAACAAGCACAGATCTAAGGCGGTGAAGGATCATGGCCCCCACATGGCAATACTTCGCATTCCAACAAGTTGCGTTCAGAGGGGCATGCCACATGGAGTAGAGCAGAAAATGAATAAAAAATGAATTGAGCACTCTAAACAGCACGCCAAAAGTTTAAGAAGGGAGTGGCTGTGAACAATGCCCACTCCAAACAATTCTATTTGCGAAATGGCCCCACCCAAAACCGACCTCTGGGTCCACCTATGCCTGACATTCTGCTCGTCCACACTCGAGATCTCATCGAAAAAGGCCAAACCCTGCAGTCCGGATTGGAGCCAGATCAGAGGGGGCGGATATGCAGTATAGCTGCACACAGAGGGATTTCAATACTTATCGAAGTACATAAGTAATTGGCATTTAATGCTAAACTTTCTATCACCTGTTTCGACTCTATGCATTGTAAGGAGTAATTTCGTTTAGAATTTACGGTGATTTGGCTGTAACCCTAAACTGCATATATGGCCATTGCGGACTTTTCCCCAGTAGGAGTCAGTAAGTTACAAAATGTCCTAACCTATTTCATCTGTAAAACCGCACGTGTATAAACTTACCAGTCTAAATAGATTACTTGAAACATATTTCATATACATAGCCATCTTCATAAACCTTCATCAAAACGTTTATTCAGCGAGGAATGACTTTCTGCTTTATTGGCATAAGTCCTGCGGGCCATTCCATGTTCTCTGCAAAGAGGGTTCACTTTGCCTCACTTCTATGCTTCATTTCGAAAAGGGAATTTTGAAACGAGGTCAATCTTGAATCTGAGAGAAAATTTACGGAAGACCTTTGGCGCAGAGCGTCAAGTCGGAGACAATTTGGCGCACTATTTTGGAGCATAACAATGCTGCAAGCAATTTTTGGAGCAGCTATGTGGCACGACGATCATTGAAGTCACCACAACCAAGTGGCATTTTGTGCATTTAATCATTAACTTATCCCTCTATTTTCTATAAGTCAAAACTTTAATGTCTTACTCAAGATCTTCACAGTGCAAAGGAAACTGCGCAATTCATGCTTGTGCAGCAGAAAATATTGCGGATGAAAAATCTTCTGCCCATTCTTAATTTCAGATTCACCTTGAGTTGGTATTTTAAAAAGAGTAATATCAATTCGAAGCAGGGACGCCTACACTGGAGGGGGCAGGGGGCAGCTGCCCCTCCTGCCCTTTCCAAGGACTTAAGTATTTTAGTGCAAAAGTGCTTATAATGTGGTCTCAATAGGAAACTTGCCCCCCCTGCCCTCGGTACGGGCAGGCGTGCCTGATTCGAAGGCACATAACCAATGTGAAGTTAGCTAATTGAGCGTGATAATGATTTTGCAAATTTTGCGACTGTAAAGATTTGTCTTGGATCCACCCATGCTTCCAAACTTTTGAGTTTAGCAGCATTTCCTCTTCACTTCATTCTCTATTTTCTTTTTATTTTGGCAAAAATACGTCTTACTACACAGCTACAAGCATTATAAGCAGCCGTAAATGCTATTTCAGCCACATATTATTCAATGATTTAAACAGAATTCAACAACTCTTTTCCTAAAGCAATGTCATATAATGATATTTTAACAAAAAATCTTGCTGTGAACTCCGTATATAATTCATTGAACAAAGTCTACTTGCAGCAGTGAAAGGACACTTTGTATTGTATGAACCTGAGTAGTAAGAAGTGTCTATTCCTGAATAAAGGGAAAATAAAAAAGAAGTGGAGACAAAATGCTACCAGTCAAATTCGTGTTTACATTCAAAGAAGATTGATCATTAAAAGTCGCATGTTAGTGTTTCTGGGTTTCGATGATCTCAATGGGTTTTAATAGACTACATCTCCTATCGACGAATTCCTAGTGGGCTTCATCCTGCCGATCACCGGTCCAATGGAGCCTTTCTAGTTCCTAATTTGGCTCTACATCACTGTTTTATTCAATAATTTGCATAAACTATTAACTAAGTAATTTTGTAGGTCAAAAGGATCTGTTCAGAAAGTCAGAAGATCAATGTTTGTGTGCCCCACGACTCATGTCTGGGCCCCTTTCTTTTTCTTATTAACATTAATGATCTATCACATACTGTCTAAAAGTCTGTCTTCTCCATGTATGCTGATAGCAGGAGTAGGGATATGAATGCCTTTAATGAAACTATCAACAACGATCTCATACAACTATACAATTGGCTTAAAAGCAATAAACTTTCAGTAAATATTTCCAGAGCAAATTCCATGCTTGTTTCTACAAAGAAATAACATAGCATCCTCAAGAATCGTAGTGAAGATTTGCATGTGAAGATTTACAGTTGAGAGCTTGAAGCTTGAAGAGAAATCAAAGAACGAGATACATTGGTGTGGCGATTGAAAATTCTTTTAAATGGAAGTAACATAAAAGCAGCCTCGACTAAAGCTTATAGAAATACTGCCTTTCTAAGGCATGCCAAAAACTTTCCTACAACAGGAAACACTAAGGATCCTATACACAGGTACAGTAAAAACCCATATAAAAGGACCTTTTTTATGGGCCTAAGTTAAAAAGGCTCTTATAAATAAAATATATGAATAAATAATTATGGATATTAGCTCATAATAACAAATATTCCCTACTCAGTATGCATCAGGAAATGGTCTTCTTCTCTTGAAAGAAAAGTCCCAGTTTTTGCTGGACCAGCAAAAGCCAGAATTCCACCAATGTCAATGATGGCTTCTACTTTGGCAACCCCCTGGACGTCAAAGGCTTCAACTAGGAAACGTTAAACAGTAATTGTGTTGAATGCGATTTTAAAGCTAAAAGCATGTAATGACGCCAGTATAATAGCTGGAATAGTTCGGACTAGGAAACAAGCATAGCGAACTATCAACTAGAATGACAAGAGGGAGAAATTTCCTCCCTGGACGACAAGGATGGCGATTTAAGCCACTTAGTTTTATAGTAACTGACACTGATAAAATCTGGTTAATTACTAAGGAAGATATGAACAACTTAGGAAGAGCTGACAAAGTTGATAGATAGTCCAAACCGCGGTTTTCACTGCTTTCTCCCGGTCTACCGGTCATTATACATTTTCCCCCAGTTGATTTTTGCAAACTCAAGTGATATTTTCTGTTTTCAAAAATTTCCTGGTTTACATTCGACGTTATACACGTTTGAAAGAACTGTCAAATAATGTTCTGACGCTTAGAATCATTATGGAGGTACCTTTTATTTCACTGCCCATGATTATTTTTGTTGCAATCTATTTGCCAAGCACAATTTTTCAACTATATTTATGTTTCTGGCAAATTTTGGATATGCCCCAGTTTATGGCCAAATCTCCCTGCTTTTCTTAAGGAAAAACTCCAAACCTCCAGGTTTTGAAAATTCTAGGTTGACAGGTCTGAAAAAGATACGGCCTAGTTGTCACTACAATTTCCCATAAGAATAGCAGAGTGAAATAGTTTAAGCATTCATTCAACTGAGGCCTATTAGAAGGTATTCGCACAGTAGACAGAAGGTGACGGGTGTATCACTTGTAGCAAAAAAATGTCCAAGGTTTTTGTAAATTTTATGATGTTTTATAATGATTTTTGCGACTTTCGTGATTTTTTGCGATTTTCTGTGATTTTTGGTGACTTTTAATGGGATTTTTGCGCACTTTTTGTATAAGGAGCCATTTTACAAGGAAACTATATGTAGAATGCCAAAATATTTAAAGAACTTTCACCACTAATGGAAAATTCTCCAAGGAACTCTTCAATTTCAAAAAATTACATACCAGCAAGCAATCAAGAATTAGGAAGCCCGGTTCCGTTCATTTGCAGCCAACATGAGCATAGATTGTTTCAAGTGTTTCATGTTAAATTGGTCTTTAGCCAAAATTAAGGGCAAAACTCAGAATTTCAATTTTTTACTGGTGTCTGTACCATTTATATGGCTGTAAAAAGGGGAGTACAAATTAAGGAACTGTCATAGAGCTTTTAGAACTACAATGTGATCAATGGACGTCCGAAAATAAGTTTGCTTTTGTAATCTTGATGTTAAATGCTATCATAGAAAAGAACAGATTTAAAGTTCGAGCTCATGTTTATCACGCGAGAAGTCTGATTGTAAGTGATGAATCAGGACTGTCAGGTAGATGTTATTTGTATTGGAAATTTTGGTTTTGGGCTTTGAGCTAGGTTCCCTATAAAATAAAAAGCGTGTATTCTTTTGTGGGTTTACTGTCAGCTTTGGGACCTTTGTGATTTTTTTGTGACATTTAATGTGATTTTTCATTACTCTTTCGTGAATTTGCTGTGACCTTCGTAATTTTTTGCCATTTTTGTGACCTTTGTGATTTTTTGTTATTGATTTTTGTGATTTTCTAACTTTTTTACAAATTGTTCAAGAATTTTCCGAGTGATATACCCTGAACACAAAGCAGTCTGGGAAGATTGTAAGGAATTAGTTGAAATTAGGAACAATTTGGTCCTTTCGTTGGAAAGGAATGCTCTGATGTCATTTACCCTAACAGGTCCAATCATTTCAGCATGGAATAAATTCAATAAATAATAAATAATACCAGTGTTGACGATGATGATTATGATGATGATGATGATTATGATGATTATGATAATGATTATGACGATGATGATGGTGATTACGATAATGATTATGATGATGATGGTGATGATGCTAGCCCACCCATGGTTGGAGACCTCCTCGTGGTGTTGGGCGGGCACAAAGAGACACTGCCCTTCAAGTTGATAGCGAGTCATTTTGCAAAGATTCAGAATTGGGGCAGTTGTTGATAACTTGTAGCAAACAGTCCAACCAGGCCCCGATGGTGAACAACAAGCTCAGCAGATCAGACTGCAGTTCTGCCAAGTAACTGTCGGGGCAACAGAGTGGATTGAGTGTAGCCGACTCAATCACCTCTTTTAAGCAATTGATACGCGGTCCACTGACCCCAGAGTTAGTCTCAGGCCCGTGTGGGGCGTAACGTGAAGAAGAAGATGATGATAATGCTAGCTAGCACATGACTGGAGACCTCCTCGTGGTGGTGAGCGGGAACAGATAGTCTCTGCCCTTAAATAAAAGTTTATATCGATTCATTTCACAGAGGTTCAGAATTGGGGTAGCTGTTGATGACATGTGGCAAACTGTCAAACCAAGCCCCTCAGTGAAAATCAGGCTCAACAGCTTCTGGCTGCAGTTCTACTAAATACCTAACTGTTGGGGTAATCATGGATTGAATGTAACCGATTCATTCACCTCTTTTAAACAATTGGTAGGCGGTCAACGATTTCAGGGTCAACCCTGGCCCCGTAAGGGGCGTAATGGAATGACAAAGAGACAGGCAGACAGACGGACAGACACACAGAGAGTCAGATGGGCAGACAGGTAGGCAGACAGATAGGCAGACAGATAGGCAGACAGATAGGCAGACAGATAGGCAGACAGATAGGCAGACAGATAGGCAGACAGATAGGCAAGCAGAAAGACAGAGAGACAGACAGACAGACAGACAGACAGACAGGCGGACGGACGGACGGACGAACGGACGAATGGATGGGCATAAATGATGATCACGATCATGATGGCGAACATGGCCATGGTTATGATGATGATAACAATGCTGATGAGTGTGACAATGATCATGATATTGATCTGTACCATGCAATGTATGGAAAAATTAATAATAGCTATCTCCAGATCGAAAAACTAAGTTTTTCTGCTCTAACACCATCATAAATATATGTCACTAATGTGTTACACGGTTTTCTGTCTTTTCCCACCAATCTTGGGTTGTCAAAATGTTCCGAAGTTTTGAACAGGGTGATACTGTATTTATTTCTAGCTTGAGGTTTCCCTTTAAAACTACAATGTAATTGTGCAACGAGCTTGCTGGCATCATTTGTGGAATAACAGTGAAAATAATTGTTCTCTTGCAAACTATGAGACTTTTAATGCAATTATTGAAATGCAAGATATTGCGATAAGGGATTGATATTATTCTATGTAGCAGGGACGGCGCCACGAATCTATATCTTGGGGGCTGATAACTTTGTTTAGTGAAATAGGAGGGTCAAGGATGGTTGGATCCAACATAGGAGGAATGTTTGTGAATTTTACACTCTAGATTGCCAAAAGGGCACCACTCAAATTAAACTTTGACTTAACAGTCTAGTATAGAGCATCAAGGAAAAATCTATAGAGAAAATCCAAGTAGAGAGAAATCCAAATTTAGTGGAAAAGTTTGGGGAGCTAAAGTCTTTCCTGCTTACTCCCAGAGGCACCGTGATTGAGCGAACTTTCCGTCGTCATGATAGTTCCTAACTATAAAATTTTGCACTACTAGTAATAGGAAGCTGATGAAAGAATGAACAACTATATCGAAAGGTATACTTTTTATTCACAATTAAAAAGAAATTGGAAATGTAAAATCTACTGCTTAACAAAGCTTTTCAATCTTTTGAGATCTCAAGCACCTAACTAAGTGTAACATGTCGGTGAAGTAATCGTATCTACATTGACTTTCTAAGTTGTTTGGATGTATTGATGATTTAAAGATGCATCTACATTTGTAAGTTTGAGAACAGTATATTAAATTATTGACTACTTGCTAACTTAACATATATGAATCTGCGTCAGCATACCCGCCAAATGTTTGAGAGCCCTGATCAGGTCTTATTTTTCCCAACCTAACTGACCAATCATCATGCTGGATCTTGACTACGCATATGTTCCCCAGCTAAATTTAGGCCCATTTTGCATGATGATTGGCCAATTAGGCTGGAAGAAAATAGATCTGATCAGAGCTCTCAAACATTAGGCTATGCTATCTGTGTCATGGTCAGACTTTATTTTGATTAATGGCACGAGGATTTGCATGCTACACACTTGGATATTCTAATATCTGTAGCAATCCTCTCTTTATTCAAGAGAGCTATTGATTCTACAATTTCCCAGCATTTGAGATGATGTGTGAATGCGTATAATTTAGGGTGTATGCTGTCTGAGAAGGGTATGCAAAGCATTGTACTTATCAGAGTCTTAAATCAAATATCCTGAGAGAATGATATTGCTCTAGAACACCGTATACAAGGTGCACAAGATATGTAACATGTCTATAGGATTCGCGTCTCAGCAACGCCTGCTCGTTTGTCCAGAACATTTGGTATAAAACACCAAATACTATTGTCCTTCACGAAATAGCACTTGCAAGGCAGAATTTGGTTTAAAACGGCTTTTTTGATTCAAGTTATACAAGAGGTGTACCTAATTCTCCAAAAGTCTATCAAGCCAGTACTAGAGTTTTCCAAATGGCAGGTAGCAGATTGAACTTGATCGTACCTGACAATACACTTCAGCATACTACATATATATGTTTTTGCATTGCGCTCGTTTCATGTAGCTGGCCATTGTGAATCGTTTGCTTTTCATAGCTTTTTACCACATGAACTGCAAAAATTGTCGGAATTAGAAGACCTACGGCCACAGCTTTGACACAGCTTGGTTCGAGAATCTGACAAATCGGCTGGCTCTTCAGAAGAGACGCGACTGTCAGGACTATCACTCGGAGATGTGTTCACGATGTACACGGGAGGTATAGTTTCAGATTCCGGCAGAGTGGTCATGCCATGGGCCCGAGCAGGCCGCGAGGATTCACGACCTAGATCTCCAACTTTCAAGGTAGCTGGCATACTACCGCCATTTGGTTTTGCATGAAGGCCAAGTCTTGGTACTCCAATAGGAGAAAACGCTGACCCTGTCCGCTCTTGAGTTACTCTATTGTATAAACAATTGGGGTCTTGACAAGTACACGAGGGATGACTTTTTCCTGGCCTACGTGCTCTCTCGTGAGCTGGTAAAATGCATTCGATTGTCTGCACGATGTCCCCATCACAAGCTTGTAATATCAATTCTAAGACATGACGGTTTTGCTCCGGGAACAACCTTTGCAGCAGTTCGATCGACTTAACTGGAGGCAGTGGTACAGAAGAGTGATTTGGGTGGACAGGAGGCAAACCAGGAGGCTGTGGTGCAGGTAGGCCTGGGTGATGGTAGAACCCTCCATTATGAGAAGCAGGGTGGTTCATTCGTACGCTATTCATGTCAGGCGCTTGGTGCATCCTCACACAGGGAACATTCGAAGTGCAGGCTGGATAGTGATAAATTAATCCTCTTGGTACATTGACACTCGTTGGTATGTGGTTTGGGACAACATGATTTGATGAATGGCCAGTTGCGTAATGGATTGCTTTTGGGGAGCCAGGAGAGCCCCGACCTTCTGTTTGGTGTCGTGTCTCCGTTCTTTCGGCATTACGCATTTGCTCTTCTTGTTGCTCCTTCTCAACTTCATGCTTCTGCTTTTTGATAGGTGGAACCAAATCGTCATCGTCATCGACGTGCAAGCCATGCGGTCTTGATGGATCTGGAAGAACATCGTTAGGTTCCTCAATTGTCGTATCTGATTTGGCAGTTATCGAATCATCTTCTTCCGACGCAGAGGGAGACGATAGTCCATACTCTGTAAAAAAATAGACATCAAAATTTAAAGCCAAGACGTGTGGATATGCTCGAACAAATATATAGAATATACGAGAATTTGCAATCTATCAATACAGTTATACAATGCAAGCATACTGCACCCTATACATTTTATAAATCTCTATTAGACAGAATAATGCCATAGATTAAAATCGTAGACTTTTCTGCCGAAGGAGAAAGTATACAAAAATCCCCATAATTGACGTATTAGTCTCGACATTAAAAGCAAGCGACTCGTGTAAGTGGCATCAATATATATAATAGTAACTTTAATAATAATATAATAAATGCTCTTTTTAAAGTTGGCTGTGCTATTTAGCAATGCGTTAATTAAAACCAACTATACAAAATATAAAAGTCTAATGAAAACTAAAACTAATTACATAGATCTAGAGTTGTCACAAAACTGTGTAATATCGGTATTTTTTGCTTGAACTCAAATCTTAAACAGTGTACAGTTAAAGGCCACAAGGTGATTATCTTATAAGAGGGGGCTCAGCCCCCTTTGTTGAAATGAAGAGAGCTTATTGGTGGCTCAGTTCGCCTTCCACTAAGTGGATGCTAGCTTTATGAATTCCTAGCTTGGTAGATTTCGGCTTAACCTTTCAGTCGTTATCCGACGTTTCATACTCTGATGAGAGTCGGACGAAACAAATAATTTCAATTTGTCTAAAACATGTTGATTCTTTTTCGTGCAATAGGGTAGCTTGGTAGTAAGAAGCGACCCTTTACCACAGCTTTGTGTATATCATGTCAATTAAGTTTAACTTTTGCATAACCTTGTGTGCTTTCAATGTGGTAATGTCATCCATAGGGTAGCTTACGGTATAGCTCCCGCCTTAACCTTCTAGGACGATAACTCCTAGAAGGATACATAGATAAATGTATAGGACACTACAGGCTAAGTAAATAAAGCATAATGATAGGGACAGTCCACTCCCACACAGGGATCTTTACCCAGCTATCGGGCTTCTTAAACAGGTTGCCGCTGCGCAACCAGTGATAGAACCTAGTATGGTGGCTTACCATGTAAGATAACAAACTCAATTCAAGCCAAAGTATGCTTGATACAAAACCTCCAGCAGCAGACAAACATTGAGGGTCCAGATTGGATGTGACGGGTATTTGCAGTGAAAATTCACATGAAAAGGGGTCTTGGGAGAAGAGGAACTCGGTGGATTAGTTCCAGGGAGAAATTGTTAGATTCCATGTGTCCAGAAGTTGAACTATATTGGTAATTATTCGGCGCAATTTACAAAGGCCTATCGTTGAATGTTAAAATACAATCTCATAAGCTGCGATATACCATTGCCAGGTATAATTAACATTGCTGCAGTTAATCATAGATATAACTGACATTGTAAATGAAGTAAGAAATTACAAATTCTGGAGAACGACCGAAGGGCTACATCCCTCAGAAGTACAAAAGAAGACAGCTGGGATGCTGAGCCCCCCAAGCCTCCCCCTGCTCTATATCATTGTCTCAAAAAGTTCAATATTGACCTTTCTTAACAAAAATCCGGTATTTGAGGCAGTCTAACGTTGCTTTCTTATAAACTACCTTCATTTTGAATATACATGTAATGCACAGTAAATATACAGTAACATTTAATCGTAGCCAAAACTACTCCATAAAGACGAGAAATGTACGTAAGGATTGCATAGACTGAAGTAAGCTTTTGATATAAACACAAAGTGGCTTAAGTCAAATTTCCTGGTTGATTTACAAATACAGGAGGGAGTTACATCAAGCACAGCGTGATCAAACGCTAAAACTGATTTTAGTACCAGCTAACCAGCTAAAGATAACGGTAGGTTTATAAAGGTCAAGAGCACGCAGTCTAAGTAAATTAGCTTAAACGAATGCCTTTGTGCAAGAAGCGCCATGTTTCGGATCGGTTTGAAGTCACTCATGGTGCCGTATTCCGTGATCAGTTGTGCGAACTATATGAATGAATTGATTCCTATTCGTGCCACATGTCTCCATAGAATCATGTGCAAACAGGAGTTACGCACGCACGGCGCCCGACAGCACACGCAAGTAACAGCTATGCACGAAACTATCGTCTGTGTGTGATCCCTATCAACATGCCTTTAACAAAATCGCTGCTTGCAATATTTGAAAACATTAAAGTTGCTATGCTAAATTAGGAAAAATATTTCGAGAACGGTGACTGTAAAAATAAGTAGATTACACAGTCATTACCAAAAAAAACTTGCTCAGCGGTTGCCATATGAAGACAACAAGTGGTCAAATATGAGTCAACTTACACATGTATAACAAGCAGCTTGGTCGCAAATACAGAATTTTTCTACTCAAAAAAACAATTTCATAAACATCACGAAGCTCTACCTAATTCCAATTATGCTTTTAGGTAATATCCACAAGTACGCCTCCCTTAACTCTTTTGGGATACAGACACGTTTAATGCCAGGGGCGGCACCAGCCATTACAGACTGGGGAGCTTTGGTGGATCACGTCTTTTCTTGACCACACCCTATATTGCAGCGAACAACAGAACTGCAGTATTACATTTGAGTTGGATTAAAAGGACTGACTCAACTCTTACCAAGCCGCGACCCTAGTAGGGGGGCCGTTACCCTAGTATTACCCATGGGCAGTTCACTCTGTTTGGCATTTCTCCCTTTTATACGAAGGCCACTTGATACGTTTTATCTTCGGTTCGTTGTAGAGCAATAGTGTACAGGGATGGATTTACAAAGAGTTTAGAGGTGCAACACCCGCCATATTCTGCTTTTGTTTGGTAAAAACATATGGGTATAATCATTCTATTCGGTAGAACGGTTTGTTGGTTCGGCAAAACAGCTCAAAGACTAGGCAAGATTGAAAGTTTCCAAGATTTGTTTACCCAGGTCTAACATCAAGATCTCATCGTAACAGTGCTGGTCATTTCCTAAGTGGAAAGGCTTCCATTCTTGTGGAATTCCTCATTCATATCTGACACAACTTTGAAACTTTGTTTAATTCTCGAATCCAAACTCTATAAGTAGCTCCCCATTAAGTTTGAAGGCAAATATTAAATGAAATATTGAGAGGAAAATTAAACCTACAGGATGTATCCAGGGATGGCACCATACACCACAGGGTGGGGGAATAATTCTAGCAGGTAGTGTCCTTTTCGGACCACGATTTTCAGTGTACACTAAAATAAAATATACAACTATGGGGTGACACTGCAATGATGACATAACGAGGAATTACATCTTCCGAGAAGTTCCCATCACCTCCTCCTCAAACTTTTCCTCTTCGAATTCGGACGAAATGCAAAATTGATCCTGCAGAAAACTGGAAGGACATGTCCCCAGTACTCCCGTGGTGTCACCGCTGGACATATCTGCTATTATGTGACCTTTCTGGTTTTCTAACTAATGGTATCTTAGTATTTTCATAAAAGCAGTTAACTGTATCTTACAGGTTGTTATATGGATAACACGTGTAGCCCTGGAATATTCAATATCATCTGCTGCATTCCTTTCTCTCCACTGTATCCCTGATTTCAATTAGTCTCAATTATTGAAACACAAATTGTAGAGCGGAGTTCACTATTTAGTGTATCGGGCAATTAATATGCAAAGAAACAAAACGAAAATAACTGTCCTCAGTATAAACATGGGCGCTCTACAAAAGATCTTTGAAACAGGCTATGAATAATTCAAAGTTTTCAAACAACGTTTATAGCTGCAGTTTCTATGACACATGTTATAAACACAGAGGTAAAAGCTGTTTAATTTTTACAAATGAAACGACCTTTCTCCAGATTCACATTATATTCTTATCTGCCTCCTAAATCTAATTGTTATTTCTTGAATTTCTGCTTTACGAGGACATCTTTTGTTTGAGAAAATGCTATTCATATTATTTTATGGAAATTTTGCAAAAAGACATGTTAGGCGATGTTGACATAAAGAGAGTGACACGTAAGGGAACATAGAGGAATAGCATCTCAAGTGAACCCCAGGAATATTGCTTAGTTTCACCCCCATTAGATCTTATAGAAATGACTTCTAGACAAAAAATAACTATTGGGTATGTTATGCCCCTCAAACCACTCCGGTTGCCCCTTGTACAAGAGTCCATTTCCAGGTAAATTTCTCTAAAGGTGGTTTCGTATGCAATTTCCTGGAAAGGCTATAGTCAGCATACACACTGATGAACTTCTGGGGGACTTCTTACCATAAAAGTCATGGACGTAGGAACCGGGGGACCAGAGGGACCATGGTCCCCACTTTTTAGCAAGCTTTGCAAAAGTACCCCTTTGAAGCCCAAAATGGGCGTGGTCGTGTGCCCTTTTTAGGAATTTCCCCCTCCCCACTTTTTAGATGCTTCCTACGTCCCTGAAAGAACGGCCTATTGTATTGACGTACAGCACCGCAATCCGTAAATCTGACCAACCATAATTAATATATCCCATAACTGAGAAAAGTCATCAAAGTTCAGCTCTTAGATTTTCTACCGTGAAACTTTCATCTATAATGACTAATTAAGTTAGATATTGAAAACAAATACTATGGAGGAGTTTTACTTTCTTTAGTTGCTCTTACTGGACAATGAATGTAAGATTATTATCAGGATTATTAAAAATTTCAGGCTTATACATGATTATTGCATGGGTCTCTTCTCACGAGGCTAGCATGACCTCCTTTAGACTCTGAGAAACAATGCAACTGTACACTATGCCTTTTGGGTATAGCGCGCGTATAGTGCCAAACAGCTGTTTAGCTTTTGCAATCCTTTACTTTCTTTCCCATTGCTCAACAGTTGAGTCTGCTAGTTTCCCACGCAAACAACCCAATTCTATAGTTTGAATATGAAAACTC
The DNA here is from genome assembly GCA_964019165.1 of Mastigias papua. NCBI lineage: Eukaryota > Metazoa > Cnidaria > Scyphozoa > Rhizostomeae > Mastigiidae > Mastigias > Mastigias papua. The sequence continues at coordinate 5,847,915 of OZ025269.1, forward strand.
GAGGTGTGTATCAAATATGATAATGAGGCTAGTAAATTAGTGCTACTGTCTAGAGCAGTGGTTCCCAACCCTTACTCCTGCACCTATCACAATGTTTTGCACTGACCTCGAATCATCCCCTACAATATATATTTTGCTCAAGGCTGATGAAGTGTAATTAATAAATAAAGTTCCTGTCATTGAGATGCACAATTAGGAATGATATTTTGCATCCCCATTGGAAAATCTCTGTTCTAGAATCATTGCAAATGCGTCACTCCCGTCAATAATGTTCATATGCTCATCAATATTTGCTCAAAAAATTCAAATGACTGACTTCTCACTTTCACAATATAACGTAAAATTATTGCTTTTACTCTTAGATTCCTAATAAAGTAGATTGATGGAATTATGGGCCTCGAATCGGCAACCTGGACAGGGCCCCATTCATTATGCCACACGAGGAAACCTGAATGTTAACTTAACTAGGGATACCCTTAAGAAATAAACAAGGAACTAATATATAATATATAATATATAATATCATCAGTGTTTTTAGGAGCTAAGATTCCAAGATGATACAAACTTTTAGTCAGTGACCTAGCCGGGCCCCTTAAACTTTGGGACCCTCGGGCCTCAGTACCACGTCCAATTTTCCCAAACGGTAACTCCGCTCCTGCCTCTAACAGCTTTAATATTAATGCTCCATGTCTAAATGATCTACCTTCCCTGCAAAGTATTTACATTAGAGTGGTCATTAGATATCGCTCAAAAACTGCACTGCAATTTGAGAAATTAAAAACTTAAAGAGATAAAAATAAGGGAATTTAGAAGCCAATCACTGGGGTCAAGGGAAAAATTAGAGACAAAACAGGCAGGCAAGATCTTAATAAGGATATATTGAATGAACTGAAAGGCTAATTTGAGGATTTACCAACTCCGGAAATCTCACCTGCAGATAAGGACATATGTTGAAGGAATATCTTCTAGATTATAATATAATGTTGCTTATAAAAACTGGCCATATCCGGTACATTAATTCTTTGAATAAATAAATGATTATTAGAGTTAGCAACTGAGACTCAAAATCAGTAATTATGAATACTATGAAGCAATTAGAACGGTTTACCCCACAGTACACTTAGTTTTCCATGAAGGTTGATGAGATCATGGAACAGTCAATAAAGTTCTGCTGCTAGTGAGCAACAATAGTGCATTTAGTGGTCACCAAATCATTATGGCAGGTTCTGCCGGGAACGTGTTGAATTAACATCCTCAATCAAAAAGATGGTAAAGTACACACACGCAGGACCGTATTTAGAAATAGGCCTACTGGTACCGGGCCCAGAATATCCCCGATATTTTCATAGTTAGGTGGACTCCAGCAAAGTTTAAAAGCACTATAAAGAGTAGCTATTTTTAAGGTACACGCTTTATTTTCATAAGGAACTACTTTATAAGGAGCCTACATGTACAATGCTGAAATTTTAAAAGAACTTATACCTCTAAAGGAAAATTCCCTAAAAACTTTTCAACTTGAAAATTTTTATGGCAACAAGCAATCAAGAATTAGGAAGCTGGTTCCATTCACTTGCAGCCAAACTCCGCATAGATTGTTTGCTATGCTTGTGTTAAGTCTTTGATTTTTCGTTGATCTTACGTTACAGCCAAAATTAAAGGCAAAATGCAGGATTTCAATGTTTTACATGTGTCTGTACCATTTTCATGGTAGTAATTGTGCGCCGAAAATTAAAGCAACTGTTAAGGAACTTTTAGCACTATAACTTGATCATTGCAGGTCCAAAAATAAGGAACTTTTGGAACGAGGCCTTGAGCTAGGTTCCTGATAAAAAACGTGCACACCATTCAGTTTCGGGCCCAGAGTCTCAGCAGAGTTAAATGCAGCCCCGAGTGAGCCATTAGCAGAGTAAAGAAAAACATTATCTGAGCTTAAAAATGTCTCCTGCTATTCAAATCAAGGCTAGAATATGCTACGGTACTGTACATGCGAGCTACGGAGAACCACAATAACACAAGTTTCATCGATGCTTTCTAACTTGTTGAAGGAATTCGAAGGTTGCCTATTAACACTGTTGTACAGAAATGGTTGCATGGCTTATTTTATTTCGAAATCATCTCCACTTGGGTTGGCTGAGACAGACGAATATTTACAAACAGAGCATAATCGCCTTTCGAAATTGCTAAAATTCTTAGATTTATGCTTGTTTTATTTTACCAAGAAACTCTGTCAAAGATCAGTCTTGTTTTGGAACTGAGGTCAAGGAGATAAAGGACTCCTTGCAACTCGTTTGGCGACTGGCCTTTGAGAAGCGCACGACCGATTTGAACCGATAGAAAGCAACAATATACCAAGCGCCATATTTGTTTTCTTATTATCTCAATATGACCAGCTAACTAATCAAAGCATGCCTTGCAAGTCTCATTGCGGCCAGACGATCCAAGGTCCTTCCTAATCCGCCATTGAACGAGCTTTAGCAAAAGATTCATATGTGAAACAATTCTAATTTTAAATCTAATTTTAGCGTTGTGAGTCTACCTCAAGTAAAACTTTTGTCAATGAATTTTAAACCAATTTGCTTTCCAGCTTTATGAGCCAAAAACTAATCTTTTCTGTTAATCCATTCACTTTAGCGAATAATTTCTGAGTGCATTCCTATGATTAGGAACATAAATTCTTTGGCCAAGGTCTCCCGCAAAAGCGTCATCCATAACATTCATTAGATTTTGCACAACGAACTCATTCAACGAAAACATTGGCGACAATCCCTCATTTAAACACTATCAAAGCATTTAACTATATCATAATCAAATGTAAATATCCAAATTGGAGGGAGAGAAAAAGCGCAATATCTTTGGACGTATTGCAATATCATAGGACTTGGCTACCAAATAATAGGGATTTATCTAATTTGTATCGTGTTACATCAAATGGACTTGTTGGCACAAAGGATTATCTGAATTTAGCTTTTAATTGAATTTACCTGTAGAAAGCGAGCAATTTTATTTGTCGATAAAGTACCATGACTATTCCCCATCTAGCGGCTCAAAAGTCAGCAGATATTTCAAATTGACATTGAACCAAATTTCGAATGACAATAAATGCCATCAATTTTTAGGAATAATAGCAAAAATTTCCTAAACGCGTTTTAGGAATAATTCTGTACCATACAGCGTGAATCACAACATTCACCATATTGTCATCTTTATCATAAGGTTTATTCTACACCCAGTGCATAAAATGACAACTGCATTAGAACGAAGATTTGTATAAGCAATATCAAATATATTTAAGATAAGAAAACAGAGTGGATATAAATCTTTTTAAGAAAGAGTGTTATACGGAACCTATATGTAGAAGGCAAAAGTATTTATGGAATCATGCTAACGATAAGATCTGTAAGGAAATTTTAAATTTCGGAAATTTTGATTACAGCATAGAGTCAACAAGTTTGGAAGCTATCTCCACTTATTGCAGTCAAACTTGCATGAGTTGCGTGCACCTCTTGTTGTAATGTTAGAGCAGTTTGCATTGAAACTTACATTGTCTGTAATACACGCTTTCAACACTTTACACTTAAAATGCTTATTTAGTACCAAATGTACAATTAAAGTTAAGGAACTATTAAGGAATTTTTAGTACTGCAATAGTGCAAAAAGAGGTCCAACAATAAGGAGCTTTAGGAACTAGGCCCTAAAACAATGTGTAGATCTGAGTAAATCCTAGGGTTTTATGATTCATTAAAATCCAGCCTCATCCAGTGTGGTTTTTTGCAGTTTCCCTGAGAAAGTTTGTTTATTTCTTTCATGTGGATAACTGATTTCAGAATGCCGGTCAGAGCCTCTGCTTGACATCCACTGGCCTGACAAAGGAAAAGGCACCATACAACATGATGCACACTTCAAAGTGGCAAAGATTTCGATCTAATTTTGACAGACTGGCTCACTCCAGTTTGAACCTAAATGATCACGTAACGCTTGTGTGATCCTACGAGGTTGTTGTGCCATTTAAAGATCGAGCTGCGATTCATTGAATCAACCCAGCCTCTTCAATTGCGTACGCTGTGCTAAAGTTCAGTGATCCTTACATTCTATCACTTTATTCATCAGGCAACGAGAGTTCACATGAAGTTGTGTTCTCAATTAGTCAAAGTTCTGCTTACACATAAACGCTTGCCTGCGGTAAAAGCAATTTACCTGCTTTGTAATACACGGGGTTCTAGGAGTAGTGGTTAACTTCCATGCGAATGTAATCCATCTAACTTAGACATTAAACTTATTCCTTTTCTATCCAGTCTCTGCTGGCAACTGCAGAAATTCTGCTTTTAGGATCTGTTCGAGTCTTCCAAAAAAGATACTTCTTATGGTCATAAATATAATAAGTCGAGAAATTTATCGACTTTGACTCTTTGTCATGCTTTCTGCCGTAATAGAGGGTAGTCTTGATGCAAAAATGATTTTCCTAAAACTACTTTCTGACAATGGTCATACTTGCGGAACTTAAATTTCAAAGAGCAACATGCTTGAAAGACATCATTTCCGTCTGGAGTCAGCAACTCAAAGTTATCAGGTTTCAGAACGCTACAAAAAAAGAAAAACGAAAATCAGTGAAGAAGATATAATGATAATGTACCTTTCTCTGTGGAAGATGAAACCGTATCTTGATTCATAGCCTCCATCGCTAGACTTGAAGGTGAGGATGTATTTCTGGCAAGACCATTCTCTTTCGGTATCTCCTCCTCGTCTCGCCTCAGTGCAACCTGAGCTGCCATCAGACGCTGCCTCTCCAAAATCAGTATACATTTTGTACAAGTGCAGTCGCGCCAGGGACAATACCTTTTGTGGCCTTTGAGTTGTGATATGATGCCATGATTTCTACAACGTGCGCAGCGAGGCGCCTTTGGCTGGTCTCCGAATGTGTCCTGTGCAGGCCGCACACAAGACTGAGTATCCATAATAACCAGGAGGCTAATTACGGCTAGCTGGTAACTATTTACGGTCAAATTTTAGATGTGATCTCGAACGTCGAAAGTGCTGTACTGGGCTATTCCTTTACAAGGCCAGAATATGGCAGTGGATTCAAAAGCTAGAAAAATCTATGCTATTGTTTAGCGTTATGTGTCTTGTGTAACAGCTGCTTTCGATGCGTTTGTATGATAACTGTGTCAGAACTCTTCGTTGGTCGGCTAGAGATAGTCTATTGTCTATTTGTATGCAAAATAGCTGGCTTATTGTTATGTGTTCTTTAACAATAAATATATTAGTGCCACCAGCCTCCATCGGACAGTCATGCTATAATACAGGCTACTCTTATTTACATCTGCTTAACTCAAACAATACACGTGAATGACTGAGCTCTTCTGATTGGCTAGAGCTTCCAAGAGAAAATCCTATATCATTAGATGTTTGCAGGTCATATGTTACAATTAATTTTGGAATGGAATCTCGAGTGTCGTGGTTTGCCGCGCTAGCTTTCATTTGCTTAACAGATAGCAACGAAAACCCAAAACCATAAATACTGTGATGTTTATGACGAAGTTCTGACTTCAGGGTGCAAACATTGAACACACCGTAGCATCTAGGGCCTAAGATAAATGTGGATGTGACACTCCTTGAGGAGTTGTACATCGAAAATATTGATTTGCAATTGGTCATCGAGCCTAGCAGGCGTTAGAATGTGTACTAATTATCTGTATTAACATTTGTAAACTTTTAAGTAATAGTGAGCTACGTTATTTTGCCCTGTAGATAACTGTCTAGTTTTAAGCTTCTGTCACGGCTTTTGTGTAATTTCAAGGAAAGACCACACCCACATTTTTTATTATAGTGTGCACTTGTAAGTACCTTGTATCTTAGATTCAGGGACTTAAAGACTTCCACTGGAATCGCTAATTTTACAGATTCTAAAGACCTTCTCCTACTTTAACAAATGATTGTGTTAGCTTCACACCCTAAAGAAAGGTAAATGGATTCGACAGCTCATTTGACAATGTCCAAATTCTTCCTTGATATTTCAGAAAACAGGGTTAGCTGTTATGAATTTCTGTTTCAGATTCAACAGTTTTCTTAGACATAATAGAACATATTATTCCGACACAGAGTCTCTGTCATACTTGACTATGAGGAACATTTATTACTACAAATTGTGCTAAAAACCAGGGATATTGGTCGGGCGCAGTGTTTTAAGAATTTTCCTCTACCCCTTCCTTTTATATTTTTAATGTAACCGACAATAGTTTTCTACAAGGCTAATTGGATGGACATGGCTTGCTAATTGCAATGTTATGGACAAACCTTCTTGAACTATCCACAAGGACCTCTTCTAGGTAATATATATATATATATTTTGAGCAACATGTAGACACGTAAAGTGGAAATTGGCTAAATCAATGGCCGCAGAAGCTGTGGCAGAAGCCATATCTACATTTAGCATGAAGAAATATTGAATTTTTGCAATGAGAGAATGGCCCTTTGCAGTGATAAACAAGTAAAGGATGCCAATTGCGATCTTAGTCTATTTTTTATAATAGAATCTCTTTATATCTGACTCTTGGTTTCTTTCAACATCACAGGTGATAAATCTCTCTCAGGCTCAGTTGTAAGAAGCCTAGAAATCCTGTTAACTAACACAAAACGAGCTGAGCGAAATATTTTAAAAAAGGCCCGGTTTATAAGATACCTAGTAATATACACCCTAAACTTTAAGAAACTTTTAGAACTACAAGGATAGAGTTAAGAAACTTTAGAAATTTCTTTGCCATTAAGAAATTTTTCAAAACTTTTACAGCTAAAATGTGGACAGAAATTAAATCACTTTTATTACTATGTAAGCTTACATAAATACGTTTTAATTTCCAACAGTGTCTTTAAACCACCTTAGAATAAAGCAATGAATCTTTTTGGTATTTTATGTTGCTATTAGAAACTTAAGCAGAAAACTTCAGTATTTTACTTTCCAAACATATATTACACTATTTTACTTCGAATTACAATCAAGTTAAGCTGGGACGTAAATAGCATACTTTCTTTGGGGGTGTCAGAAACTAGATATTGGCCTGCGAAGAATGAAATCTATAGCAAAAACATATGTGAAACAATATAAATATAGCGGTGTTAAAGGATTCAATTGTCCTGCAAATTGTGCAGTTTATCTCTTGGGAGGGTATCACATCCCCCACCCCAAGATCTTTTCGCTCCTGAGGTAAGCTAACCCTATACTTGTATAAAATTGTTATACATTTAATGGAAAAACTATTGTCTTGAATGGTGTGATAGTATCTAAACTGAAATGCACAAGCCTTTTCATGTGTATTCACATTATTGTAATCCCTGGATACATGTATGGTAGCTCTCAACTATATACAGAGGAACCTCCATACAACGGACACAATTGGGACCAATGTTTTTGTCCTTCATTTTAAAGAGGTGTCCTTTGTATACAGGTGTCCGATGTATATAGGTGTCCGTTTATAGAGGTTTCACTGTTTGCAATAAAGTTTGTGCACCCGATGAGGAAAGGAATTGGGTACACTTCCTAACGAAGCCAATGACTAAAGGCAAAGGTCTTCTCTGTTAGGTGTTAAGCAATAGACATGCCTTATATGGAGCTTCTATTTTATAGATTTATAGATGGAAGCAGTTACGGCCGTTGCATGTGTCTCTGTAATTGTATAAAAAAACAGCAGCAGCTATTCAAATAGTCGCTCTCATTTACATTTTCATCAATCATAGCAGCACATATTCATTTCCAGTTGGTTTTAAAACTTTTCTGTGCCATCGTACATGCTGTTTTAGTAAGGAAACGCCCTAATAGCAACCTGCGTGTAGAAGGCCAAAAATATTTAAGAAGCTTGCACTACTAAAATTAAAATCCCACAGGAATTTGTCCATTTCGAATACTTAAATCACTGCAAATAAAGGAGAATTGGGAAACCAGCTTCATTCATAGCAGTGAAACTGGCATTAATTATACGTAATCCATGTAGCAGTATTCCATAGAGTAGTTTGGTGTTAACGCCTTCTGTGTCTATATCATACTTTCTTCGAACCAATTACTAACCATATTTGTATGGCACCAAGTGTGTGTTTAGTTAGGGAACTATTAGGGAACCGTCAGTACTACAATGTGGTCAAAAGTGGCCCAAAACGACAGCTTCTTAAAGAATTAGAACTTGAGCTAGCTATTTAATAAGACAGTTTTTCATCCAGTGCTAAAAATTTCTTAGCTTATTCATGATTTCAGTACTGGAACTCTTAGAACTACTAAGCAAGAGTCTTTGAGTTTGCGTAACACTGTATTGCTAAATATATATATATATATATATATATATATATATATATATATATATATATATATATATATATATATATATATATATATATATATATATATATATTACAGTCTCAGTAAATTTCAGTCACTGCTAAATCTCATGGTCTAATGTTCTCATGATTTAGAAATCATATAATTCTGGCCAGAAAATAGCATAAATGATAGAGGAGCCCAAGATGCTTGATTTCGCTTGACATCGTTGCAATCATTCATAGCTGTTAGGGCATCTCTACACTATTAGAAATATAAGCCAGACACGGAGGGCATGATTGTTCATAAAATGTGTAAGATATTGTTGTAAATGTGGCATGATTATATGAAGTTCAACGAGATATTTGCATTTAGAACAAATAAATACCTACGTATATTATGCTACGTCCCCATTCATTTCTTGACCCAAAAGGAGATACAATGGCAAGAGTGTGTTTGTTTGAAGTGAATTTAATGCCAGTTATTGTAGCACCAGCTATCATTTTCAGTCGTTTTCTATCAAGTCAATTTATTTTATCTTTGAGCATTTCGTTGTACATGCTAATTCCCTTATAGAGCTGTCTGACAAATGAATCTAGCTTAAATGCGACTTCTCGTAATAGCAGTAATACTTAGACGTGATTTATCGCTCGATTACAAATCCCCTATTGCTTGCACTTTCTATAAGGAGATTTTTGCTCTCATACGAGCTGGCCTAGGTCAAACATGATGTCATGAAAATAGTTTTCTTGACTTCTTAACCAACCTGTTTGCTATATTGAGGCCTTTGAAGACCTGGACGCCAACATGACGTTAATCAAAATTTGATATCACATGAAAGTAAAAGCTGGAAAAGTTAACAGAAAATAGTCAAAAGAGTAAAAAGTAGCATAATTGCTGAATATTATCCATAAAATTACAGGGGAGGATAGAGTAGAAACATTCATTTCTCGCAGAGTCAGTATTCAGTGGTGCTATTCCCACCCTCTGTCTATTCGGGACTTAAAAGTAGTAGGCTTAAAAGTAGTTGGCTATCGTCTGCAGGAGCAACAACATTCGAAATGTACGGAAGAGATAAATAGCTTGCCATTTACAGGCACTACCTATGACGTGTTAGTCTGGACTGCAAAAAGTGCTCTTGAACCAGTAGCCTTGAAAATAAATGCTAATGGTGTGAGACAGAGTTGGTACTGCAGTTACAGAATTTTCCTGCAATGCTAAACAGAACGTACGTGTATATTTATCTTTTATTAGAAAGTTTATTCGTCCAGAGTTGAAACTTTCTTATTTTTTCATGATTTCAGTATTGAAACCTTCTCAAGACTCTCTTAAGCAAAACTGCATCGAGTTTGCGCAACATTACAGTGCTACTAAGGCAGAAATGCACTACACAAACATTAAACTATACTACAGAGGCTATCAAGAGAAATCCATACGACTTAAGTAAAGCCACGACGGTACTATGTGAATATTCAAGCAGTGAACTTTCTGAACTTTTAGCGGTCCAGCACTACCTTTTTTAAACCACATTCTTATAAGAGACGTGAATATCATACTAGAAAGACGGGAAGCTGTTTTGGATCCTTTTCTGGGGTTTCCTCAACAAAACCATAATATATGCTGAACAGTTTTCTTGAAAGCGTTCTTTATTCTGGGCCCTGCCATTGTGTCTAGGAAAGGAGGAGATCAATACAAAACCAACGCTTAGGGCAAAGTACTTGGAAGATTTAAGAAAGAAGCAAAGCCATTTATATCAGATTATTATTGGAGATTAAAAAAAGCTGGAATCGAAGCAAAAATAAAACCCCAGGAATCGTGCAAGTCAAAGCAACCATTTTGTCTCGGTGATACAGTAGTTATAATAGTGATATAGTGCAGGGGTCTACATAATGTACAATTGGAACGTGTAGTAAAGATAAGACCAATGTGGTCAGCATACCCTATACCCCCTTCACCACAAATCGACAAGTTTCCTCCATTAGATAAGATCCTGCATTTTGACAGCTTAAAGCCTAGTAAAACGGATTACATAATCGAGAAAGCACGACGAGTCTATGCAGTCCAGTTAAATGACGATTCAGAAATTGCTGAAGGGATTATTGAACTATAGGAGCCATTAAATAAGAAATTGAGACGCAATTGAAGGCCAGTTGAGAGATTTAGAGACTTTCATTGGACTTTCATTGTGATGCGACTACTATCACTGATTGTAAGGGTTCTATAAATATTAAATACACATGAGCTCTGTCAAATCTTCCAGAAAATAGAAGCTGTTGCCGGTTGTATTTCCAAGGCTGACCCTTTTTGCAAGTGGATATCTTATTGCTTCATCGCTGTATTTCAAATGCCTGCTGTTAGAAAAGGCAGAAAGGAGAAATAAGGACTAGAAAAGGCTTCTTTGCAATCGACTCCAAAGATACTTGAACAAAAAAATTTTGAGAATCTGTACCGAAATCTTTACTTGCCTGTAAGAATTGACCCCCCTAATGTTTATGAAACTTTTAGAAAGTTGATCATGGAGCAGAAAAACTAGTGTGAATAGGGGAGTTTGACAGACTTTCCTCGTGTACTTCATTTATTCTATTGTTAATAGTTGATAATAATCAACTCTCTTTTTGTGATGTTTGCTAGCAACTGCCATCATTGTTTCTTTGTGTTTTGGAAAATAAAATTGGTCAAAAATAAATACTCCCCAGTCAGGAATAGACGTCCCCCCTCTCGACTATTTATTTTTTTCAAAAATGACATTCTTATTGCAATCCCTCCACACTGGTTATTAATTTTGAGTCAAGAGGACATTAACCAGGCCCAGAAATGTTCAGGAGAATTATCTCATGGTCACTGTTTGTTGTTGGACAAAATGCTTGCATGGAATGAGTAAGTGCTGTCAGAGGCACTGAAAACCCAGCTAAATGTCGCGCAAATGATGAAGAAATAATGGACGAAGATGATGGGCGCCATTCTTATTAAGCTAGAAAATATGGCAGAAAAGTATTAAACCATTTTTTAAAACGCGAAAGGTTGATATCCAATGCACATGTTGACCTTCTCTTCACCACCCCTATTTATAACAGCCCACCCCATAGACATTCACCGTGGACATCTCCAGTCCCCCACTTATTGCAACCCCCCACTTACTACTTTTAGACTTTTCCATCCCCCACTTATTACCACCACCCTTCTATTCGGGACTAGAGAGTAGTTCGTTACTTTTTCCGGAAGCCTCCCCCCAGGCACATCGCTGTTGTGAAGTACAGAACTTTCCGATTTTAGCCTCGTTCCAAGTGAGTAAGAAAATTTGGCGGGAAAATTTCAAGAAGCACACGCCAGCAAAAGCCAGCGACGAACTAGCACATCATGATTTAGAAGAAGTTAACCAAACCTCAGGTTTTGAAAAGTTTTATATTTTTATCGATCATTTTTAGCATGGACTGTTGATGAGGAGAAGAAGACATATTTACTTCCAGTCTTTAGGTATTCGGGTTGCACAGAATAGGATTAAATTTCATACACAGTTGAAGTGAACGACACACCCATCGTGTCCACATCACCATCAGCATTTTCACTGACCACTTTAGGAAACTGCCTACAAGTGAATGAATTATGAATGAGTTAATCAATTAATGAATGAATGAGAGAATTCTTTTCTGTAAGGAATGGATAGTTTAACCGAATAGTACTGGTGGATTTTCAATATGTTTTGCCGGAAACTCCGTTGCAGTTTCTTCAATCTTGGATCTATGCATAATACTGTACACTGTATAGGCCTATTTCCCATACGTTTAGTCCTCATTTTACTACCTCATGTCATACACTTTTGTTTGTGTTCTGTTGCTAACGGGTGCAAAAACTACTGTCCTTTGTAGCATAAGTTTCTTTCCAGCTAAAGACTTATTTTAGGATAAGAGTGGTCTACACATTTTGACCTTCTAACCAGACGCCATTTTATTGTTTATGTTCTAATCTTATGGTCCTTTCTTGTATATATGATACTTCAAAGCATCATATGAACAAGACACTGAGATTCATGTAAGCAAAACAATAACATAAAACCAGATTGTTATTTTTTGTTTGATGTTTTGCTGTTGTGATTATTAGACAAAATAAAGTGAAGAAATCATAGGACCTAGAAATGACAAGTTTTACCAAGGCATTTGAAACTTAAATACTTTTTATCTATTCATCTCTGTTGTGCAGAACTTTCTAATGAGGTTGGTTTCTTCTAAAAATGAATGTTCTATTAGAATTTATGGGAAAGTACTGTAAAGCTGTTTACTTGCACCATTAGTTAGATTTTGCCTACTTTAGATGAATTTACTTTCTTTGTAGGTCATTATAGATTTGTGTATTATCAGTACTTTCAAAGTACCTTACCATCATCCATTGATTTTAAGTCATTTCTGAACTTTCAGGGATCTTTTGTGATCAAGTGATGCTGAAAACCTAATGACATCAAGCTGACTGATGTTTATTATGAACTCTTAAAAAGAAATGGATGTTTTGGCATTTACCAAATGCAAGCTTTGGGTTGATGCCCTGGTTAAGGTAAATGATAGTAATAATCCTTTGGCTAAAATTTTGTTCTGGTTATGAATTCCTTCTTACATAGATTATTCACCTATTGTATGCCAAATGTTTACTTACTATATGTTGCTTGGGGAAAATTAGAGCTTGCATACATTGTTGCTATTTTCAATAGGATTTTCAACCTCTTTGCAATTTTTCGTCACTCTATCTATGCAGTGCTATACACAGTCATGTAACAGGTATTACTATAGTTATATATGTCTCATGAACTTTTCTTGTCAATTGCTAGTTCAACAGCTGAGATATAGTTCTTGCAAATGTGTTATTAGAATTATAAACTGTATTTCATAATGTTTGATGTTTGAAGCACATATTATATCTGAGACATCTCCAAACAAAGTACATTCCCTTTTGCAATGTTTATTTTACTCTTATCAAGCTGTACAACTTTGTTTGCACACAACAATGGTATGAACCTGAAGCTTCTAAGCTGTCCTGCCAAGATGGTAAAAGGCAGGTGCTAGTTCAGTGGTACCACCCAAAGATCCAACCAAACTTGACAATCATTGACAGTACGTTTTTTCTTAGCTTTGCCCTTATTTTATGCTTTCTGTTATTACTTCGAATTTTGATGGCTAATGGAAGGCCAAATTTTTAGAGCTGAGAGTCAATAAATTAGTAGCAGCTCATCTTTGCTACTTTTACATAGTGATGACCCAATATTTCAATGTCTTTAAAACTGACTAGTCTAATAGACCTATATTTTAGAGGCAATTAGAATTGGCCATTCAATGCTGATAATTTATGGCCAATTAAGAATGGGTATGAAGAGCCTGGCCACAAATGAATACAGGGCAAGCTGGAAGACTGGCAAATTCTTTTGATCCAACAGGCCATATCATAGCCCTTGGGTTTGATTATTAATAATAGTTCCCAAGCAGCAGACATACAGAAATTCCACCATATGTCAGTAATAGTCTATGATCCATTAGAAATGGTATAGCAATTGGTCATTTAATATATAAATATTCTGTTGTCAGCATTTTCTAGCCAATTCCATTTCTGTAAAAGTAAATAAAAACCAAATGCCAAACTGCTGTCTGTCTGATTTAGCTTCCTGTACATGATTTGAAAGCATTTGATGAATCCAGGCAAAAGCTCCTATTTTATTAATTTAGTTTCCTCCTAGTCCAAGCTCTTAAAGTATGCAATATCTCAACACTGGAGAACTTTTTGCAAGGTGATATGAATACACTCTAAGTTGCATTTCATATTGTAAAAATTTTATTATTTAGATTTTTGAATGGCTCTTTAGCGGTTTGCTTCTTTTTGCAATCATTTTTTGATGGATTGGACATACTTCTAATAAAATCCTTTTTCATTTTTATGTTGTAAAAACACATTTTTTGTCAATATGAATACTCTCAATAGCAATTTTTCAATAGTTCATTGTCTATCAGATATCTCAGAGAGGTCTGTTTGAGCATGATATGTCACATGTGAAATCTAGGTTAAACTAGAAAAGCGTTTCTTGTAGGGAAATAGGTGTGGCCTTGGAAAATTTTCTATCACACTCTGTCTATAGCCATGTAGTGTCAACTAAATTGTGGCCTAATAAATTTCCCATAGTTAGCTAATGGAGCATGCCCATGGCAATATGGATGTACTGACCATTATTTGTTTTATTCACCTTTTACCTAGAAACTACAAGTAATAGAAAGGATGCCTATATTTTGATTTCTATCTGCCTACTTTCTGAACCAACGGACTCTCTGTGTCTTTTGACTGACTGCCAATTCTAGCTTACAGCACAAACGTAGGTCATTTTACTTACTTCTGACGTATGAAGTTTTCATATTCTGTTACATACTAATACCACTGTAGTGCCCAGCACAATATTATATATCGTTTAGTTTCTACTGAATACTTGCTCTGCTGAAGTGTCTTTTACCCCTATGTTTTAGAGTTTTTTGTATGTATGAAGGCACTTGGTGAGGATAAATTAGGTGACCCAAACCTTGAAATTAGAGCTGAGTTCACAGATCCATCAGCACAACTGTCTTCTCAGATTCGTGCAGCACCTGTTGGCACACTGGTAAAGGAAAGGAAGTTTGATGCTAATGAGACACTTTCATTGAGAATCGGTCTGCAGGTAAAACTTTATAAACATCTAGGATTAGAGTTCTTATTGCAGCAACTTAGATGAAGACTTATTTCAGAGTGCATGCAGGCCAAGGTTGTATCATGTATGGCTGTTGAAACCTATCAGTTTAGGTGATAATTTTTACTCTAGACTATGAAACTTCAGAGAGTATTGACGATTAAATAGTGATAATCTTTTTCAGTTACGCTTGGAAGAGAAGGAAGCAGAAGAGATATACGATGATTTTGCCGTATTTTTGAGATTTCGATATCTCATTGAGAGAAAGGTCAGCACTATTTTATTTGTGCCTCTCTCTTTCTGTTTTTTCTATTCTTTTAAATTTCTATCCCTCACGTTTCGATATAGTTGCCGCTGCATTAATAGGAGTTATCAGAATGTTTTTATTCGACACAGTTTAAAAATGAAGAACTTTAATAGTACCTTTGTATGTGTATTGTAAGAAAGGGTATTTATTCCACAGATACAACATTTGTACATTCCATGTTTCTTAACTGCTTCCTCTATTATAGGTGCTTCTCGCTCGCTAATGGAGCAATTAGTGCGCGCAGGCCCCACTTTATGAACCATTAGCATTTCCAAAACTAAGTGTCAAATAGTAACTTCGTTGTTTGGTCTAATGTAAACTTTCAGCCCTTTTTACACAGGCCCTTTTAACACCAGCCCTCCCAAAGCAGGTCCTTTTAAATGCCAATCCTTTAATGCAAGCCTTAAAATGCCGCTTCAGGAAAATTATTGCCAGTACGGGCCTGCGTAAAACGTGTCGGTAAAGTAGACCAGATGTGGCAACCTACGCCCCACGAAGTGAATATTCGTGGACCGCAAACTGCATCTGTCAACTACATTGTGCTGTAGAATAGTTTAGATTTACCAGGTTCTGACTTATGCGAGTTTTGGTTAGTTTAGTATATTGAAATTTGGCAGTCTAGTCAGATATCTTCCAGAACAATCAAGAACATCTATTTTGTGAACTTCCGTGATATTTATACTCTAGAACATTCTGGTCACAAACAACATATGTCACAGAATACTATTTGTAGATTTGATATTGTAACATAATGTTCCTTACTCTTCCAGATCATTCCATCTAAGAACCTTCTAGAGTATTGTAAAAAGCTATATAATTCACATTGTAGAATAGTCGATTAGATCAGTGCTTAGTAAAGTGAGTCTTATTGAAAAATAGACTATATACATCAACGATTTCAACATAGTATACTTTTGGCCCGCTTAATGAAGAGATTTGATGGATGTGGCCTCTTGAAAGGTTGCCCACCCTTGCGGTAGACAAACAAGCTTTTTGGTGGGAATGTTATCTAGGAGATAGAATCACAGTTGCAACTTAAATTCCCTCAAGCGAAAATAGAAATGCTTACTTTTCTTTTGAATCCTCTATCTCCATTACTCAGGACTCTACTAAACTAGATTACAAAATTGGAGAGAGATCCAATACAGAAATTATAAGGTTTGTTGTTATTGGAATGCTTCATTCACGAGATCAGTTAGTTTCTTAGAGTGTTTTTGAACATGAAGGTTGATGATTTTTGAATTATGAACAATTATAGCTATCTTTTTGTATTAGTTCAGATAAGCTATAAGAACAAATACGTGTATTAGTAAATGCAGATACTCTGAACAGTTTTATACTTTTTTTAATTGATTTAGACGTGAAAGAGGCCAACAGTGAGAATAACTTTCTTTTTCTAATTGCTGATTTACATTGTTATTTTATGATTTTATGAATATTTAAGATCTATATATACATATATATATATATATGTTTTGGAGTAAAAGATGAAATTACTTCTTTTTTGGCAAAATATACTTTTTGTAGGGAATGCCTCTCTTTATCACACGCTGTTATCCAATAACGGCTCCTGCTAAAATCTATGAAATCTTATAAACGCCCTGCGCTTGTATTAGGGAAAATTTATGGCAGCAAATTGTCTTGTCTATTAGAGCATGCGTCTGCACCGGTTCAATATACATTTAATGCTGTAATTTTTCTCAGATCTGAAACCTATTCGTAGAATCCAGGATTTTTCATACGGTTATTATTTGTACCGGTGGATAGTGCATATACCAGCTGTGTCGTTATATACTTAGCATCATAATCAAAAAGCGAGATTCCCATTGTCATAATAGTTCACCTTCTTAACATGATCTTTGTTAATCCTAGTTTCACTCCCATTTTACTTACTGCCTTCATGCCATGTTGGCCACTTAACTGCGCCGTCATTCCTTCACTATCTATTTTGTGCGTATTTGTTGCAATTTTTAGTCATTTTATTTATCTTCTTATATGTTACTCGGGTAACTGTTGGATTGCCACTCGCCAAATTTGTTTCAGTTTCTTGCTATATTGCCTACTTCCATTGAAGTATAGCCGGATATTTTACTTTTTGTGTTATTTGATGTGCTTTGTACTTAAACTGTTTCGTGCCATTTGTTCTTTTTCATCGCTTCCTTACTAATGTTCTGTCGCAAAGACGACCATGCTGTATGAATTGGCTCCTATTTGTGATGTTGAAAGATGCCCCTTTAGTGTTTCTTCGTCCCAGGACTTATTTCAATTGCCTTCACATTCTGACATCTTGTTCTCTTACCAATATATGATTTGTGCCATCTCGTACCATAGTACTGATAGGATCCTTCTCGATTCTTTCATACGAATAACAATCAGCTACACAAGCAATTTAGTGCACATGGACTCGCTCATTTACCATTAGTTTCATATATGTTCAATTGTAATGATCGTCCAAGTACTAGAAAACGCTAAGACAGTCTTAGGACTGCTGTCGTAGGCATTTCCACAAAGAGGAGAGGTTTGTTGCGGATTATGAGATGTTAGTAAAGTTCTTCTACTTGATGATGAAGGCTATCTCAGCCTCCTAGGTCCTTGTCTGAATAATGTAATGTTGGCTTTTGCATTTCCTCTCATCTTGCACCGAAAAATAGTACATCTATCTATATACTTTCTTTTGTAATTAGTGGTTTGCAAGAAGGAAATTTAGTTGACACAAATTTTAGGTTAATGCCGTATTTATCGTTGTTTAGCCCTCATCTTTGATAGGTCCTCTTAAGTGATGACAATGTTAAATCTGTTTTATCAGTTATAAGCGATGAGTAGAAGCTTTTGATCCTTTGATAAACATTGGTTTCCAATTGTGGTTAATTAGTGGATCCATTGTAAAGCATTGGTAAATGCCAACATTTCTTTCAATCTAATCGTTGTTTTCAACTAAACGTTAATTAACGGGGAATAACGCACTGATTATCTTTATTTTCGTCATTATTTTGTTTCTTAGATTCTCTTAGGTTTGTAATAATCATTCTGCTGAGCTTACTCTTGACTCTTGTGTTTTTTTTGCCCAGCCACTCGCTTGACTACCAAATTCCACTCATCTGTAATCTTCTTAAGAAATTCCACCAAAGCTTATATCATTTATTGACATTTAAAGTAAATAATCTATTAGACATTGAAAAACAGTATATGTTCTGTGAAATGAATCTAGCAGGAATCAGTACGGTCCATTGTTGTCTATTTCTGAGTTTCGACCTTAGAGGTAGTCCTGACCCAAAGGCTACATTAAGGGAACTTAAGGCCACTATTCAGCAAATACCATTTCCTATGGTTAAAACTTTTTTAGTGCAATAAGCTTCAAACGTCCTGTTCTATTTGCAAAAACTTTTTATAACTACAGTACTCACTAAGTTGTGAATAGTCTGTTGACACTAAAGCTCGAGAATGTCCCCGCTATGGTTCCCGATTTTTCGAGCCATAATCACTAATTCTTACTTCACTAATTTTGATTTTGAAGAGATTTTTGTGATATTGTTAGTGCTTGTGGGCTGTTTTCCAAGTTAATCCATTTTTTAGCTTTGATACCTTTGGAACAAGAGAAAGCTGTTAGTTACACAAGAATTGACTTAGTCTGCGCAAGATGTATGTGTCGGGGTCATTCATTTAGTACGTACGCACGAAGGGGGAAGGTGGTCAAGCAAAAGCGTATGATTGTGTACAAGGGTGTAGGGGGGTTAACACCTTAAAGTACGTACGCATAGCAGAAAGCCAAATGCCTTTTCTGCTTGTATCTTGCAATATTTTCATTTGAAAAAAGACTTCGTCTTCAGGGTTCTCAGGAGTCTAGAAAGCCTGGAAAAGTCAGGGAACTTTATGTTTGTTCAGGAAATTTTTCCACACCCTCATTGTTTTTGCCCCTTCTTTGCCTGTACATATGCCAGGTAATTTCCTTGGTCCATCGAAACCTGCTGAAAAATATGTAGAAAAAGTCAGGGAATTTTTGTGAAAGGAGTCCTGAGAACCCTGATCTTACCCTCCACCAAAATTTGTAGAAGAAATCTTTCATCGATTTTGTCATGAAATACTATTTGTATTGATCGTTTTACTGTCTCGTAAACGCTTAAAAAAGTCTTTATCCATGGTTTTGGATGACTAGAGACTTTCCCTTGGAAATGGGGGGGGGGAGTCAAATAACCAAGAATACGTACGCAATAGGGGAGGGGTATGTAAAAAGCGTGCATGTGCGAACCAGAGGGGGATCGAACTTTAGCAACTTTGGTGCGTGCGCACTTATTGAATGACCCCATCCTTGGAGTGTCCTTAGCCTACCAGTGGATAGCATTTAGTTGTGATCATAGATGCTTACCGCGCTATCAAATACCCTTGCTCTCATGCATTTTCTACGTTCTTTCCCCTTCACCTACGTATAGTTTAAGCTTTTGTTGATTCACTGTCTAGATACCACAGAAATTTCAGTTATCGGTTACTCATCATAAGAGCACCAGATATCGTGGGGCTGGTACACATTTCTGAAAACTGTATTTCAGTTTCTTTATGTGCAAATTATTCTCTTGATATAAACACACCTCCACTTCTTCAACACAACTTCTTCAAAAGCAGCAGTTTGAGCATTGTTATATATCGCGTGCCTCTTGCATCCCATGCATTTATTTACGTTTTGCTAATAAGCGTCCGTCTTTCTTGAATTTTTTTCATTTCTTTAGCAAAGCTTCTGTGATAAAAGCATATATATAGGGTGACCAGAGAAATCAGGAAATTTTCAGGGAATGTAATATCTGTCATAGAAATCAGGGGAAAGCAGAGAATTTGACTGGAGTTTTGAAAAAGTCAGGAACTTGTGTAATTTGTCTTCTTTTAACACTGTAGCTCTCTTTGTTTCATTGGACTGAACACAAAAATATAGGACGGCAGTTTAAGTGTCAGGGTATTTTGCCAATATGGT
Source organism: Mastigias papua (assembly GCA_964019165.1). Lineage (NCBI taxonomy): Eukaryota > Metazoa > Cnidaria > Scyphozoa > Rhizostomeae > Mastigiidae > Mastigias > Mastigias papua. The sequence continues at coordinate 5,868,169 of OZ025269.1, forward strand.
TAGGGAATCAAGTTAAAAAAAGTGGAAATTCATTGGTACAACCCTCTGGTCACTCTGATACATGTACCTAGAGCACGAAATGTAAAGCACTGTCTTGCCCACAAGGCTTAGCACATAAAACACTCTGTTGAGGAGACTTGTAAAATCCATGGAGGAAAAGAAGGGGGTTCTGAAACTGTGAAAGATGACTCAGAAAGTTTTAAAGTTTTGTACCTCTTTCCTCATGGTTCTGAGAGTTTCTTAAATTTTAAAGTATCTAGTACTAGGCTTCTCATAAACCTGTTTCTTATGAAAAATTATTGTAATTCAAAGAAAGAACTGGCAAGTTCACGGCTTAAGAGTCAGCATCAAGGATGAGACACTAACAATATGATGATGAAGATTGTTCTTAATTTCAGCCTTATGGCTCCGTATGCGTTGCCATTGGTAGAAACAGCGTCTAGAATAATTATCCGACTAATTACATTCAATGACGATAGGATGTACACTGCTCATCATGTGGTCTTAACTGTAAATCCTAGAACTGAGGTTTTCAACTTTCAAGGCACTTAATTAGTTTATCCGATAACAGGGTAGAATTAAGGCCGATTTACCTGTACTATAGGTAATCAATTCAAATTTTTATTTAATTTTCCTTCTGTACGACTCCATACCAAAGACAGATAGAAATTGAATCAGTAATCGTTTTGTTACATTCTCTGTTGCGTTATTCATGAAATGCCTCACCAGAAGAAATCATCTTGGCTATGTTTGTGTACCCTCAATTGTCTACCAAATATCTTCTGATGCAGACATTGCTTTCCCGTTTCGCTTTAGAGAGTTTTGTCTAAATCATTAGTTAACGGTTAGGGTTATAGAATCAAATGAACATTGCTATGAGGAGCTATTTACAAAGGACGTCCGGCAAAAACTTGAAGTTTTAGACCCCCGCGGTATGGTCCATATTCAGGGACCCTCTCCCCGCTCGGAGGTCCATCTATTTAATACTACATAGTGATTTGATGGGCGAAATGACCTTGTGTTTTGTCTCGTGTTTATTCAAGAGTGCTCCGATTGCTGTGTGTGTATGCTTTTGTGGATATATTGCATTTTAAGATGTTTGGCTACTGCCATATAGCATATTCCTATCTCTCCCAAGAAATCGATGCTTACTTTGTTGCTCGTGTTATTACCATCCTTGCTTTTGTTGCTACTGATATCGCTGTTGTTTTTGTTTTCATCGGCTTCGTCCCCGTCACGTCATTGCTGTCGTTGTCGTCGCCATCGTATCATCGTTAATGTTGTCGTCGTCATCTTCGCCGTCATTCGTTGGGTTAGTTTGAAATTGTATACATGCGATTACTGTGTTTTATTTACTCACAAAATCATCGAGGTATCATGGGATACTTGTAAAGAGAGCCTTTGAAGACCAAACTATTTCAATCAGTATCATAGGCATACATTTCACTTGCAATTTAGCCTATCTCAGTTATCCATTGTCCTTATACTTTGGAAGTAGTTTTTACTCATTTTGTTTGCTGACAAACGATTCCAGATCTGTGGTCTAGAAGAGACCTGAGACTCATTAAAGCCGATCGTTTTTTGGGTGGCCTTGTTATCCCGCGGATCATTTTGACGACGAGAACAGTGATTTTTAATCGAAATCTCTAATGCTGCTTCAACTGTGAAAGCCTTCTCTTTCCATTGCATAAATACGCTTTTGGTACAACTATGTTTTCTTCCTTCTTCAAAAATTACTCAGCTAGACTACACTCAACAGGTATTAAGCCAATAAAGTGGTATCATTCTATCATTTTTACGTCTGCACCCTAATTCTTATTCACTTGATTATGGACTTGTCCAGCTTGTCTTTTCATTTCTAAAATAGCATGTTACTTAGCAAAGCGTTTATGCACCCAAGTTGATCATATATTGGAAAATATACCTTAGACCGAGGGATGCAACATCAAGGTGTCTGGTACAGCAATCTTTGATCGGTTTTCATTTCATCTCATCAGGCAGGAAATCTTGGAGGATGCAGCCTGATTATCTAATCGATGTAACATTGAGAAAGCAACAAATAATGCATGAATGTTTTCATTGATTGGCTTTACGTTTAGGACAATAGATGTATCAGACTTTGTACCATGTTTCGATCTAAATTTCTTTCCTCCCTTAAAATCTCAGAGGTTTCTCCCATCCCCCGTAGAAATTTGGCAGTTTTTCCCATCTCCTTTAAGAGAGTTTGGCGATTTCTCCTTGCCCTCCTCTCCCTTCTTTCGTAAGATTTTGTCCATTCTCCCCTCTTCCTTACCAACACCACCCCCCTATCCTCTATCCTATGCGTCATGCCTTGATCTGGCCTGAAGCTATGTTTGTTCAGGTCGTTACTATTTTTCAATATGGTAGCATTTATATTTTAGGAATGATAGCTCGTATGGTTTTATCGATATTGGGACATGCAAGTTTGTAAGAAGTTTGTTGCCGTATATCCCTTGGTGAGTGTGTTCAATACGATGCGTATCACTTTCATTAATGTTTCAACTTTCGTTTATTTTCTGACGTAAAAATCACCCTTCCGGACAAAACCATGCCTACCAAGTGCACGTAATTTTTGTAGGAAAATTGGATATTAGAATATTCTGGACTTCACACCATTCAAATGTGACTGGAAAGCGACTTAGTTTTAAATTGAAACTGCTAGAAAATTGTGTACCCAAACGGGACTGAACTTGTGAAAATCGACTATACGTCGCCTGCTCTACCATTGAATTTGGGTCGCTTTTCAACAGCACTCTCAGGAGTCTGTTGGTACTACAGAACTTCACTATAGCACGAAAAAGCGGAAACAGTATGCCAAAAGAATGTTTCCGCTTTTTCGTGCTATAGTGAAACTCTCAGGAGTAAATCATTTCCTCGCACTACCCGTTCTGGATGACCCCATTCTTACCACCCCATTTCTTATGACCCCATTTCATATGACCCTATTTCTTACGACCCCATTTCATATGAACCCACCTTTTTCAAGATGTTAGATTTTTGATGAAAACTCATTGTTTACAGTCGATACCCAAACATTCTGCGATTTACAAACGTTCATATATTTCTACATATAACTATGTATTTAGAAACCTTTCATGTACATGTCCTTCATTACAACATTCTCAACTTTAAAAACATGATCAGCTCCTTTCTCGTTGCTAAATTACTGTTCACTAGCAACCCTAAATTTCCTTACCTAACAATTCATGAAAATGGGCTGGACCATAACTGAAAAATTTGACGTTGAACAAAAACTCTAAGGAGAATCAAATCATCGCTCCAACCTATTCCTTCCAGCTAAGATTGGCTCTTTTATGTAGCCACATGATTATAATGTTTTCCTTGGTGCTCTTTTATTTCGACTAATGTGTCTCTTGACAGGGATCCTGATATAACTCAAACCCAAGTCGTCAATTTTATCCTTTCAAGAAGTACAAAAATTCCTGGCTCTAATTTCAATTTGGTATTGGCTTGCGCAAAGTATATGAATGATGAGAGAACTTTAGACAGAGATCCTGCTCTTACTGTATCCTTCTTATTCTTTTATGCATTAGTTTGCCCACTTAATGTCTATTTGATTTTGTTTTAGGTGTGTTCCGTTGTAACGACCCTATTTTCCCTCTGGCAGATGGCTTTTAAAACCATTAAGACCGCTTGGGGCTTTTTGGAGATTATTTGCCTTAACTTGTACTTTCTCCAGCAAAAATCATTATGCATCTGTAGGCTATTATTATCTCTTATTTGTCGATGCCCAGTATTCCTATCAATTTCACTATGGCTATACCCCAAGTCGCTGTTTTATTATAATCAAATTATGATTTCACTTTTTCCTATTCACATGCCACTTGTTACAAAACTTAGATTCTAAATTCATATTATGGTGAATAGAAATTCAAGTTAATCTCAAATGTTCTTATCCTCATTTTTTGAGAAAAATCCCTTGAAAACACTCTTAAACATTGTTAATTGAATGCAAACGACACACGCACACGCACACGCACACGCACACGCACACGCACACGCACACGCACACGCACACGCACACGATGCTCTGAATCCAAGCTACTAGCATAATTTTGTCACAAAACGTAGGTTCTTAAGATTTTTCGAATCCTCCAATTGTAGAACAATTAATTAAAGAAACTTTTGTCTATTTGCTTTCATTCCGTGCTCTATATTTATCAATCTTTTCATAATGATGCCATTGATAATCATAGCCATCAAAATTAACTGGGCTATGCTATGTCTTGATTCTTTTGTTGGTTATTTCCATTCGACACTAGAAAAGTATTTGTGGATTTGCTTGCATGCATATATACGTCATTTGGTTAAATGGAAAGGACTTCATCATTCAATATATCTTCTAATCTATCTCTTTCTAAGTTACATTGTTTTCAGTTTCTTTCTTAACGTAGACAAGATATTGGCTTTTTGTGGAAGTAAACAGCCCAGTTTAGCAGTACCTTGCGCTGAACAGAAGTTTCTTTTAGATTTTATCAAGAAGTTGCAGACATCTGGGCGAGAAATTGGAGTCAACTTCAATCAAACAAGTCACGGTTAGATAATTGAACAGTTATATCAGTACCTAACTTAGATATGCTTGTTGGCGCCGTTTCATTTTACGTTCTCGTCGTTTTAACACCTAAAGGTGGTTCAGGAAAGGTCTCTTGTATATAAGATAAACATTGAGCGCTGCTCCTCATTTTGAACATCTTAAAAGCCTTCCATTCTTTTTACTACCGATCCTTCAAATCTCTCAGCAGCCATTTTTGCACTATCTCTTTTATCAATGCTAAATCTACTTCTATCTTTCTAAATAATTGAAAATCGCCTAATGTGTAACCCACCTTTTGGCTCTATTTCAGGGTCTTTTTATGTTACTTTTCATATCAACGTGAACCCGCAATTCGCATCAACAACTGAAATTTACCTTGAAGATACTTTGTTAATAGTATCGATTAAACACTGCAGAAATACAGGTAAATATGCTCCTTGAATCGTTTCTTTAAATTTTCAATTGTTTTATCAACGTGCTAATGATTTTGCTTTATTTTGGAATATTGATTACTTATTAGTAAGTAAGTAAGGAAATTAATAGGTAATGGTAATTTATTGTCCTTGGGCATTCCATCCCAGTGGCTAGCAATTCTTTACCGGCGCACTATCAACCAAAGGTATTTACTGCTTGAGTTCTGTATAGTATTACTCCATCTTTCCTCTCTGCCATCCAGGCCATCGTGTAGTAAGGAGATAGCTCCGAAAGGACCAATACGCTGCTTTAAAAGCGTATCAAAGTGTGACTGAACCGTGTACACTCTGGTATAAAGCAGAGGCATATACCATTACGCTATCGCTGCACCTATTAATTCTTTGAAAGAGTTTTAATCAATTGTTAAGGTTAGAAGCAAAGAGAGCAAGATTTGTGCATAATGCATAATGAATGATTGCATGACTTCAAAGTTCTGTTGTTGCTTGCTTTGAATTTCGTGTTGTTTTTGAACATAGTCATTCAGCAAATCTTCGATGAAGCAAGCTCTTTTAAGTACTTTCAGTTATCCCAGTTGTTTCTGAATATCCCAGTAACTAGAAATTGTTTAAAATTTTGACAGGATTTATTGATTTTACTCCTTTCTCGTGACATGATATAGTAAAATATAATATAGCATATTATAATATAATATAATGTTATAATATAATGTTATAATATAATATAATATAATATAATATAATATAATATAATATAATATAATATAATATAATATAATATAATATAATATAATATAATATAATATAATATAATATAATATAATATAATATAATGTTATAATATAATACAATATAATACAATATAATACAATATGATATGATATAATACAACATAATATAGTATATTATAACATAATATAATATAATATAATATAATATAATATAATATAATATAATATAATATAATATAATATAATATTGTATTATTCAATATGATATACTATGAAATATATATGAACTAAAAATGAAATAAATTTTGAATATTTGGTAAACGAATATATACGCTTGTAAATAAGATCTACAACTGAGTATATTCCATATGATATGGACGAAATGGTTTGAGTCTCTGAGAAACACCAGAATAAACCCATATGACATGAAATTTATTATCAATCAATACTGAACACAGAGTGGCTGTCAGATTGGAAAATCTGAATATTTTACATCAAGAGAGATGTGCGATAGGGCTGTCTTTTAACGCCTAACCCATTCGTCTTATACACTGAGCATATTTTCCCAAGCGCCTGTAACGAGGACAAAGGAATTCACATCGGATAATACTGGATCAGGAGCCTGTGACATCGCGATGAAATTGTACATTTGGATGAGAGTGACGAAGATCTACAGGAATTGTGAGCATAGTGAATGGGGCAGGAAAAGAGGAAAAGACTACAATATATGAAAATTGTTATGTTTAGAAATGAAAAAATAACAAACATGAACACAAGAAAGAGCAAGTCATTGGTGATCAGCAAAAGAGGAGAGCTAACACCGATTATGATCGGGGTGAATGGAGCAGAAATTGAGCAAGGAGCAGAAACTGAGCAAGTCTACAATTTCATCTACTTTGGACTCAAAATCACAGATGGCGGCAAAAACGAAGAAGAAGTTAAACGGAGAATTAGCATTGTAAGAACAGTACTCTCTAAAATTATCCCTTGACGACAAGGATCAGAATATTTGAGAGAATATGGCAATTTTATATTTGGTCAGCTTTAATGTACAGAGCAAAGACTTGAAAAATATCAAGGACAGCAAAAGATGACCTATGTGCATTTTAAATATGTTGCAGATTTTCTTGAGAAGCACAGCGGTATAAACAACAGCTTTAAATCACAAGATGACAATAATCATAGGAACGAGTAATAGACATCCTAGTACAGACAACGTAGAAAGCAACACACACACGCAAACACTGAACATCATATAATTGAGATCGAAGTTCATAATCCGTAAGCTGTCAATCAAAACTCAAATAAACAAAACAGTTCGAAGTCTCAGTCGAGTGCAATGTTTGGTACCTTCAATCCAATCAAGTCTCTTAGCTTTGCAAAGTGATACATTCTCAAACGCTTTGTAAGTATATCTGCTACCATATTGTCAGATTTCCAGAATTCCAACTTTAATCTTGAGTATCGCCAGTTTGATCTCTTTGTCTCATGGAATGATGCTTTTTGTCGATGTGTTTGGCTCTGTCGTGATATTGTGGGTTTTTTGGCAAACAAATTGGTGATTTATTATCTTCATAGATGGTGCCTGGTTTAACTTTTGACCCTTTCATATCCGACGGCAGCTCCTGCAGCCACTTGAGCAGCACTTGCCAAAGCAATGTACCCTACTTCGGTGCAGAGAGAGCTACACAGCTGTGTTTTATACTTCTCCAGCTTAGTGCAGCACCACTAAATCTAGGTACATAGCCAGAAGTTACCTTTATGTCATTGAGATCACCTGCTCAGTTACCGTCACTGTGCCTGGTGGACTCTTGTTCTTTATTTTTGCTATAATTAGCAATCCAAAGCGAATCGTACCATTATGGTATCTGAAGATTCTTTTAACTGCCATACAGTGCTGCTTTGTTGATTTGAAATGAACAGTGCATCACTGCTCACAGCATAGCTGATGTCAGGACGAGTTCTAGTGGACCGGGACAATAAACTACTAACAGCTGATTGGTCAATTTCTTGATCAAACATGTCCTCCTGATGAACTGCTTTTACAAGGTTGGAAACCATCTGAATAGGTGTTGGCGCAGGTTTTGGTTCTTCAATCATGAATTTCTTGATCAAATCTCTTTCATACGTTTCTAGACCAACCCAAATATTATTCCTGTCTTTATTTTGTATCACTTTTACACCTAACAAATGGTGTAATTCACACAAGTCATTTACCATGAGTTTCTCTGCAATTACATCCTTCATTTCTTTCATTCGCTTTTCTGGTCTTCCTGGAAGAATTATTTTATCAACATGCACTGCAACCAAGAGAGTTCTCTTGCTGAAGCAGTGTAAATACATGGGTCGCTGTTTTCTTGTTCAAAACTTATTTGTTATTGTGGTTATCCAATACCTCATTCCTGCACCTGGTCGATTGTTTGACCCCATGTAAGCTTCTCTTCAGCTTGCATACGAGCTTTTCTTTTTCCTTGACAACACATCCCTCTGGCTCTTTCATGTAAATGCTCTCTTTCAAGTTACCATTTCAGAAGGCAGTAGTGACGTCCATCTGATGCAGCTTTAATCCGTGCTTTGCTGCCAAAGCTACAACAATTCAGATTGATTCAAATATGGAGAAGTCTCATCATAGTCTTGTCTGTATCTCTGTGCATATCCTTGGGCTGCAAGCCTAGCCTTATATCATAGAATTTCTTAAAAACCCATTTCCACCCAACTCCATTTATCCCATTTGGCATCTCAACAGGGCCCCACACATCACTTAACATAAGTGATTTCATTTCATTCTTCATTGTACCTTCCTACTCTCTCTCTTGCGGACTTGCTCTAGCTTCAGGTTCTTGGCTCACCTAGCTCGCCATTTGCAATGTACACTCTTTCTCCATCAAAATCTGTTAGAAGTCGTGCTCTTTCTTATCTGCGTAAGTGCTTTTTCTCAGTTTCACCCATCTGGTTCTCTAACGTTTGTTCAGCTTTATCTTCTCCTTTAGTATGCTTTCTCTAACTGAAAGGTGTACTTTCCAAACTGTGCATCTTTAATCTCTATCAACTCTTGTTGCTCCGTTAGGTTTGAGTCATTGAACTTAACATCTCTACTAAAGAACACCTTGTTACTTTCCATATTAAACAACCGGTAACCTTTGGCTTCTGTACCATATCCGAGAAATACACACCTCTTTGCTTTGCATCAAGTTTGCTTCTCTCGTCTTTAAGCAGATGGAAATATGTTTCACAACCGAAGACTTTCAGATATTGCACACTTGGCTTTTCTCCATGCGCTGCCTCATATGGTGTCATTCTTCTCACTGCAGTAGTTCATTTTTCATTTCATTTCATTTCATTTTTACATATTTTGGGAGGGTGGCTCTTCAGCTTAGCTGATTTTCGAGGGGCCCTCCATTAAAAGAATATAAAATTACAATCTAATACAATAAAATACTTATAATAATTGTAGAACAAAGTAGAAATAAAAATTAAATATCAAAATAGTTCTATGAAAGTCAATTCTTGTAATTATAATCAGAGGAAAAGAAAAACTGAAGATTTAAAATTACTTTAGGAGGGATTTGAAGACACGTAATGATCTTGTTTCTTTGCACTCAGTTGAGAGGCTATTCCACATCTTGGCACCTCTGTACGAAAAGCTTTTCTGCCCCGCAGTTGATTTTCTCAAAGGAAGCCTTAAATCAGTGGCAGTGTTTCGAAGATTGCGCTCAGAAAGCTGTGACTTTTTAGTAAACATATTAAGCATGTATTGTGGTCCAAAATCATTGAGAGATTTAAAAACCATCATTTTCGTTTCATTGGCAATAAGTTCTACAATGGTTTTCCATTCAAGCTTTTGTAACAAATGCTTACTGGGAGCATCATAACTGCTGTTCGTCACAATTCTTGCGGCTCGGTTTTGCAGCTTTTGTAGTTGGTTAAGATCTGTTTTTCCGCAACTGCCCCAGACGGAACAGCAGTAACGAAAATGCGGTTCTACAATACCTGTGTAGAGTGTTTTCAATGTGTCTTGGGGAAGGAAATTTCTAGTATATTTCAAAAAGCCAACATCTCTGGAAACTTTGGTGGATATAGCCTTTATGTGATCCTTCCAATCGAGAGAGCTATCAATATTGACACCAAGGTACCTAGTATTCGTAACAGTATCAAGTTCCACACCTTTAATTTTCAAATGAAGATCTTGGCTTTGGTTCTGCAAGGCTTTGTACTTTTGCTTGGTGGAAATTAACATTGCACGAGTTTTTACCACATTCAAAGAAAGCTTGTTTCCCTCTAGCCACTTTTCTAGGTTGTAGAGGTCTCTGTTAATAGCCTCATTCAACTGAGTGATATCATGGGAGTGGTAACAAATACTAGTGTCATCAGCATACATGGAAGTATTCGAATTAGTTATAGCTAGTGGGAGGTCATTGATATATATGAGAAATAGAAGGGGTCCAAGACATGACCCCTGTGGCACTCCTATAGTTATATCTTCGGCCTTTAAATCAGTACCACTCACCCTACAGAACTGTTTCCGGTTGGACAGGTATGATTTAAACCAGGAAAGTTCACGCTGACATACACCATAATGTTGTAGCTTCTGGCAGAGAATGTCGTGGTCAACAGTGTCAAAGGCTTTTTTGAGATCAATGAATACCAAACCCACTAGCTTTCCTAGATCCAATCCTCTGTACCAGTCATCGGTGCTCTTTAATAGACACGTTAAAGTGGAATGTTGACGTAGAAATCCTGATTGGTCAGATGAAAATAGACCATTTTTTTCAATGTACTGGTACAACTGATTGCTCATCAGTTTTTCAAAGAGCCTTGAGATAGCTGGTGAGACGGAAATGGGGCGATAGTTTGACTTATCATCTTTATCTCCTTCCTTAAATAGTGGAATAACTCTGGCTAATTTCCATGCGTCCGGAAAGACGCTCGTTTGAATGGATGTATTAAACAGGATTGCCAGAGAGTTCTCAATGTAAGGAAGAGCAAGTTTCAAAAAGAAATAGGATATGTTGTCATTCCCAAAGCTCTTTGATGTTTTTGCTTTAGCGAGTGCATCCCTAATATTTTGTACATTAACAGGCCTAAAATTAAATTTTTCAGATTTATCATTGATATGATACTCCCCGGACAGAAGAGGATTTGAAGAATAATCAATTTTATTGGCCAGCTCGGTACCTATGGAGCAAAAATAATTGTTCATCATGTTAGCAATATCCTTTGTGTGCGTTACGACATTGCCTGAATCCTTAAGGCAGTCTATATTACATGACTTAGACCTTTTATTTAAAAGTTCGTTAATGGTTTTCCAGGAGTCCTTTAAGTTCCCCTTATTGGAGGAAATCTTATCAGAGTAATACTGCTTTTTTAGTTGGTTATTTAGGAAATTGACCCTGTTTCTGATCTGCCTATAGGAGTCCATTATTATAGGGGACTTACTTTTAAGAGCTGCTGTTTTTAACCTATCCCTAGTGCGCATCAAACTCTTCAGATCCTTATCTATCCAGGGGCAGTACTTTTCAGACACACGCATTTCTCTTAGCGGAGCATGCTTCTCGATTATTGCAGAGAAAATAGCTGACCAATCGTTTACTAGCGAATTGATGTTGTCTGTTAGAGTGACCACATGCTCCCAACATACACTAGCTACATCAGCAAGGAAATCACCTTCAATGAAATTATTCTCTGAGTTGAGCTTCGGTTTAGGAACAAGCTGTTGTCAAAGCTTCCTCTGAGAACTTCTTTGGCAAACTTGAATCAGACAACAAAGCTCGAACCATTTCCGTTAATGCCCTGTTGAACCTTTTGGTCACACCTTTCTGCTCTGTTGTTTTCGGTACAAGCTGTTGTCAAAGCTTCCTATGAGAACTTCTTTGGCAAACTTGAATCAGACAACAAAGCTCGAACCATTTCCGTTAATGCCCTGTTGAACCTTTCGGTCACACCTTTCTGCTCTGGTGTTTTCGGTACAGCTAATTGATAACGTTGCCATTGCTTTTTAGTTAATGTTCAAAGTCCTTTCCAACATATTCTCCACCATTGTAGACCGCAGTGCCTTCACTTGTTTTCCAGTGGCCTTTTCAGTCAAATATTTTCTATTCAATAATTCTAGCAAATACTTCACTCTTTTGCTTCAGCACATATACCAACGCAAACCTTGACTTTTCTTCAATGAATGTTAGGAAATATTCAACTCCACCTAGTGACTTGGTATCAAGCTTCCCATAAAAATCACTGTGTATTAATTCAAGAATCTCAGTGGCTCTTTTCCTACCTGTTGATGGAAATGTGCTTCTGTGAGGTTTCATTTAGTAGAGCATAGACTGTATGAACCGGATATGGAGAACCTATGCAGCCAAGACCTGTTGTTTTATTCTTTTGTATTCTGTTGGTTATTTAAGTATTGTTTTGTTGCGGGAGAAAATGGGCTCGTTTTTCTTGGGCTGTTCTTCTCTTCTTCTGTATGCAAGTTTAGGGAATATAACATTTCCCATCGATACATGGCTCGTAAAACTTCGTGTCACTAAACCTCTGATAATTCAAAGCATTCACCATTGATTTGTAACTATCTGAATTTCTTAACCCAACATGACTATAACATCTATGCCAAAGTATTTCATTCGAATCTCTCACAGCAGCATGATCAGCTTCTTGTCCATCAATAGGATTCAAATGATACAGACTTCCAATTAAACTTGCTGTGGCAACGATCCTCTTGTTTCCATCCAGAATTGTACATTCAGATGCAGCAAACTTCATTATCTCTCCTGTCTTATTTATTCTAGAGACACTAAGTAAGTTGTAGGAGAGCTCCAGTACAAACAGCACATCTTTCACCTCACGCCTTTGACAGCGGTTTATATGAATGGCAATTGTCAGCAACACAGTACCTTTTCCAGTGACTTTCACTATATCTCCATCACCAAGGGTAGCATCTCCGGGCAAGAGTTTAAATTTCAGCTACGTATTCAAATTGAATACGGCTGAATGGATCTCAGAGAGAATATTAAAGTGCCGTTTACTTGCTGTTAAAATGTTAAGTACTTCAAAGGTAAGTTGGCATCACATTCGAATGTTACCAAATCCAATTGTCTTTTCTAACAATACTGACCCATGAATGCCCATTCCGAACTGAGTTTCTTATAAAAGTAATTAATGACAAGAAACAATAGAGGCAGCTATTTTTCCATGGTTTTCATTGCTATTGTTTTCAATGCTATTATTCTCTTCGTAGTTATTGTTTTTCCAACTTGTTTATCTACCATTCGCCAAGAATGCGTTCCCGAAGATGGCGTTGACGGCACAATACCATCAACTTTTTTCGCTTTTGAATCAAATGACCCCAATTGTATTACAGGGTGAGAAATGTATTAAATGAAAACAGAAACATAGAATCATTATTCTGAAATGTGGAAGCGAGTCTTGGATTCCCTTGTCAATGGTCCGACGGAGAAAAACAAAGCTTAGGCCTCTTCTCTTTTTGTGCAAAGTTTCACTTTGATTTGCCACCGGGATCATCTGATAAATCCAATTTCAAAACTCGTAACTTGAAATTTACATTGGCGGCAGAATGTAAAGTGCTATTCTGCCGCCTCAGATAATTTGCATTTTAATAGTCTAATGTATTCTACTTCTAATCAAATGCCTATTTGGATAGAGGAAACATGTTTCTATTTAAGATAATTTTCAGTTTCTATATCAATCATATCTTCAATTGAAATGTCGTAGAATATGCCGCGCACCGTAAATATTTGAAAAAAATATCCACTGAAGCTGGCGATGCAATCTAGAGAAATTTCTTGAAGCTATTTCACTGTAACATATTTTTAAATGCATTTGAATCATTGCACATATGGCATGTTGCTCCAGAATCAATGATCCAGCCGTTATTCTTATTTGCAGAAATGAGTGCCATGTCATGTGCTACCAAGGTTACTCCATCACTGTCTGAGTCCTGTGCACTTCGGTATCTCTCAACAGTGATACATACTTTTTGCTGTTTGCTCTTATATCTTTTCCTCTGTAGGCTTCTTTCCTTTTCAGCTTTGTTGCTTCATGCAACAGGCGTTCTGTCACCATCCCCATTTTGTAACATCTTCACTAGCTTTAGGTGCGGTTGAAAAACATCAAAGGATGGGGGTAACCTTGCCAGTAAGTGAACGACACGATCCTCCTGTTTAATAGGATTCGACGATCCTCTTCTTTTCCTTCGACCCCAAAGAATACAGCTTTCTGCAAAGAGCCAATCCCCCTCATGTTGTTTTTTGAAACTGAGCGGTAAGCTTATTTCAAACGACCATAGGGTCATGAGGATCTCCAAATAGGTATAACAGGGACAGTTCTACCAACATACAACTATTGCCGGAGCTTTATTTTCTTGGCAAAGTATTTGGCGTACTTTCCCATTACTATTTGAGGGGCACAAGTTCAGTTCCATCAGCGAAATTCCATAGTCCGTCTTTCATTAAAGCCATGCGGCATTGAATTTTCCAAGAAGGATTTTTCGGCCTATTTAGTAGTACAAAAGTTTGTGCTTCCGCGGTCATTGTTGTTTTGCGAGAATGCAGCTAGTCAATCAACGAAAGTAACAGCTACTTCGATCACTTGCATTGTGCCAACAAATTTCACACGAGTATACTCACGTTGAGTTAGCTGTACACAACTTTTGTTGCTAGGCCCATAACCTGTTGCAGATTTTCTAGAGAAACACAGCGACATAAGCGATAGCTTTGAATCACAGCACAGCAATAATCGTAAGAATGAGTAATAAACGTGCTACTACAGACAATGTAGCAAACAACACACAAACACTGAACACCATACGATTAAGATGAAAGCTGTCCATCAATGTTCAAATAAGCAAAAAACAATCACATTTCAATCTAGTGCAATTATCAACAGGCAATGTAATGCTACAGGAATATGCTTAAAATAAAATGGATTTACAGGATAACAGATGAAGAAGTGCTAAGAAGAAGTGCTAAGAAGGATCAAGGAAAGGTCATTCTGTTTCATCAAAAGAAGACCGCTCAGTAATTATGGTCATACACATTGCATAGAAGAATTACAGAGAAATTTGTTTGATAGCAACATGGAAGGAAGAAGAGGAAGAGGGACCCCGAGCAATGTGAACGGATAACATCCGGAAATGGACAGTCTCGCCTGCATAGAGGCAGCTAGGAGACCGACCGACCGACACGATTGGGGAGCCGCGGCTTCCAACCCTTTAAGCTAGAGGTAGAAAACATATAGGAATATAGGGAAATAACATTAATTTGTTCAGCTGGCTATTATTGCCTTCCTTGCTGATAAAAAGCCAACTGTGCAAACATCCAATATAATCAGAGACTTACAGAATTTAAAAAAAATTAAGTTTGAAATGAAATACGTATACATTTTACAGCAACAGTAAAGGATTTTGATTGACCTAATATTTCTTCTAAAGGTGCTGTTTTGAATTAGCGTTTTTCTGATGGACGGAATTTGATACAATTTCTGCGTAAAAAACATTGTGCTAAACTAGCCTTGGTGCTTTAGTAGGGGAATATCTAACCCAACCAGAGAGAGTAAAAGTTGTATAGAAAAAAGTTCTAAAGAGTCTGCAATTTTCAAAAATATTTAAGAAAAAGAACGATCTGTCGGACGGAATAGATAGCATTGTAACTGATGGTAGAACACTACGGAGATTAAAATTGTATCTAAAATTCTTGACTTAACACCTTCAACTCATAATACTGCACAATAATAGAATACTTGCAACATTTCCAACACTTATTCCGAACGAAAAACTTTGAATGTATAAATACAATCAAGCCTAAAGTTTGTAGATTAAATCTGTTGGACGGAACTGTTGGATGGAAAAAATGCAACTTTTTAAAAAATATCCTAAAAATTGTTAAATGCATGCTTCACGTTGATTCTAGTGGAATACTTCGATAAGTTATCGAGAGGAACTGAATGCCAAGCAAACATAGCATGATTTAAATTTGAATTCAAGAGAAGGATTCCGTCCAAGAGAAAAATCAAATGCCACATTTTGAACCGAATGTCTACACAAAGCAGAGAAAATGTTTTATTTCTCCATACGTGGGCCCCATGTGATGATTCTCGTAGCTCTATAGATAGAAACAGTGCTTGTGTAACCATTTTTTGCAAATTGGACACTTTATCCATTCTTCATACCTTTAATGCATCTCATTACAGAAGCAACACGTATTTTAGTTGGAGCCATTAAAAAGATTTCCAGAAGTACTCCGAAAAGTACATTAAAAAGATAAACTTTACTACGAGTTGTTGTAAAGATATGCTTCTGACGTGTGCGGCTTTGAGAATGGCTAATTTCCCGGCAATTTTGCAAATTTTTCGGCCCCTGGGTGGAATCTGTTGGATGGGATGATCATTTTTGAAGTGAAAATAAAATACTTATCATTTGCAGCACACAATTACAAGCACATTTCTTTCCACCCTAGACAGTATTATTGATAACTGCGCAATGATCTGCCTTAAAATGATTGGCTGTTTTTCTGAGAAAACAACTTTAGTGGTCAAATTTCTGTTGGACGGAAAACCAATAAATTGTTGAAGAGAAGTCAGTACAAGGTTCCTATTATACATTAGCAACGTACATGGTTCTGTCTTTTTTGATCAAAGGGAATTCATTGTGGCTAAGAAACATACAAAAGCCTTAAAAATATCAAGCAGTCTTTCAGAGGTTATGAGCTTCTGTTTATTAGGCCTTTTCCATCCAACAGATTTTGGAAACAAAATTGTTACTTGAATGTCTTAAAAAAACACCAAAAGATAATTTTCCGAACTGTGGCATCGGCTTTTTTATAAAGTTTCATCTTTCTACCTTTCAGATTTTGACTTTTTACTATTACTAAATCACCTTTTTTAAGCAGCTTATATGTTACCCTAATTCAAAACAGCACCTAAATGTCTTAAATCATTGGGTTGCTTTTAATTTCTCTTTGCAGAGTCTGCCATTGCATCTTGCCCACAGACTTGATAGCATCAATACTATTGTAAACTATTACCAATTCTGGGTAAAACAAATGTTTTACTGCCACATTGGTTATACAGTAACAACTCGTTCATAAGAACCTAACATTTTTAAATGAGCTTGTTTGTGTTCTTATGTTCTTATGTGGTGAGACACATCTTGTTAACAGGGTGTAGGCTCTTAACATAGGATCCCAAACAAATGCCATTAAAAGGATAGTTCAACATTGAAATATTACAGCCATATAGAGTCTGTGATCCTTGAATTTTAGCCAAATATATTTATTCTTGGCCTAGACACCTTAACACCAATCTTTTCCATGCAGGCCTTGTCTATGACAGTCATATTTATAAGATTTTTTGGCCGTCGTTGAATTGAGTTGAATGACAAAAAAGACTGGATTTAGAATGAAACCATTTATAAGACCCTAGTTAGAATATCAAGCTGAAAAGGATCTAATTACGTGATATAAAAATATGCAATTTCAGACTGTAGGTTCTTAATAATTGAAGGTTCTTATATGCGGATTTTTACTGTATGACATGTTCTTTCGTAGCTGTTAAATCTCCATTAGCTATTCATATATTTAACAAGAAAATATCTGTTTTCAATAGAACAGAACCTAACTCGAAATTCAAGTCTGCAGAATCCCATAACTACAACAACAGTATTTGCAATATTGCAGTAGTGAATGCTACGGCTATAAACAATAGAAACAAGATATTTACAGTTTCAGAATTTGTAGTCAGGAGCAACTTTTGACTCTTCCTGATTGTCTTGATTTATCTTGATTGTCAATTTGCATGGCATCGTTGTAGTTTGATTTTTTCCTCTTCCAGAAGGTACTCTTCCCACAGTTGAAGTTGATGCACCTTGGAGCAATAGCATAATCAATTGGCTGTTACTTAAAGTAGCTAAAACATGCAGAATGTCCAGAAGAAAGGTAACTATCTGGTATATGGCTTTTTATATCACATTGCCTGTCTTTTTTCTCTATCACTTTCTTGTCTGGTACGTCGAATTCTAGAAAATATGTTTCTTTTGCTTCGTCCCGACAGACGTCATGCAATTGGACATTTCTTTGTTCAGTTACAGCCTTGTCTATAATGGTTACGTTAATCACCGTGGCGCACCAGATCATGCTTATTTTTCTTATATTCTTATGTGCTGCTCCATGAAGAGAGCAAGAGCTAGCTAGCAACTGTCCTTGACTCGAGTGTGCTATCGCAATTTGGAAGGCCCTTGACTCCGTCATGACCAGGCCGCTCGAAACTAGTTCGTTGTTCTATCAAGAAAGTAATAGCCGTAAAATCTACATAGAATCTACATTCTACATAGAAGTACTAGGAGCCCTTCACTGCATAATGGATATTACTTTTTTGTGGAATATTGCTACATATATTTATTGTATATATTTATACATACATACATACATACATACATACATACATACATACATACATACATACGTACATACATACATACATACATACATACAAACATACATGCATATATATATATATATATATATATATATATATATATATATATATATATATATATATATATATATATATGTATGTATGTACAGTCGATTCCGCTTATAATCACACCGAATGTATTAAGGAAAAGTGTAACTGTAAGCGGAGTTACTTGAAATAGACAATTAGATTTTAGAAGACTATTGTGGTAGCTTTATATTGCCACAGTGAGTCTTTCCGAATACCTTTTGCATCAGAAATGTCCCCACTGGCCAATAAATGCAGTGATTATTAAAGACCAGTAGAAGAGAACAGAACGGCATCAATTGAAAAGAAATGCATCGGTTTATAAGAAACCTAGTGCTAGACAGCTTAAAGTTTAAGAAACTTTTAGAACTACAAGGAAAAAGTTCAGAAACATGAGAACTTTCTGTGCCATCTTTCACAGTTATGAAAACACATCATTCTTCCACTGATTTCGAAGTGTTCACTATGTACATTATGTTTTATATGCTTAAAAGCCAATAAATATTATTCCGTTTTCTTTTCGTTTCGCTGCAATTTTTTTCAGTAAATCAAACAACTTTTAAGAAGCTTTTAGAACTAAAATGTGGCCAGATATCAAGACACCTTTACCACTAGGCCTTGAGCTAGGTGTCTACTAAAAAAACGTGTAGCCTATGATACAGGTGCGCAATAAACATGTTATTTATTAAACACTCTGCGACAAGGAAATTATTGGGAAGCCTGTTTCATTATTTTTGATGCATCTCGCTCAATAATCTCCATTTTGGCTAATGGCTTCTCATCAAAATCCTCATAATTTTCCCTCAAAAGTTTGGATTTCAGCAAATTACAGCGCTATCCGGAAAAGAGGTTATTTCATTTGAGGAGATTAATGAATCCACGTAAACTTTCATTTGCATCATTAGGAAATGCGCGCAAAACTGAATATAACATGTCAGAACATTATTTTTCAAAGATGCTACGTATTAGAATTCTCAGTAGTTTTTCAATAATTATGACTATAGAGATGGTATTTTGCTATTTGGAGAGGGAGAAAGTAGTGAATGTATCCGAAGTGTGTTTGTATGGCTATTTCAGAGTACATGGCATTATCTATAAATCAATAGATACTGGTTGCAAACTCTACAGCAATAAATGTATGCGTATGCATGCACTGCTTTTCACTATCGCAAGGGAAAGTGGAGGCATTGTTTAGCATACTGAAAGTACTTTCTTCGTCCAATACTCATCAGAGTATCACATTTGGGATAGGGGTAAGCAGGATCGTCTGATCATTTAAGTATTTTGGAATCCGTCTGCATACAGACTCAGGCTGGACTTTATGTAGAAAGAAAGAGTTTGTTTTCTCCTTTGGTCAAACTCAGGGTCTCCAGCTAAACTAGGAGTGAGTGTCAATTGGCCATACAACGTGGCCAATTGAACGCAGTATTCCTCTTTTCAGGTGAAATTATCCGCATCTGGTTATATATTTCAGTTCGCCTTTCGGTCGTTATCCGACGTTTCATACTCCGATGAGTTTCGGGCGAAAACAGTCCCTTCAGTGTGCTAAAGAATGTTTCCGCTCTTTCGTGCTACGATAAAAACTTCTGAAATGCCAATAGGCTTCTGGCATACATATATACATACATATATATATATATATATATATATATATATATATATATATATATATATATATATATATATATATATATATATATATATATATATATATATATATGTGAAAAGTCTGTTGGTACTACAGAACTTCACTATAGCACGAAAAAACGGGAACATTGCTTTAGCATACTGAAAGCTTTTTTCGTCCGACACTCGTCAGAGTATGAAACGTCGGATAGCGACCGAAAGGTGAAACGAAATATATAGCCAGATGCGGATGCCAGATGCCATATCACGTGTACCCGCATCTGGCTATATATTTCGTTTCACCTTTCGGTCGCTATCCGACGTTTCATACTCTGACGAGTGTCGGACGAAAAAAGCTTTCAGTATGCTAAAGCAATGTTCCCGCTTTTTCGTGCTATAGTGAAGATATATATATATATATATATATATATATATATATATATATATATATATATATATATATATATATATATATATATATATATATATATATATATATATATATATATATATATATATATATGGCCAAGTGGTTAAGCTAGCTCCCGTTAGCTAGATGAAATTAGGCTTGGCTGTAGTAGGTCAGCAACTGGATGGGCGACTTTCCAGATAGGCGACCAAAGCAACTCACTCCACCATCCTTCGGAAGGGACGTTAAACCAGGGGTCCCACGCCTGGATGCGGCATGCACAGTAGGCCTAAAGTAGCTGAAAACTCTAGATATAACGGCCTACTCAAAATAAAGCGAGCAACAAAATAAAGTAAACAACAACAGCCGCATTAATTAAATATATAAACATAACATAGAATTATTCAAAATATACTTTCTTCTGTTTACGTTGTCCCTTATTTTACGGGATCACCCCAATCTCGCTAATAGCCCCACAAACTGGATTATGTTGCAATATTTAATAGTCAAAGTGGTATGGGATACATAGGCATTTTTCAGGTATCATTTGTCTTGCTAGAGCAAGCCTTTTAAAGATAGTTATTATTTATCATCCGTTGCAAGCACGGAGCTGGGGCTCGGGGGGGACATTGTCGGGCATCTAGAAGATGTTACTACTCTTTGCCCATCCTACAAATTTAGAATAAAAATACGTTTCTGCCTGATAGCTTAGAAGCAATTGAGAATCTGACACAATACAACCATTAGCAGAGAATATATGAAGGGCTATCTTTTGATAAGTGTGTACTCTCAGGCACCTAACAGAAGGTGACGATTAAACCAATTTGACTTAGGGCCCGTGCTCTTCAGCGCTGGCTTCGTACCTGATAGTTCAGGCCTTGATTGGCTAGTATCTAGAATAAAAAAATTTACGATTTAAGGAAATCTAACACTTCTCAGCAAATTGGTGGTTGGATTGAGAAGCTTAGGACAGCATTTCACGTGATATTACCTCTCAAGGTCTGTGGTCTATCAAATGAAGTAGACCGGCCCGAGGCCGAGGGAATTAGAATATTCTAGGACAGCAAATGCTTTCTTAATCGGCTAAATGAATTCTGTTGTCAGTTTGAATGTAGTGCTGCGTTGACCAGCAGTGAGGATATTCATTGTAGAAAAGCAAGTTAAGTAGACATTCATTGTAGAAAAGGGAGTTATGGAGACATTCTTTGTAGAAAAGCAAGTTAAGGAGACAAAGGTCATCATTTTGAAATCATTTTTGAACCTCAGCTAGGTCCTACCTTATCGGCCATTTTTACGCCGGCCTTAATTCCGCCACCCTCAAAATTTGGGTTAACGCCGCTTAGGGCCGCATTTTACGCCATCTAGTAGTTTAAGAAAAAACCACGTTTTTATCTTTTCTCTGGTCTTTTTTCCTAATTAATAACAATTACAAATTTTCCTTCTTCAGGGTCCAATGCAACTGCGATAAAATCTTCTTTTTCCTCTTCCATTTTGTTCTCCTTTTCGTCCTCCGTATTCTCTTCCAAAACATCTCCATGTAGTGTCTCTAAATCTAATACCTTTTCCATTTTTTTAACCTGTTTTATTGTTTTATTTGTGTTATATGAAAGAAAAAGTTGATAAAAACAAATAATTTGTCCTATGCTAAGCTACAAACCATTGCAAAATCCTTATTTTTCCTTACGTATTAGACTTACAGTAAGAAAAACGCCTAAAAAATTAACGCCGCTTTTTCGCTTTTCAACCAAAAATTTGGCTCTTTTTACGCCGGCCTTTTTTACGCCGGTCCTAATTACGCCACCCTCCAAAAACTAACGCCACTTAGGGCCGGCGTAAAAATGGCCGATAAGTTATTGTATAAGCAAGAATTGGAAAGAAATGAAAAGAAATAACATCTGGATGCATCTATATATATATATATATATATATATATATATATATATATATATATATATATATATATATATATATATATATATATATATATATATATATATATATACATATATATATATATATATATATATATATATATATATATATATATATATATATATATATATATATATATATATATATATATATATATATATATATATATATATATATATATATATATATATATATATATATATATATATATATATATAAACATTTAGATGCATCCAGATGTTGATGGACTGATGAAGACTTGTGCCGAAACGTTTTAAAAGTTGGAATTTTTTCTTGAGTATCTATTTATTTCTTTAAAAATCTCTTTGCCATTGGAGCTATTTGTATATATATATATATATGTATATATATATAGAACGTGTAGATGCACAAACGTCCTATCATACAATAGCTACAGTTCTCTTGCGATCCCATTAACTCCACTGATGCAGTTTTATGAAGCAGCCTACTCCATAGTGTTTTTGCTCCTGTTGTTTTCAAGACGGTTACACAAAATTCATTTCGTTTCTTTTGTTGCTTTTGATCGTTGTTTCACATTGTACTATTGGACGTTTTCGTCCATAGCAGTAGAGGAAGAACGACGCCTGTAAGGAGTTTCTCCATGACAAGGATCATGCCTTGCTTTGTTTTTATGGGGGTATTTGTAGAGTTAAGGCTTAGCAACTAGAAATTCCTAGCTAGAGCTGTATCAATATCCCCATCTTACTGATCAAGGGCTGATTTGCCAGCTGACTCCTTGAATCAAATTCGGAATTTCCTATAACGTCACAAATAGCATTTAGTTATGATTGCCCGAAGTGATGTTCCATGTTTGTCCATGATGGGAAACCCTACATTATACAAGAATCATTATTGCTGAACTAAAGCGGTATAGATACGAGATAATCCCCTTTCCCATTACTTTACTTGTTTGGTAATACATTGGTAAACAACCAAGTATTATTTAAGTTTAGCTAATACTTTCCTTATTCAAAATCTCAAATGTTCAATTATCTAGACCGTATATAGGCGCAAAAGTAATCTTGTACAAATATCCTGAGTCAAGATCTTTTTACTCTTACGTCATAAAATCATGTTCTGTATTGCCAATGTTTGTAGTAATTTAGCTTTTTCAGTTAAGCGATTTTGACGTCATTATGCACTGGGACAAAATTCGTTGGCATCATCATCATCATCATGAGAATTGCTAACCCAATAGAAATAGAGATGTCGCTATAAGTTCGCCCCCTCTTTTGCCTTGCCCTACTCCATCGTCCTATCCTCATTACGTCATCGATAAGTACAATAAGTACGACAGTTTTCCAAGAAGTTCGCTTTCAAGGTTTCTCGTATACTCCTTTCCTTCTGACTTTAGTAGATACACCAAGTTAAGCTTAACAAGAGTTTAACTTGAATAGGTAAAAGTTCCAATATCAATAGTCAATGACACTTAGATGTTCGCGGCTCGATTTGGTTTATCTCGTAGGCCAAGCTTGCACTGAGCGATCCTTGAATAAATGTTATCAACAATACTGAGTTTCGTGATCGCTAGCAGCTCACTCTTTCATAACAATCTAATCTTTGCAAGCTATATGGAACTTCTTAACGTTCATGCAAAAGTATTTTTCTCACGTGATCAGCAGTAACTATGAAAGATCCGTTCTACAGTTTAGAGAGAGGGTTAGCAATCATTGAATTTCAAGATAGATGAGTCATACTTACCTGGGAAATCAAATACTTTCGCCTTGATAAATAAGTCTTGTCAATTAGGAAAGCTAGAGCTGTGACGGTTAGTCATACTTTGACGCTTTGAACGTATCATCTTCTTGCTATTCGCCTGAAAGCAGCTGAAAGGGACAATTGATTGATTGTAAGTTGAATGGTTAAAGTTGCTGATACCTATTAATACATTTATGTGTCATAAATTGATATATATATATTTGCATTGGTGTTGCCACAGAAAATATACTGAGACGGGGTTATATGGCTTTTACTCTTTTTGCTCAAGGTTTTTTGCTTTTGCGCCCTTCAGAGCTTGGTACAGTAAGTGTGGGAAGCGCAGTTTTTGCAAAAATATCTTTGATCTAATCCGAAATAGCGCCATAACACCCCGTGAATTCTTGTGTGATGTCACACAATGTCTTATTTTTGCTTGTCGTTCGCAGGAAAGACTGAGAAAACCTCCCCCTCTCCCAATAATTCCCACGGATTTCAAAGAACTAGGAAAGTAACCTGTGGTAAAACTCGGGCAGGTACATACACCTCAGTGCACCCCAGTTCACCCTAGTTCACCCCGTGGCGGCTTCGCTATACGCTCGTATAGTTCATTGTATGGTTAGGAAAGTAATTTTATTGCTTGCATCACAAATCTTGCTTTGAGAATGCTTATGTTTTCTTCCCTCTCCTCAAATTTTTGGGATATCCTGCTGGATTTTAGCTTAAGTCTCAGACCAAATGCCATAACAGTCATTTGGATTTCTTTATCTGTTCGGAAAGGTCTACTTGCATTTTAGGAAATGATTCTAGCTTTCTACTTTACCGTGTTGCCTTTTCCTGTATTCTGTTGTTAAGATTTCAAATGTGAATTCAGTGCAGTTTCTTGCAGAATGAAGAGAACTTAATATTGTGCTTTGCTATGAATTTCCCTAAGTTGCCAAAAAAAGCCAAGGTTCAGTGAAGTTTTAGAAAGTCAGCCTGCACGATTCGACGGGAACTAAGCACTTTGAAACTACCCCCTTTCTTAACAGGTGCAACCTATACTCTAGAAACCTGATTAGTTCAGAGCCTAATGGCAAGATTTCCATGCAATATATTTGCAAATTCATATTTAGTGGACCCTTAACTATCTGCTTTTAATGCAAACACCCACCGAAAACCATTTTACTACAGGATTTACTTAAATATTTAGTGGAGTTTCTCGGCTTTCAGGATCGCTTCTTATTTCATCAGAATCAGTTTCTGTTAATTCCAGCAAAGTAGCAGTGAGACAGCGGTAGCCTAAGTTGCTATTGCTTTTCTAAGAAATTAACTCCTGTCACTATCTATCTATTCCAGATGTATATCTGTTTTACACTTCGAAAATCCCCTACATTCAGTGTCTTTAGAACGCCCACTAAATAATGCAGTCTGTTGTACAATAGTAAATGCACGGTCAAACTCGAAGACTATTGACCCCCCCCCCCCTTTTTAAAACAGTGTTGAGATGAAGTCTTACTTCCCTGCGTGCTATTGGGAGCGAATCGGCTAGTAAAGCCTGTTGAACTATATATTGTTTGGAAAGAGAGCAAGGGAATTTGCTCTAGTAGTTAAAAGTAATATAAGTGTTGTAAAACTTTTAGCAGGCATTGTACCGATCAGTTTTTCATCATCAAATGGAAAGCGGGATCCAACAGGATACCTGCATCGTGTCTATCGGGAAATTCAACCCGGAATTATCAGCTAGCTCACTAAATTAAGTATTAGACACTTTTTATATCCGCTTCAAATTTGACTTGTTAAAGAATTGCAAGTTTTAATTTTGAGTTTCGTGTGGTCTTATAACGATCAGCTATTGTCTTAGTACTTTCAGTTTTGATCAAACTCTGCATTTCTAAGAAATTTCCACTTATGAAATACCTGTTGTTGAGGAGGAGAAGAGTTATTTCACAGCATAGATACCATTCACAACTGTGTAGTGTAATATTCAGTAATGATGGACCCCTCCCCCCCCCTTGTACACTTTTGTTCGTTTTGCAGGTCGCCCGAAATTACGTACTCGTAAGTCATCACCCTCCCCCGCCCAAATATTTGAATATTATTGTTTGCCTCGCTATTTTTAAAGTTCTCAAAATTGAATACGTACCTGAAAAACTTAAAATTATCACAGGTTTGTGTAAAAGTCCATAGGAAAACGAAAGAAATAGAAAGCCACACTATTTGCCTGTCCTAACGGTAAAGATTTAGCACCAAAATTTGACAATTCCTGCCACTTTCAGATTCACTGTTGTTCAAGACGGAAATTTAATGTAAATTGCTTATCTTCTCTTTGATTATCGCTTTCTGAGCAAAGCCAGAGAATACTCATATTTTAGAAGACGAATTTCCTTAAGAAGGGCACAACTAGCATCTTGCATGTTGCATGTTCATATGATATGGTAGTGGATAAACTCGTTTCGAATTCTTCCGCTAACATTAGCACTGTAATGCTGGTACGACAAAGTGTTCTAGCAACCAAGAACTGATATGAAAACAAACTTTCGTGCAAAATCCATGCGTTTGGTTTTTCATGATAAATACGATCTTACGTGTATAGTTTTTAAAGTCTGGTTTTATTTATTTAGGATGCTCCGCTAGTACTGAGCCTTTGAAAAGTATATGGGCATACGTGCGCTATTCGAAAAACCCCCATCCCCTTGTACGTTTTGTACGCCTTTTTAGATACCTCCTCTGATCCAGAATATCTCGATTTTCAACCCTTTGCTTATATAAGTGAACTACCACTTAAAAGTAGGTCTGGCGTATAACTAATCAACTGAGAACGAAGTGTTATATAACTTGTAACATAATAAATTTAATAAAATGTACTTTTATGTAATTTACTTATGTATTTATTTGTTTTAATTGCACGTAGACCTTTACTATTTTCAAATGAGCTGTGTTTCACCCGAGTTATCAGCAGTCTGCTCTGCTCGGAGCTTGGCAGCCAAATGTTTTGCTGATCATGTCTGTTTTCTCCTAACACAATTGACCAATCATCGTGCAAAATGGGCCTGAAATTAGCTGTGGAATGTGTATGATCAGAATTCTGCATGATGATTGGTCAATTAGGCTGGGAGAAAATAGACCTCATCAGAGTTTCAAACATTTGGCAGCTATGCTGAGCATAGCTCCATCATCATTAGTATCATTTTATTAGAGAGGTCTCTCATTTTCCTTGCTTTATTAAAATGCTATAAATGTTGCACAGTCCTTAAGACTGAGTCACATCCAGCAATCTCAGATTTCGAGATAATTTCCGATAAACTAAATATTACTTTGCATTGAGGATTTATACACGAATTCTGTGATGCTTTTAAAGTTTTACTTTCTCGACCTGCCTTCGATGTTTTTCGAGGTTGTCCTAGAGGATCCAACCCCACTGAATAGTTTCCTCATTCCTTAACATTCTACTTCTTGTAAATACCCTCTTTTACTATAATTTTCTATATTCTCGGCCCATTTGACTTTTACTCTCTTTCAATCTTGTAGAGAATTATGAATAGCATCACATGTGCTGTTTTTTCTTGTTTTCTACCACTATTTCTCACCTCCTATACTCTATCATCCCATCCGTTTGGGCATCAAATTCCCTATGTATCCTTCTCTATGCTTGTATAATTATTACTTTTATCATATGCAGATAAAATTTGTCACAGAACTCCATACGCTTCAAATTTCGCTCTATACACACCTAGGTTGTTTAGCTTAAGATTTTTGTCCGTAAAATCTTTCTCATGTACTTTTACATTGTTTTGTTAAGTAGAAACCTCTCACTGCCTCACATTTTAGTCTCAGCCCACTTAAGTAACTGTTCCAATAGTAGGACTTTCATTTTCTTCTCTTCTGTAAATGCTTCCTTTTTTATCGAATGATACAAAGAATTTCCTTGCATTCATTTTTTTGTAATCATTTTGCTATTATTTTGCATCATTACTAGAATAATTGCATCTTGTTAGAATTAAAGAAAGAAGAAGTACTCCTTCGTATTTTGCACACATTTAAGATAAGACGACATAGCTTTTGCTTACTTCTTTCCATATATATATATATATATATATATATATATATATATATATATATATATATATATATATATATATATATATATATATATATATATATATATATATATATATATATATATATATATATATATATATATATATATATATATATATATATATGTATATATATATATGCAATCAGTAGCTAGGATATATATATATATATATATATATATATATATATATATATATATATATATATATATATATATATATATATATATATATATATATATATATATATATATATATATATATATATATATATATATATATATATATATATATACATGTATATAGGTGGTGACTTTTCTTTTTTCTAACTATAATTGCCGAATACAACTGCGGTTCAATTTGTTCTTCAAGTAACTAAACGGAAGATTACTTCTTATGCTTTCCTATTTGTGACCAAATTACAGCTTAGTCGAGACCCAAGTTTACTCTACAACTCTAGATTTTCTCTTTTAGCGTCCCAGTACTATTCTTTTAACTATGATGCTGCATTTTGCTAGCAATGCTTTGAAGTAGGGAATTCATGTCTAACATTCTTTGGAAATATATGTGTTATTTCTCAATGGCGAGAGGCATTCATTCCTTGCTAATTTTAGTGTGTATGTGTATCTCGTATTGGTGTGCTGAGGTGCACATCAAGTACGAACGCATAGAGAAACAACTTATCCACAGCAGAATATAACTCAAATCCTCTATATTCTAAGTATTTACAATTCGCCACTGTCTTAAGTGTACTGGAGACTAGTCTCTCTTTCAGTCAGTAAATAAATAAATACCACACCGATGACTTGCAGTTTTGCATTTAACTTAATGACAGTTAATTAACGAGTGCATCCTCGATTTTTTAGCTTTTTGCCAGTAATACCCTACATTCTGGAACATTTTTA
The DNA here is from genome assembly GCA_964019165.1 of Mastigias papua. NCBI lineage: Eukaryota > Metazoa > Cnidaria > Scyphozoa > Rhizostomeae > Mastigiidae > Mastigias > Mastigias papua. Next base: position 5,897,081 of record OZ025269.1, read on the forward strand.
CCCCATTCCAGCAGAATCCTCAAATCTCACAAGATCCAAACTTTCACTCAATATTTTTTAATGAGACGGCAAAATGTTGATAGATAGTGGGCAGACTAGGCCCTTAAGATTGTGTCAGGCCCCTTTCACACTACGCTGTGTTCATTTGACAACGAAACAAAATCTACTTACATTTTGCCTACCGTTCACAGTACACAACTATCACAGTACTCCACTATGCAAACCTTTTTCAATGTGAAAAAACGGATGCATTTGACTACGCTGACAACAGCAACAAGGCCCTCTGAAAGGTGAAAGTTAAGATAACTAACAAAAGTTAGAGTGCAGATTATATGTATATTAAGCGGATTTATTGAGGTTTACTATTGCAGCCTCAGTCTAGCAATGAGAGTGCTAATAGTATGTTTGCTGGAGCAATGGGAACACCAATCGTATTCGTTTGAAAACAGATCAGTGTGAGCTGGTAGCGTTTTCGTCATTAAAAACGGAGAGAAATGAATACGGAACAGTGTCACATGGCTTTAGACAACGCTGGATATCACGACCGTCGCGCTTCGTGATGATATTGTTTCAATGGCTTTTGATTGGTTTGCCAGGACAAAGCAATCAGTTTCGTTGTTTTGATAATGAACATATGCACACTTTCCTCAATCATAGGTAATAGTGAGTAAAGATCTCGTTCTGGCTACGTTAGCAACAGTTTCACGTGCTTTTTTATAAGAAACCTGGCTCAAGGCCTAGGAGTAAAAGTTTCTTAATTTCTGGCCACATTTTAGTTCCAAAGTTTCTTAAAAGTTTCTTAATTTACTGAAAAAAATTGTAGTGACAACGAAAACAAAAAACATTCCCTTTTATAGTGTTCAAAAGGCCTATTGGCTTTTAAGCACATAAAACGTACTTTAGAGGACACCTTTAAAGATGTGACGGGAAAATGTATTTCCAACACTGAAGGATAGTACAAAAATTTTTAAACTTTCTCAACTCTTTCCTTATATCTTTACTTTTTTCTGATTTATCCTGCAATGCTACTCGTCGTTGCTTGTAGTTCTAAAAGTTTCTTTATTTTAAGGTAGGCCTCTGGTCGAAATTTGATCAATTTTGACAAAAATCATTAAATTTTTTTTATTGTTGTAAAAGGTAGTTTAATCTATGTTGATTTCATTTATGCATCGTGAGTGGAGAATTGAGGGCTCTAAAATCACTAAATGATGACTTTTACAAATGTAGTCTATTGTAGATTGCCTCTCATTAAGCTTCACGGGACAGAAGGAAGTCAATAATTTATCAGACCTTACATTATCTATAGCTCTTTCAAATGCTTAGTGCTATACGTCATTTGAATCCCCAATGTCTTGTCTACCTCATTTTGAGGTAAAATTCCATATTATGTGTACCAGTAGAGCGATATCGAGGCCTTTTACGAGTGTACTCTAACAATAGACTGGCCGGTTGCTTAGTTACAATATAGTAAACATAGTTGTGATTGGCTGTGAATTGCTTTCTTGTGATGCCAGTGGCTGAACCGAGTCACGTGAAATTTAAAATGGCTGCATTAATTCGAAGCTTATAGATATCATCTGCGTTTGCTATAGATATAAGCTCTTAATTCTGCGACAAAATATCGCTAGCATAGAAAAATAGATACATGGCAAGGAAAAAACAGAGATCGGTAAATGTCTACCATGGCCGCAGACGAAAGAGACCATTTATGAAAGCGAAGAGTGATATATTGGAAGCAAGGCCTTCGATCACAGTCCCATCGGCGTCCGGAACTTCTTCTGCAAGTGCCAAGAAACTGGAAGCGTTTGGAATTACCCTTGACAATTTGGAGGCCGAAAAGCTAAAAGCTAGCGATTCTACCCGTAAAGTCAGTGAGATGTTCTTACTTGTACAGTATTCCTCTCTGGCTTCTTTTTTCGCAACGTTGCTCTGTCCCACATGTAGTTCAGTTGGAGTTGTTCTAAAAGTGCTCCAGGATGTATCTTGTGGCTTTGCATTGAAGGCAACATTATTCTGTGAGAATTGTGCTACAAATTTAAAGGAGGATTATCTTTGCCAAAGAACTGACTCCACAAAATCAACAAAGGCCCCCTTTGAAGTAAACACCAGAGCAACATTGGCTTTCAGGGGTATAGGCTGTGGGTTTTCTGCAATGAAAGAGTGGTGTGGTACTATGAATATCCCACAGTCAATGAGCCTTGATTCATATTACAGCCATCAAGCCAAAATACATGATGCAAGCTTGACCATGGTAGAAAATATTAAGAAACAATCGTTGACAGCCATAATGGATGCTTACAAAGACATTGGAGTACACTCAGATCAAAATGGAATTCTGAATATTGCTGTGTCCTTTGATGGTGCTTGGCAGAGGCGAGGGCATTCCTCACACAATGGATTGGCCTCAGTTATTGATTTGCTTACTGGCCTTCCAGTTGACTTTGAGGTTTTGAGTAACTTCTGCTTTAAGTGTAAAGCTGCTGCTGAAAGGCCTGATGATCCTTCATGGCAAGAGAAGCATCTTCCAAAATGCTTGAAAAACTATGATGGAAGTGCCAACTCAATGGAAGTTGAATGTGCTCTCAGAATGTGGCGAAGATCCATTGAAGTAAACAAGCTGAGATACACAATAATGCTATGTGATGGAGATTCAAAATCATTTGACGCAGTTGTTCAAGAGAAACCTTATGGTGATCAAATCACCATTGAGAAAGAAGACTGCATAAACCATGTAGCCAAGCGAATGGGTACAGCTCTTCGAAACTTGGTTTCTGAGACAAAGGCACAGAAAGAGTCAATTTCTGGTAAAGGAAAGCTCACTCAGGAAAAAATTGTTAAGATTCAAAATTATTATGGCAGGGCAGTAAAAGACAATGCAGGTGATATTGATATGTCTAGAAAACGAATTTATGCAATTTTGTTTCATTTGTCATCTTCAGACCAACATCCCAAGCATATGCACTGCCCTACAGGTGAAAAATCTTGGTGCTTTTGGCAGAGGGCCTGTGCAAAAGGACAACACCCTGCATCACACAAAGAGCATGAAACTCTTCCATCAACCATTGGGAAGAAACTTGTTCCAGTTTTTGATCGCCTGTCAAACCCTGAGTTATTGAAAAGGTGCTCAAGACACAGAACACAGAATCCAAATGAGGCTCTTCACCATCTTATTTGGAAAGTATGCCCTAAGCATACATATGTTAGTAAAAATACAATGGAGACTGCTGTGGCAATATCTCTGTCACAATTCTCTATGGGTGCAAGTTTCCGGGAAATAATTTTACAACTTTTGAAAATACAGCCTGGAATTTTTCTTGAAAAGGCATCAATTGAAAAAGATATTTCTAGGCTGAAAAAGGCAGAGAATGCAGCCCAAGAAAGCACAAAGAAAAGAAGAAGGATGCTAAAATTCCAGGGGAAGATAAAGGATCAAAGGAAAAAGGTTGCTGAAGGGCCAACATATGCTGCTGGAGCATTTTATGATACATCATAAACTTGAATGAGATAAATCTATGCATTGATGGACCTGTAATATGCTTTGCTATTAATATTGTGAATTTTGGAAGGTAAATGTGATCAACTAAGCTTAAGAGCACTACAAATATAGACAAATTGAACAAAAAGATGAAAGACAAACTTTTAATGCGATTTTCTCAAATGTTGCTTTTCACACAGGTTTATGAGTTTAGTGAAAGTTCCTTGCCAAGAAGCCAAAACCTATTCTTGCAAAACTATATATCATTTTCAAGCTTATGATCTGTAGAATGATGAAAAGGCCTTTGTTTTGACCATAAACTTAAAACATCATCAATATGACAGCTGATACCAAGATGAACTCCTTCGTGAAACATAAGTTATCAAATTTTGTGCATAAAATCAGAAAGAGCCATAAAAAATAGAATCAAAAGGCTTTTCATCATTCTAGAAGCTTTTGACTTTCATTTGAGACATTGTTGGCAGTCATACACAATCTGGCTGAAAAGATAAACTCACACTAAAAAGCACTACATTTTCCTATTGTTCTTCTGTTTCCATGGAAACTAATCACTTTTTCCAAAAATAGATTCAAATTTTAAAATCAGCAATCAAAACTGTACCATATATCAAAATATCAAGCTTCTACTTGCTACGATTTCAATTTTAGTTTTTCGACCAGAGGCCTACCTTAAACTGTCTAGTACCAGGTTTCTTATAAACCTGTTTTTTATAAAACAAACGTGTATTCAAACCAATGAGGTTCAAACCCAGTAGAAAAGGTGGAAGTGCCGGAAAGTAACCGACACAAACGCGTCTCGAACTCGCGACCCTTGACGTCGTACGTCAAACGCTCTACCAATTGAGCTGTTGGGTCATGTTTTCACTGTTGTAGTATCACGTGTAAATCCTGTTGACTTAACATACTCTCCTTCTACCTCTACCCAATTAATGGAGCTGTGATGGCCCACCTGGTGCGGGTAGTCCTCTCTCAAAAGCAGGTTTAGTGCACATTGTGATGGGGTTACGATGGCTCCCTATATATATTAGTTAAAAGAGGACAAAAATTTGGCAGGATGACCTGATATCTCAGTTTGTAGAGTGCTTGAGGTACAAAGTACATTGTTGCGAGTTCGAATCCCACTCAGGTCGGTTATCTTCTCACACTTTCACTTTTGATTTCTCCGGAATCCTGTGGTCTTTGCATGCAAACCAGATATTGTAATGTAAAGGTCTGGCTGATCAGAGAGGCAGAGTCGAGTAGAGATATAAAATGTTATCAGACCGTGTCACTTCCCAGCCAAAATTAATATATAAAAGTAAGAAGTTGCAGCTGCTTCAACGACAAAGGAGGCTTTATTGCAAGGTTGCCCCCCGGGACTTACCTTATGAAGGTGCATCGGGGATCTGATAGCCCAGTATTTTAGGATGATCGTTAAAATCATAGGTTTGCCTGTATCACCAATTCCATGAGCTTGTAAACCAAAAGTATGAGAACGTCAATAGGATCTGTCCTTGGCGAATAAGAATGAATATCACTATAGGCAATAGTTTTTGATGTTTATTTCTGTCAGTGAACTTTAGTCTTCACCCCAAACCACAGAATAAGATTTAGGCAGAAGGCCAAGTCGCGTTCGTACCTTTGGTGTTTCAGTAACGCAAGTTTTTCGGCTCGAACGAATGGAGAACAAAGAAGCTATGCATAGCTTTATTTTCAGGACGCAGCGAACCAAGTTGCCCTTCCACGGAAGTATGCTGGATTGGTGAATCCCGACCTTAGTAGTATAAATCAGCTCTTCATTATCTTTGTATGTATGTACTCTCCAGTCCGGAATAGACGTCCCCCCGACTATTCATTTTTTGAAAAATGCACACCAGGACATTCTTATTGCAACCCACCCCCGCTTATTAATTTTGAGCCAAGAGGAAATTTTCCCAGACCCAGAATTGTCCGGCGAAAGTAACTCGTTTTGAATGTTTGTTGCGCTGAAAAAATGCTAGGGTGAAATGCGTAATTGCTGCAAGAAGCACTGAAAACGCAGCCGACAGTTGTGCCAATGAAGATGACATTATGAACAACGATGATAGATACATTTTTAGCGTGCTAGAAATATGTAATAAACGTAATAAATTTTGTTTCAAAAAGTTAAAGTTTTTTATCCAATCCATATGTTTGTGTTCTCTCCACATCCACTTATAACAGCCCACCCCATAGACATTCACCTGGGAGCTTTTTCCACCCCCCCAGCTTATTGCAACCCCCCGCTTATTTACTTTGAGACTTTTTTCCAACCCCCCGCTTATTGCCACCCCCCCTTCTATTCCGGACTGGAGAGTACTATCATTCATCTATGTACTTTTTCTATCAATTATGTAAATGAAATGTTTACAATTAGCATTAAGAGAGGCCTGTTGCTGAGAAATGAGCATATTTGATAATATTAACAAAAATGAAAGTTTTTAAGGTTATTAGAGTGAATACTGCTGCAAATGAAATTGAAACTACAATTACAAACTTAATCCCCTTGTAAGGAAGAGTTTGCAAAACATTTTATTTCAACAAGACAGAAGCGCACCGCTAAATCTGCCACCTTTAAAGTACTTGAAACGTAGCGATAAATACAGGAATTGCCAAAATTAAAACAAAATTGCATGGATAAGAGATAATTCATACTAACTCGCTACTTTACACGCCAAAAATCCGTGTGGAACTTCACGAAATTAGCCCTTACTTGTCTCCAAATTATAAGGGCTCAGTACTGGTGATAATCCTTTTTGCCACCTTTTAAAATGGCCGCCAAAACAAAATTTGCCTCACTCCGTTCAATGTGCAAACCCCGGAGTTGGACATCTAGCGCCTTCGGCGCTTCTATATCATTGAGAGCACCATACTGTAACGAAAAGGAGGCTCAACCCCATTGGTGACATCATGTAGGATTACGTATGTGACTATTTCTAACTCAAGTGAGGTACAGCTGGTGCAATAATTGCTTTCGAAGTCAGTACCAAGAATGAGGGGAGTGCTTATTCAAGGGGAATACTTATTCGAGGGGAGTACTTTTTCTAGTGGAGTGCTTATTTGAGGGGAGTGCTTGTTCGAGAGGAGTGCTCATTCGAGGGAAGCGCTTATTTGAGAGGAGTGCTTGTTCGAGGGAAGTTCTCATTCGAGGGGGTGCTTGTTCGAGGGAATGCTTATTTGAGGGAAGTGCTTATTCAAGGGGGTTTAATAAACTACCCAGCACATCCCACAATACACGCTCGTTTTCAAAACTCCTTTTCTCCTTAAGTTGGAGGGAATGGTCTAATTATCAGTATCAAGCTATCATAAGGCCTTCATCATCTATGATGGGGAGGTATTCAATAGGGAGTCTCTCCGAGGGGAAGGCAATTCGAGGATTTACGGTTCCGGACCGTATTTAATTTCAAATTGCTCGATAGTGTTGTTAAGGATAAAGGTGCCTCTATGTTACTGCGCAATCGGCACAGGCCCTTGTTTACAAGTGACTCAGCAATTTATGATTACGTACTATATGCGTTGGAGCGTACAGCAATCATTTGTCTTTGCAATTCACGTTATCAGTTTGTTTTCATTTGTGTGACTGCTTGTTAATGTTCATGTGATCAGTTAAGTCTCTTTTTTTAGAAAATAAAACTATTCGCCAAGGGTACATACCTAACTTCTATTACAAATTTGTCTTTGCAAGGATAGCTTACAGACAGAGAAGAGATTTCACCAAGTGCTGGAAGGAATCTGCCGTAGCTTCACTGACATTATTGAGAATACAAGCAGGAAAAGTTTCAAGAAATCGTGCATGGAAATCACCAAGGTATTATTTGCCACTTTTATTTCATATACTCTGTATATCTGGCGAAAATTTGTTAGCTAGCTGTTTGCCCATCATGAACTTATAAAATATGTGCTGATCGGCAATTGTATTTGGAAAGAATTCGCAATGCATTTAATAGTTATCATTATGGTGAGTATTTTCTCTCCAATATTGGGTATTATGGTCCCAGCTGAAGATTTGCAGTTTTTCTTATCTAACTAAATGTAAAACAAAGTATATATATATATATATATATATATATATATATATATATATATATATATATATATATATATATATATATATATATATATATATATATATATATATATATATATATATATATATATATATATATATATATATATATATATATATATATATATATATATATATATATATGAACTCAGTAGGTTGCAATGTATCATCTTTTTAGCAGTATGTAAGTAAATTATTTATTATATCGACATCCATATATATAAATTCATATATTTTTATAGTTAGAAAGCAATCATAGCTTAGTGCTAAGGAGTTGTTAAATCATGCTCTCGATGGGAATTCTGTAATGCGGAAGGTTATTTCAGTAGTAGCCCAAACGGCAAAACAGGGGAAGAGATGACCATCAAAAGTGTTAGCAATCACTCTATGATAATAGTACATAATGGTATTTGAAATTAAATCTACAACTGCTAATTAAGATAATAATAGATTGTAAAGACATCGGGAAACTGTGCGTGAAAACGGTCTGTTTAGAACCGGTATTGATTGAAGTCTCAATGGTTCAATAGGTTCTAACAGCACCCTAATTCGTTACTTTTCATAACGGATCGATAATGTAGTTGTTCTTTTTATTCTCTTTCTATTCTGTCTGTTGCCCTCTTTACCAATCCATTGCAAAATCAAATCGGATTAGGGTGTTTGCACGATACCGGATTCTTGTCCTACCGCATTCATAAGAGTATTCAGATCATTCTTATTCAGCATCTTCTCTGTGCAAACGAATGGCCGATACGGTTTGAAAGCATATAGGATTCTCTTGAATCCGATATAATGTAAACGAGATCTGAATCTAAAAATAATGTAAAGAAGTTACACGTGCATTATAGCAAGTTATCTTCACTCGTGTTGTCGTTATTATCCTTGTTGTCGTCATCATCAAAATCAACATCATCATCATTACCATCCCTATCATGGCACTTAAGCGTGAAGTCCCTAGGAAAGATCTGTGCAAATTACATTAGAAATCTATTGAGCAGATTTCCGTTACAGTAAGATGCTCCACGTACACTTTATCTCCCATAAGCATTGCATCGCAATATGCGTACCTTATATTCACTTGTAAGCGCCAAGGGTGTTTATTAATTTTATAACTTTGGATTCATTAAGTCATCATTTGGATAGAGTAAGTTATCCTCATTGTTGGCCTCTTCCACTCCTGAATCAATTAAAATTGGAGCATCTGGTGTTTATGGACCAGAGGCGTTGAAAGAGAGGGAAGATCTATGAAAGCTTTTGAGATTTGCACGGAAAGCGTTAATTGGCAAAAATACTATAGTTCCAGTGACTCTACCTGCACCTCATATGCATTCCAATTTATAGGCTTAATTTATTGTGAATTTAGTATCATATACAAAGTTTCTGGGCATTTGGGGGAATGAATTATAAGAAAATTGCCTTTTCATGACGTTACCATTCTTTACTTTAATGCTATTTTTAAAGATGCAATAGTGAAAGCTGTTCATCTGGTCGTTTAATATAGCAGAATATAGAAGGCTCTTCATCTAGTCACTCAATACAATATCATTTATATACCAAGGCAATGATACCAAGAAGCTTTTTTCATATACGAGGCTAGAAATGCATCCCTAGTGATATAATTGACCTGAGTTCAATGATAACGAATAGGGGGGGGGGGGGGGGTAGTTGTAAAGTACCATCAAATATAGCAGAAAAATCGTGTTATATTACATGGAAAAGATCACGAGCGTTATCTTGAGAGGTGGTTTGCCCCTTGTTTCTGTATTCAGCTTCTAAAGTATAAAAATTGAAAAGTATGTCAGGCCATCGTTACTTCATCAATTAGGGTCCAGTCTAACTCAATTAGTACTCGGCACCCTTTTACCAAGAACTTTCGTTTCAGGTTCAACAGTGCTTCATGGAACTTTCCAAGTTTTTCTCTTGGGCCCTATAAGGTAATGCACATATTTCTATGCGAAGCCGTTTACAAGAATCTACCCACAAACGCTCCAAAGCACTGAGAGAATTTTAGCTACTAAACTTCAAAGAATTAAAAATTTTATGTAGGTTTTTTGGCATAAAGATCTTATAAATTTGGATAGCCAAGTAAACTTTCCTCATGGCCCAATAGTTGTGAAGATGGTACAGTGAAAGCTTAGCTTTGACCACACTAATTTTCCAACATACTTGTACTTATTAGTGTAGTGTGAAAGGAGGGTCAAAAAGCAGAATTCTCTATTTGGAATACAACACGCTTTAGAATCGCGTAAAGTTAATCTAATTCGTTTCTTTAATGCTCCGCCGAATTTATAACGACTTGTACTGCACTTACAATTCATTCTCACGGTTGCTCGAATATTAAAAATGATTTTGCAAGTCTTGGGAAAAGAAAGAAGTTAAAGACAAGGTCTTGAGAGCCTTTGTCTTCAGAAGCCTTGAGAGTGAAAGGAGGGCTAGCCCCCCTCCGAAAATCCCGCAAACTCAACAAGGGGCTGCGTCATCTGAGCCCCCTGGACCCTATTTGTGTTCCGATTCCTAGTTTCTCGAATTTGCTACTTTCCTCCAAATTTTTCGTAGTTTTTAATTGGTTTCACCTGCACATTTTTACGGGGAACTGCTTTATGAGAAACCTGCATGTAGAAAGCCAGAAAATTTAAATACTTTATACTACTAACTACAAAGTCCCTTTGAAAGTTTTCATTTTCCAGTAATTCTATCACTGCAAACAATCGAGAACTGGGATTTCAAGTTACACTCTTTTTTATAGGAACCAGTAAAACTGAGGTTCAGACTGGCTGTTCTAAATTATCATTTTACGACAGTGCTTCAGCCTCAGCTTGTTCTTATTTGGTTCTTAATTTCCCATCAATTCTAAGGCTCGTGTTCCTATAAAATTGTTCTCATACACGAAAAAGAGTATAGCCTGAATTGTGTTTAATCCTTGTAGCAAGTGTTTCACATGAAGTTTATAATGCGTATAGCACTAAATGTGCAATTAAATAGGAATTTATTAGTACGCTTTTAGTGTTGCAATGTAGCCAAAACAGGTCCATAATTCAGTAACTTTAAGAACTAGACCTTGACCTATGTTCCTTATAATGAAATACATCTGCACAGTCATGTGTATGAGCTGCCCTCTTCAGAACATTTTGTAAGAAGTTTTGACCTAGCCCAAACTATTAGGGATGTTTTTTATTTTGACATTGGCTATAAAGGAGGCTTCAAGCCTGCGAGGGAACGATCCACTGTAGTTTCAATATTTTGGTATGCCCTCTTCTCTTATATTTATAAGGAGCCTAGTGAGAGGGTTAAGGCCAAAGGTTTCTTAAATTTTCAAGCATTTAAGGTCGGTCTAAGGGTTTCTTAGCGGTTTCTTGTTTCAAAGTGGGGTTACAAAAAGATAGTACTCTTGAGTTAGTGATAATTCTTGTAAAAATCATAGATAGCTAGGGAAGTCCCAGTACTTGGATCTTGTGCTTTTAGGCGAAAGAGGTATATGAATTATGTATTTTGAAAATTCAATTTCTCAAATATAGAACTTACCAGTTCCTTAGGGACGTAGCAATATAGCCTTCCATTTTCTTAAAATTTTTGCCTTTGTAGCCCCATTTCTTTGTAGATCAGTTTCTTATAGTAAATAAGTGTAGTCAATTTGCTGCTGATGTGTTCTCTTAATTAGAAGCTTTTTTGGGAGCAACTTTCATATCCAAGTGGTGTATCGTTCAGAAATCCCACTGAATTATGTTTTTGTTTACGCCAGCTACTCCTCAAAATACAGACGTTTCTGCTTCATAGCAAACGGGCGTTTTCCTTCGAGGGATAACTGCATTCCGAAAGCAGGCACATTGTTTCCGCATTGCGAGATTCCCCTTTGCTTTTCAAGGAGGAAGGAATCAGCAACTTTCCATTGCAGTACCATATTAATACACGTTTTTCATATAAGAAAGCTTTCTTTTACCCAGTACTGATTCTTCCTTTATGATTTCAGTACGCGATTTTAAAGAAACCTGGGTTCACAGCCTAGTAGTAAAAGTTTTTTAATTTTTGGCCACATTTTTGTTCTAGAAGTGCCTTTAAAGTCTCTTAATTTAATGAAGGTAGGTACAATGAAAATGAAAAATAAATTTAAAACATTGTCTTTTCTTTTTGGTGCCACAAGGCTTAGCACATAGAACATACTGTAATGAGAACTTGTTAAACCCATAGGGGAAAAGACGGATCTCCTAAACTGTGAAGGATGACACCGTACTTTCTACAGTTCCTTAACTCTTTCTTTGTAGTTCCAAAAAGCCCTTGAATTATAGTATGTTTTGAACTAGGTTTCTTATAAACTGGTTTCCCAACTCTTACCAAGACGACTAGTTGAGTTTGTGTAACGCTACTAACACTGTAGTACTTAGGTACCACAAGGAATCTATACAACCTTGGTAAAAGAGATTATTATCGTGTGTGAATATTGGAGTTTTAAAAACTATTGCTTCTATATGCCATAAAGGTTATTTCCCAGCTCTATAGATAACCGTTATTCTAGTATTAAATGCAAAATTTTATTTCTTCTTAGTACTCCTGCGAACGTTGGTATCTTTGTCCAAAAATCAGAACTTCATTACCCGTTCGTACTGTTCTGTTTTAGTACAGAACAGATAGAAACATGTCCCTTTTTATGACCGTTTACATGCACGGAGAAGCCCGTAGGCAGGGGGGAGGGGGCTGTAGCCCCTCCGCATTTTTTAGCATATGTACTGTGGCATAACCTCCTCTAAATCCAATACTGAGATTGTATGTTTTGAACATTAACTTTAAAAAAGCTCTTCGTTCTGCTTTGTATGACATTATTGCATTCTTCCCTGCATTATCAAATAAACCTGACACCTAGTTTTCGTAGCAAGCATGTTTTATATACAAATTCAATTCAAATCGATAAAGAATGTTGTTGAGGACGAGCATGTAAAAGTTTGACAAGTTTAGGGCCGCTACTATAGACATTCACTTTCTAACATATACGCGTTTTTTATAAGAATGCTATTTTCTGGTTCAATACTTTAACTTTCTTAGCTTTTTTCATGATTTCGGTACTGAAACTTTCTCAATATTTTCTTAGTAAGAATATTCGATTTTGTGTACAACTGCGTGTTACGGAGACACTAGTACTACACAAACATACAATGGAAATACATAGACTGTGATATAAAATCTATGCAAATTATGCAAAGAGATTATATGCTTGCGTGAAAATTGGAATTTCAAGTTTTATGATTTTTTATGATTACGTAATGATGTATATAATGGTGTCTCTGTGCTCCTGTTGGTTACACGTTTTGGTAGTATTGCACATTTCACGTTATTATACCTACTTCCTTCTCTTTTAAGTAGTACATTGTTTTCTCAGAGCTTTCACTCCGGCTTGCAAGTATTGAACTGAACAATAATGCAGCCCGCGATCTTCATTCTGTCAGTTATTTGGCCCTGCTGTAAAAAAGTTTGATGACCCCTGTTCTATAAGCATTTGCTCCATGGACTGCACATTTTGCAGCATGCAAATCTGATTCGAGCAAATGTGATAGGAGTGGATGGAACTTGCTTGCAAATTCGGAATTGTTTGCAGTGGCGAAAATCGTAGAAATAAAAAGTTTCCAAGTTGATTTTCTCTTAAGTAGTGCAAGCTCCTCAAAGTTGGTGACCGTCTGCATATACGGCTCCTTATATAGTGTTTTCTTATACGAAATACGTGTAAGTAACCATCGGTGTGTTGGCTGTTACTCGATGTCGCATTACTACGTCATGGTAAAGTTGTTTCGTGATCTAACGATGACGTAGGGTTTACTACGAAGGACGAGAGGCAGGCAGGTAGATTGTCATTTCAAAATGAACTTCCGTCTCTCTTATTGACATGCTAATAACTTGATTCTTAAACATCACAAGTAAAAATAGATGGCTAGGTAGTATTTTCAGGATCTCGACTTATATTTATGCAACACTAGTCATGCATGGACTAGTGTTTTCATAAGTACTTTACACGCTTTTTTTATAAGGAACCACTTTATAAGGAACCTACATGTAGAAGGCCGGAATATTTAAAGAACTTATACTACTAAAGGAAAAATCCCCAAGGAACTTTTCATTTTCAAATTCCGAGTGCTGTATTCAGATGCAAGTGAAGATTACCTGACATTGGATGATATCAATGGAATAGACATGATACTTCTTGATTGAAATTATGCTTTTCCATATATGAAACTTATCTCCTGTCGCATTTGTGCTTTTTGAGGTTGAGTTCCAGCCAGAATTAAAGGTAAAATTGAGAATTTCAATGCTTTTCTAGTGTCTGTGCCATTCTTGTGGCACTCTATGTACAGTGAAAATTAAGGAACTATTAAGGAACGTTTAGTACTAGAATTTGATAAAAAGAGGTCCGAAAATAAGGAACTTTTAGAACTAGGCCTTTAACTAGGTTCCTTATATAAAAAAGCGTGTACTGTACTAAGCCCACTCGAACTCCTAGGCGGCTTCTCTTACTCTAGGACTATGGGTGCACTTGCTTTTTTTTATAAAGAAACAGCCCTACAATTTTCAAAACGAGTGAATAAACATCTACTCGTTCTTGGTACGTTAGCAACAGTACCACGCTGTTTTTATAAGAAACCTGGCTCAAGGCCTAGTACTAGAAGTTTCTTAATTTCTCGCCACGTTTTAGTTCTAAAAGTTTCTTAGAAGTTCCTTAATTTGCTGGAAGAAATTTTAGTGAAGAAGAAAACAAATCATAAAAAAACATTGCCTTTAGAGTATCTACAAGGCTTATTGGCTATTGAGCACATTAAACCGCTGTAGTTGACACTTTTAGGTCCTTTTACTTAGGCTGTCTAGTACTAGGTTTCTTATAAACTGGCTCCTTATAAAAGTGTAGTGTTGGACAGCTTAAAAAGTTAAGACAGCTCAATGCCAGATTTTTTATTTCTAATAAAAATTATATTGTCATATGTATTCAGAATTCCATTTAATTTGTACATTCAAATGTTATGTTTATTTAGTATCTGTCACTCTGTGTAACACTGCAGTTTTACACATTCTTAAACATTCTTCCTACGAAAGTCTTAAACAGCTTAAGTACTGAAATTATTGAAAAACCTGAGAAAGTTTCAGTACTTAGCTAAGAAACTCTCATAGAAAAAGATATAAGTCCCCGTATTTTTTGTAAGGAACCTAGAAAAAGGCCTAATCCTAAAAGCTCCCTATTCTGGACCTCTGTAGACCACATTTTAGCTGAGATGCTGAGAATGAAAAAACAAGCAGCAGCAATGTGATCTTCTGGGATTTACGTCTCGTCTTGCTAACAAAATATAACTACCTTATTTACTCGAGTGAGCGCCAGGAGCGCTAATTTGATTTTGAGTTCCCAAAGGGGGCGCTCCTTCAAGGGAAGCGTGCTGCAGAAAAGATCAGAAACACAACAATTGTCTGTCAGAATTAAAGGAAAGAAAAGAAAAATACAGATAGTTTGATTTAGAAATCGTAAATATTGAGTATAGTTGGTGTATACACCATTGCTTACAAAGAAAAATAGCTAAATTACCATATGTCTTATTCCAAATGAACGGCTCCTTTGACTAGGCCTGTTTCAAATGAGCACTCTTTTTTGAGAAAATAGAGTGGCGCTCATTTTACGTCAAAAGGAGGCGCTAACTGGAGGAGGCTCTCTATCGAGCATAGGCTCTCTTTCGAGTCATTACGGTATGCAGTTTCTAATCACATGGAAACGAAATATGCTGTAGGATGTAGCTGAGCTTTGCAAAATGTAATTTTTCAGTTCTGAGCTATGTGCTCTTTCTGAGAAATTATTTCCTTACCTTCAATAGCGTTCAATTGTTTAGAATCATGTATGCCATCTTCAAATTTTACATTGAATTCAGTTAAAAACATCAGTATTTTTGTTGTTTTATGTTCAAAAGTAGCCCAACCGAATGACTTAGAACTTGTGCAAGGCATGTTGTTTCTTATTTTTTAAACAAAATCTCTCTTGAAATAAAAAAAATTTAGGAGCAGGTTCTAAAATGTTCTGTTCAAATGTATGAGTTTTTTGAAAGTCTTTGGTATTTGAGTACTTGTTTGAAAATATGATGCAATTGGCCGTAAACCTATGTAGACAGTTTTACTGTGTAGAATTCCATAACATTTGTAGTATTATTTAATTAGCATTAGGAAAAAACTAAGAACATTAAATCTTGGGTTAAATGATATGATTATTATAAAAAGGAAACAGTTGTTATATTTTGATGGGCCATCCAAGGCACTTAAGCATTTTCTAATATCGAGGACCTCTCATTCGAGGTGGCGTTTAAGATAAAAGCGTTCTTTTCTCAAGTCATCTTTTAGGACAACTACCAGTAACCATCGCACTGATGTTACAGCAGGGAGTACACTGTTGCTGTAAAATCTTGGCATGTATGGAACGGGTGTATTCCGATTTCCTCGTCTCGTGTTAGTAGAGCAGAGCAGATCAGCGCCAGCTGCTGAAGATGTAGCCCACGCATTGAGCGTTGCAGCATGAGATTACACTCTCTCTTTTTATAGGAACAATTTTAAAATCATTTAAAACTGATATAAAGCTTTTTAAGCTCAACAATATTTGCTAGAAGTCATTGAAACACCCATATCATCAGTGTGTAAAAAGCCATAAGTGTACCAGGATTTTTAGCAAGGGTTATACACCTGTAAGAATGTATATATTTTGCCTTCTGCCAATGTTATTGAAGATAGTGCTTGTTTCATAAACATCCAATGCTCTATTATATATTGTCTAATTTCTAAATTGTCTACACCCCAATAGTTTAAGAGCAAATAAAAACAATTCAGCCTCAAAATTTTGGAAAATTAAGAACAGCCAGCCTGAAACTCAATTCTACTGGTTCTTATAAAAAGAAAAAGGAAAGTAAATCTAGTGAGCCATTAACCAACGCCCATTGCAATATAATAACACCTTCAAATTGTGCTATGTATTGTATCTGTATTTTCCTTTAAACAAATCTTCTTTGCAACAAGAGGAGACTCGTTCGAGAGGGGTTCTCATTTGAGGTGGCATTCATTCGAGGTGGGTGTTCAGTCGAGGTGGGCTTTCGTTTGAGGTGTTCGTTCATTCGAGCTGGGTGTTCATTTGAGCTGGATGTTCAGTCGAGGGAGCCTTGATATGTACTGTCCAATCGCTAAACGGGCGTTTATTCGAGAAGAAACATTTACTTATATTTTGCCATGTGATATGTACGTAGTAAAGTGATGATTTACGTAGAATCCATCTAGATAATAGTAACGACAGACGCAAGTGAGTGTATGTATAGCTTATCTACAAAAGAAGGCTCTATGATTTCTTTGTGTACATGTACGTAGCACTGCCGGGCGATTGACCTAATAGTAATTGCCAATTTGCAAGGATCCACAATTGCTTTGCAAGTTATTGTTTTTGAATACGCGCCTTCTACGCGGCAATTATGCCGCTTATGTATTATGGAGATAATTGTACTGAAAGATTACCATTGCGTGATACATTAATTGCTTTAGCCTTGTCTCGTTCTTCAACGAAGCATTTAATTGCTTTTTACTAGATTTTTAAGCCTCGGGTTACTTGATCTCAAATGTAAAGAGATCTGGGCCTCTATAGCCTTAATAAGCTATATCCTCTACAGAAGAGTGTGTACATCAATATTCTTGACGGAAGACAGGTGAACTGGCGAATCACAGATACAACTTCTGGAACCTTCCAAATCTTTCAAGTTAACCTCACGTTATGATTACACAGCATAGCTGATTCATGGTTCTTGACATCAGTAGCTAAGGGAGTATGACGTACTGTTGCGCTTAGAGTCCGTTTTCATGAGGATTTTCAAACCGATTTGAAATTTTAGGCGAATCATGTGAAGAATGATCTTCAATGGCATATGACTTTGTGTGCAACAGGAGCTCCTATGGTGACCAAACATTGAGATAGCCAGACTGCATTTAAAACATAGTGGATTGAGAACTTCAAGTAAGTAGGAGGTTCGGGGGAGGCGAATATTCTAGATTTCATGCTTCTCGAGTCCCTTGTAGTAATTTGTTTTTCAATGAAATACCCTACCATTGACAGAAAAACAATCTTGTAGTCTTTAAACATATCAGTGTCGCAACTAGTTTTTAATTGGCAGACTAATAATTTTGCTTAGCGGTATGGAAGGACCCACCCTGGTTGGGTCCGACACAGGAGAAAATTTTTTAAATTGCATCCCCTGGATTGGTAAAAAGCATCTTTCAGGCTAGAATGAAGGTGATTGCAACAATACTCTAACGTGAATTTTGTATGAAGAAGCTTTATCCACTATATTGGGAGCATTTGGAAACCGCACTTACTGACAATTTTTGACTTCATGTCGATAGACAGTCTTCGTGTTCTATGCTGAGTCTGCAAAGTAGACAGCTTACAATCTCAAACCTGCCGAGTAATCTTGCCAGTTTATGATACGTGGGGGTGTCACATTCCCACACCCCCTGTAGCGTCGCCCCTGACCAAAAGCTATGATAAGATAGAATTTATTAATCTCTGCATTAGCTGCTTTGGGATATTTGGTCCCTGGTCGAACTCGTTCGTCCAAACACGTCAGAAAAATTTGGTATCGATAATCATCAGTTCAATTTTATCATTGTTAAGTTGTGAAACGCTCTAAACATTTCACTAAACATCGCTAAACATTTGACCGAAATGTTTAGTGAAGTTCGGCGATGTTGAGGAATGGGTGTTCAAACGCTCTCAACATTTCACTAAACATTTGACTAAACATTTGGTCATGCAGTGATGTCATTGGTCATGTGATTTGCTCGAGAAATCACTTGGAAGCAATTGTTGAAAATAAGAGGCTCAAAACTTTTGGCATGAAATGCATACAAAACTTCTGAACTTATATAGTAACTATAAACATAGGTGTAGTAGGCGGGGGCTTGGGGCCTGCAGTCCCCCCAATGTGGACAGAAAGCTATTTCACTCAGGCCACTTGATAAGAGAAAATACGAGTTGCCCCGAAAATAGCTGTAGCTCAATATGGCTAGACGACAACTAATTAGGACAACAGTTCAGTGATTCGTGCAAACAACTTGCAGCCCCGCTACGCCTATGACAATAAACGTATAGTGTATATTACGCATGGATGTGAAGTTTTATCGCTGTAAGAAAAGGAAAGCTATCGCTGCATTAGCAGTACTAGAAAGTTTAGAAGGTGAGAAAGGGTGATGGAAATGAAGAAAAACAAAGGAATGAGCCAGCTACAAGGAAATGCTACGGATATCACAGGAAAATTTCGTTTACATCCACTCGATGATTGAGAAATCCTTGGAGAAAGTAGACCTATACATGCTAAATCTGGATTGACTGTCTCAATACGATTTATTGCAACAGAAGAGAGTTTTAGGTCTCTGACATTCCAATTTCCTATCTCAACTCCAACGATATCACACATCATAACAAATCTGGCGCGAAAACAGCTCTTAAGAACTTAATACTGCGCTTGCGCCAACTAAACAATGTTTAGTGGAGTGTTCATGCGCACAAAACATCGCGAAACATGACCATGAACGATGAAAATGTTGAGCTGATGCACTAAACATTTTAAACGGGCTTTGATTTTCGCTAAGCAACATTAAACATCGCTAAACAACACAAAACATCACTAAACAAGGTGTTCAAACGCTCTCAACATTTCACTAAACAAAATGTTTAGTGAAAAGGG
The DNA here is from genome assembly GCA_964019165.1 of Mastigias papua. NCBI lineage: Eukaryota > Metazoa > Cnidaria > Scyphozoa > Rhizostomeae > Mastigiidae > Mastigias > Mastigias papua. The sequence goes on from OZ025269.1 coordinate 5,916,363, forward strand.
TCATTCAATTAGTACGTACGCTCTAAATTCGCTAAAATCTGACCCCCCCCTCCCCCTCCCCCCTCGTACGCACACGTACGCTTGATACTCACCCCCCTTTTGCGTACGTACTCTTGGTTGCTTGACCCCCCCCCCCCATCTCTAAAAGAAGGTTTCTAGGCATTCAAAACCACGGAGAAAGACATTTTAAGCATTCACGAGAAATTAAAATGATCACTTCACATGTATTTCATAAAAAATCTATAATATTGTTCAAACAAACAGCATTATACTAGAACAGGGGCTGTCAAATTCATTTGGCCCAAGGGCCTCATAGGGTATAACATGGCGCCACAATGACCGGGTAGGTTGACGGAACCCGAGAGGGCTAGGTAATAGGGGCTTTCAAATATACATAAGTCATCGCATGTTTCCCATCTGGCATGCTAGATAACGACGAAAAACTGGGTACTCAGCCTTGTAAATGTCACTAGTAAATGCCGCTATTACGATGGGAAAAATATCGCTGGGTTTCAGTTTATTCAAAATTCCTAGGGGCCACATTGACAGATTCGGCCTGCGGACCGTCTGATTGACACCCCTGTGCTGGAAGTAACCTCAACTGAATACGTACTACATTAATTAAATGTCTGTTAAGGGACCTTTGCAAATGAAAATATTGCAGGATGTATGCAAAAAGCTGATTTTGCTTTGCGTACGTACTTCATGTGTCAACCCCCCTCCCCCCTTGTACGCATTTGTACGCATTAGCTTGACCCCCCTTCCCCCCTTCGTGCGTACGTACTAAATGAATGACCCCAAATGTTGAGAGCGTTTGAACAGGGCTTTAATTTTTCCAAAAGTTTGAAACTGAATTGTTCTTAGTCTGTTCTTAAATATTGGGGTATAGACAATTTAGATATTAGACAATATACAAGAGAACTTTGGGTGTTTATGAAACAGGCATTATCTTCAATAACATTAGCAGAAGCCAAACGATATGCATTCTTACAGGTGTATAATCCTTGCTAAAAGTCTTTGTATACTTAAGGCTTTTTGCACACTGATGATTTAGGTGTGTCAAGGACTTTTTGGCAAACATTGTAGAGCTTAAAAGGTTTCATATCTGTTTCAATTCGTTTTACCATAGTGCTTCAGTCTCAGCTTGTTCTTACTCTGTTCATAGCTTTTCCATAAACTTTGAGGCCCATGTTCTTATAAAATTATTCATATAAGAAAGAGTGTATTTCTTATATGGTATGAAAAACAGTCCATGTTGTCATCCAGAGCTACTAGACCATTGACGTCCTTGTCCTCTATTTCTTTTACGTTGATTTGAACGTGTAATATGCTATTTCTTTATAAAGCCAGCCAGATACAAACTACCTTGTTGTGAGACTTGTATTTGTAGACATTCATATGATATTCATGGAATGTCAATTTCAAAAAAGTTATTATTATCATTCTCACGCACCCTCATTCATAGATCATGTTCTGGAAATAACAGATAAGATGAGAGCACGATCATTAAATTGTACACATATATTATTCTTCAGAGCTATGCACGTCATCATGATATTAATCACATATAAGCTCTCACTGGCCAAGTAAAGTCATACAGCGGGCGTTGACCTAGACACGTGTGACACGTGTGACCTAGAAGTGTTCACCCTTGCGTAATGAGTTATTCTAGCATTTAGATATAATGATGTAATGCTACCTAAATACAAGCACTAGCGCTAATATATATACGGACAACATATGGGGTGTAGATTAGTCTAAGTGCACTTATGCTATAGATACAAGCTACATATTAGGTTAGACTCATACACGAGAGAGATTTTTTATAGAATTTCAATAATTTTCATTCGCCTCGGAATCAATAGGTTTTTTGGCAAAGTAAGTACTTTCGTTTTGCTGTAGTTGTTTTTTTTATCTTCACCAATAGACCAAAACAACTCGCGAATTTGGCGAAAAGATCAGTTCTTTCTTAGAGGCCTACACGAACTTGAGATATAACAAATTTAGAAAGGTAAGATTTAATGCATCCTATATTCCTTCATGATTCTTTCATATTTGGTATCCTTTTACTCAACTTACACGTTTTTATAAGGAGCCTAGCTCAAGACATAGGTCTTAAATTTCCTTATGTTTGGATCTCATTGCACCATATTATTTTACTAAAAGTTCATTAATGCAAGCACGGTGCCACCAAGTAAAAAGTGAGGGGCTACAGAGTTAATAAAATTGCTGAGCAACAGCTAGCGAAATTCCTAGCTGGCAAAAACCCCAGCCGCTCCGTGCCTGTAATAGGCCTTAATTGTATCTCTGCACGCATTAATAAGTATCATATTATAAAACTACTGAGCGGGAAAAGCATTGACTTTCATAATTTTCCTCTAATCTGTTGTAAAAAAGCATTTGCTGCTTGGATTACTTGGTGTGAATTTGAATGTGATTAATGGAATCAGCTTCCTAACTCTCGACTGTTTGCAGTGATGCAGTATCTATAAGCTTGAAAAGTTCAGCAGAGATTTTGCCTTAGTGGCAAATGTTCCTTAAATTGGTTTGCCTTCTACATGTAGATGCCTTATAAAGTGGATTCTTATTAAAGGAAACAACCGTGTGACCCGGAGATTTTAGATCGAACTTTTGTATATTGATGCTCTTTCACGATGGGGTATTTGTGTTAGGATTCTTACATCAGCAGCCATTTGTGAAATTGTAAAATTGAAAATTTGGAAGACATTGGCATCAGCGTAGGTTCTATGGCTGTGACTTGGTACACCCAAAGGCGTACCGAAGTAGGGAATGTGTCAGCTCCTTCACTTTTCGCAGAGCACTCGGTAACATTTACCATAAAGATCACGGCTTGTCTGTAATCTTTGCGCCTTGTCCGTAATTGGGTGCCTTACTCAAACGTGTCAGTAAATCTCTTTTGCTACACCGACCCACTAAAGAGTCCTTCGGCATGACACTGAATGCAGCCCGTGTTGCCTTTTGCTATTTGTCACCTTGAAGACGATACTAAATTTTTGAATTACCGTAAATCCTCGAATTAGCCCCCTGGGGGCTTATTTATTTTTGATGCTTTTTGGGTGGGGGCTTATTCGAGGGGGGGCTTATAAAATTATTTGACAAATGCCGTATAAAAAGCTCATTGTCAAAGCTCCTTTTCTCCATACTATTACAAGAACAGTATAAATTTGAGCATTAGTCTTTATGAAAGTCTTCATCGTCATCAAGGGTTGGGGCTTATTCGAGGGGGGGCTTATTAACAATTTGAAGTTCTAGCATGGGGGCTTATTCAAGGGGGGGCTTATTCGAGGGGGGGGCTAATTCGAGGATTTACGGTATTTATTAATCTGTCGCAGGAATTCATGTAAGTCCCTTCTTACGAAAACACACTAGAAATTTAGTCGCTCCTTTTTGGATGAGTTTTGAAATCTGAAATATGCAAAATGGTCCAACCCTCGTCAATGGGGCGGTTGTGGAGGATATTATTCTAAAAGCATATTCTATCAGGGACGAGTCCCAGGTCGTTCAAGCAGAAGTATAGACTTTTAGACCTTTAGAAGATAAGACTAAGGATAAGAAGAGAAAATACAACCATTGTTCTATGCTGCAAGTTTATCATTCTTTTCCCACTATCCTTTATTGCTATTATTTTTTCATTATTTTTTGTTGTCATTTTGTTGCTGTCATAAAGTGACGAAATCAGAATTTGCAAAAATGTGACAGCTTGAAAAGAAGAAAAGGTTACCTGGAGAGGGGAAAACTGCAGCAATAAAATATGTAGTAAAACATGTAATAAAATATGCCCCCTAAATTCCTTCCTGTTTTATCTTTTTAATATCCTAGTTGTAGTTGGTTTCAATCGTATTTTATAAGTAGCTGACTATAAAGAACGTTTTAATGTTCTTTCTTCAAACTTCACCTCATATGATCTTTTAAAGTCTACAACTACAAATCTCGCTTGAAGGTAATCTGTATTTGGCTGGCTTACAATACTAGTTAATTAAGAAAAAGTAAAGATACATAATATAAATAATGTAAAAATAATAATATTACCATAAAACCTGGATCTCTAGAACTTCTTATTCTGGTTTAACTCTTGTGTTCTTTGTTGCTGGTTTCTTTGTGTTATCCAAGTAGCCATCTGTGAACTACCTTAGGAGTCAATGATTTACTGCGTATGCAGGAAGTGGAAAGGGGGTTGACACATCCAGGTAGGTACGCAAAATAAGAAAATTTATCGCTTTGTTGCATGTATTCTGGACTATTTTCATTTGCAAGAGGATCCCGTCTTTTCCACCGTCGAAGGTGTTTCTGCCCTCCAGTAGTGTTGTTAGCAAAACAGTCAGCCAGTCATCTTTAATTTTATTTATCTACAAACCATTTGGGACCGTCACTCATGGCAGCAAACGATAATTAAAACTGTTTCTGTTAGAGATAGGGGCTGGTGTCAGATAAGTAAAAGTATATACGCAAGAAGGACGGTCCCTAGTATGCGTATATGTACGTACGAGGAAGTTACGTTTGCGCCATTTTGGTGCACACGTACTAAATTAATCACACCTTACGGTGCAAGATTTGCTTTTGTATGTTTAGTAAAATGTTCCTTGAAGTATCCATTGTTATCATGTTATCACTATTATCATTCTTTCCTTATATTTTATTATTGGTATAAATCGTAGTTGTTCTGTTTGTTTTCCTTTATATTATTGCAGCAATCAAAATAGATAGATTGAGCTGCAAAGTAGATCGAGATGTCCATAATTGTATTTGTCGTTATACTAATGAATCAGTCAAGTTGAAGCAAAAAGATCCAAAATGTGTGAGAAGGATGTCCCTTCGTTAGTGCCGCAGCACTAGGCAGAATTGGCTAGAGGGGGCAGGGCTAGATCCCTATGGGCCCCGAGCTATGACTTTCAAATTTCATACTGACGTCAATGATGGTCCTGTTTTTCCATTGCCTAGACCCACATATGCTCTCGAAGGGTCCGGTACCAAGGTGCCTTCATGCATACAAATGCAGTATAGCAGTCATAATATCTGCAGTTTTATACTAAGTACATAGAAGGTAAATTTTGTACTTCTACATACCTGGAAGCTTTGAATGTTATGTTGTGTCACTTTATTGACCTTTTCAAGAAAGAAAGGGTAGATATCGACATAGATTCTGTTGGGGAACTATTCCACAATCTTTGCTTCTGAAAAGATACTTTCCATGTCTGAATTTTTTGCTCTGGTACGATAAAAATCCACACATAAAAACCTACGATTTTGAATTGAACCTGTTCATGTTCCCTTATGAGGTAGTTCCAGTAATCAGGGTACAGGTTCTTAGCACTAATCTTTTCCCTGCAGACCTCGCCTATTACAGCTATGTATTTACTGTTTCTGGAGCATTCAAAAAGTGGGGTTGATTGGCAACCTGGCTGAATTTACTTCTCAATGGATATAGAATGAAACCACTCATAGTAACCCAGCTAGAACAGCAAGCTGAATAGATTCTAAGCGATTGAAATCAAAATATTCAATTTCAGGCTGTAGGTTTTAAATAGATGAAGCTTGAGATATGTAATGGTGTTTTGCTGTTATTCTAATAGATGGTTCATGAGCAATCACTTTTGGTTCGTAATAAACCCTCCCATGGTTATCTCAATATGGGACTGGCTAGGAGTCTCATTGTTAACCCTATTAATCTTTCTTGTCTTCTAATAGAGCCTCTGGTCGTCACGTACTTTTGAGTTCTTATCAGGCAAGAATGGCTATTGATTCTAAGGAAACCCCCTCCCACGGTATACTTATTCCGACCACCCCTTTTCAAGCTTGAGACACTTTCCATCTGATGGATCATATTGGATTCCTACCCCAACCCTATTATTCATATTCAACAAGAAACTCATTGATCTACCCTCTATAAAAGTATAGAGCCCTCCTCCCACCCCAATTATTCTCGAGAGTACGCGTCACACTGAACAATGCGGCGATTGTGCGCCGGTGTTATGGTGCCGGTACGAAATCGCTTCAGCAGCTCTAAATGTAGGACTCCTTGTTTTTGCTTAAGTCATCAGACCAAGTGACAAAAATGGTATTAATTATCGTTTACGTATTCTCTCTGTCCTCAAAGTTTTAACTATGGTACTACAAACAGCCTCCAAGGTGTACTGGGCAACGAGGGACTCTGATTGTTGCATTCTGGCAAATGCCACAACGACAATTATGGACGTCATAAACTAGGCTTCAAAATTCCCTGTTTATGACATCGTATAGTTTTACGCACTTTTCCTAATTTGCCTGTTGGAGTTAGTGATGGGAAAGCATTTCTCTAATACCTCAAATAGCTAGCTGATAACCATTTTCAATAGAAACACTTAAGTAGTGAATACCTCCCATCAAATTGGAGAACAGACTGCTCGCCTTTGTTCTTTAGGTGTTTTCACGAGCAGCTATGCTTTAAGGCTGGTAGCAAGTTCCATATATTCTCGCTTTTCTCTTAACAGGTAATTGAAAGTATCTCGGCTAAAGACAATAAGTGTAGTTTTCCCTCAACCTTACCAGCAGAGGACCTTATTCGTTGGCGCTAGCAATAACTTTCGTGTTTCATCTCCTCATAGCTCATAGAAAGTGAGGAGAAATCAAGCAACTTGCCACTGTCCCACTCCCACCCACCATATATTTGTTTAGAAAATAATAACGTATCAGTGGCAGAGTATGCGATTCCACAAACTAAAATTTCCCTCTCCCCAAACGAATAATTGTAATATCGTTTGATGAGAAACGAATTTTAATCATAATATATATCCATGTTGCAAATCCATTATCTGACGGACCAGAGCCTTTTATGCTTGGAGAAGGGGCCTTGCTCTTCATATTCTGGTTGTAACGCAGTTGGATAAATTGCGTTGTCTTAACTCTTGGAGAGGCATCTTTACCAAAACGAATAGTACCCACCCGACCGTAGCCAGAGATATAATTAGAGATTACATACTTGCCTATTACGTCATTTCCTCTTCGGCGTTAAGCGGTTTCGAGAGGGCTGTATTATAGACACGGAGAGGCTTGCGAGCAATTATTTAAGCTGTTGTAATGCAACGGTAAGGAACACTTAAGACTCTTCCATCACACAATCAAACGAAGAGACAGACATCAAGGCGACAACGCTACTCAACGTTATTTATACTCCTTTTAGAGGTATGCATTGTTGTCATAATTAAAATTCGTACCATTATTTGTGAATACGCTTCGAATTCTCCAAAATACTTTTATTTTCCCAATTATGCACGTCGCTCCTACGTTTTCCAGATATTCTACGAATTTTAAGACAACGTATGGATAAGAAAATCTATTTTTCTTGAGAATGAGGAAAGCCAACCGAGTAAAATTTGGGTTATACGCATTGGATTATATTAGTCGGAATGTGCTTGTCAACAGTGGGCTACTTCTAGAGTAACCAAAAGAGCTTGAGCGAAACAGAATGGAAAGTAGGAAATAGGACTCATTGTTTGCCAGTTAGATAGATAATGGCGACGGTTGACAGATGTGCAATTTTTATGGAAGACGAACAGCGTGTTTCATTCTATTTAACTGCTACTTGTAGACTTTCATGTATCCTAGGAACCATTAGATCTTGTAGCAGCTTTCCAAATCCATCCTGAGGAAGCAGGGCAATTTTTGCAGACAGAGACTGATATTTTTGTTGATTTCGCATATTTTTTTATTTTTTCTTGGAGATCACACCTCATGACACACTTGTGGTCACTGGACGACCCCTCCGCCGCCCTAAGGGCAAAGTATGCCTTTCTTGGATTGCCGAAAGGTCATAGATAATACCTTGAAAAAAGGTCAACATTAAGGCAGGTGACTAGCATTGAACCTTTGTCCTTATCAAAGGGGGACTTGGGTTCTATTTTGTTATGGGGAGTAGCCGCTCGATCTTAGCTCTTTCCTTATCCCTACATTAGTCTTTATCGCACACTTCTTTTACTATTATCCACCTTCGTATCACTCACTTTTGCATCATTTTCAAGGTCGCAGCCCCCATCTGGATTTATTTCTAATATTACCTGTTTTTGAAGGCTCCTTGTCTTATCATACATGGCTGCATTTTATTCTCGCGGGGCTCCTTAAATAATACTTTAAAAAATCTATTTGCTACGTGATTTATACTCTGCACTTTATTCAACAAGAGCTGATATTTCAGGCAATGCTACTTGCATACTATTTCAGGTATTATGACAGAATGAAACTACACACTTTTTGAATTAAGTGTATAAGAATATGAAAGCTCGAATTCGCTGAAATTTAAGAATAATTTAAGAATAATGCATGGCTACATGTTTCATCAAGGTTTATTTGTTGTTGATTCGAGTTTTTGCATAGAAAACAAAATAAATTTAGCTTCCCCTATCCTGTCTGGAACTCGTTACAGTATGATGCTACTGCGCAACCCTTTAGGGAATGTCAGTTCACACTTTCTATTATAAGAATATACTCTCCAGTCGCCCCCCCCCCCGACTATTTATTTTTTCAAAAATGCATACCAGGACATTCTTTGTTCAACCCCCTCCCGCTTATTAATTTTGAACCAAGAGGACATTTTCCCAACACGGCCGAGATTTGTACGGCGAAAGTAACTTGTGGTGACTGTCTGTTGTGTTGAAAAAATTGTTTGCGTGAATGAGTACTTGCTGCAAGAAGCAATGAAAACATAGCTGATAGTTATGCCGAGGATGATGAAATTATGAAGGAGGATGATGAAATTAAAAACGAGGACGATAGACACAATTTTAGTATACAATGAATGTACGTAGTTCTTTTCCAAAAAGCTAAAGTTATTATCTAATGCATTTGTTGGCCTTCTCCACCTTAATCTATAGCAGCTATAACACCCCACTCCATAGATATTCATCTAGGAAATTTTTCCAGCCCCCCTCCGCCTATCTACTTTCAGACTTTTTTCCAACCCCACCCCCACCCCCGCTTATTGTCACCCCCTTCTATTACGAACTGGAGAGTAGTCTACTCGAGAATTAATGCTGAAAATCGCTAAAGTTTCCGAATAATTTGAGACTATTCTTAAACTCAAAACAAAAAAATTAAAAGAATATTGAGGCTCAGTGGAAATTAGGCAGTCTTATATAAAAGTGTCTATTACAGACTTTTGTCTAAACAAAAGACTATACTCAATAGTGCTTCACAGGAATTGCAAAGTTTTCCTCGGAACCCTTTACCTTTGAGAATATTATGGGACCCCTCGAACCTGATCCAGTTGTCCCATAGGCTGAAGTTTACCTACTTGCTAGCCTTCTTGTGAGTCGCATTGTAGCCAGTTACTGACCTTCTTTAAGTGTGCTTTCAATTTGTTTAATTCTTAGTTGATACAGGAAATAGATTTCTCCCAGTTCAAGAGATGTCTCCAAGACTTATTCCAAAATCCTTAAAGACGTGCGAACACCGGGCTGAAGGTCAAGAAACTAGCACAGGCAATCGTATCTGATTACCTACTGTAGAAGAATATTGGAGTGCGTCTTAGGGCAAATCCCATAGTCTTATCGCCGCACGGTAGGGATTTTGCTCCGATAATCGACTGTCATTATGCACAAATACTTCGCCTGAGTGGCGGTTTCTTTCGAAAATGAAATTTGTTTGGCTTTCTCATTTTCATAAGTAATGCATTGTCTTCGCTTGAACATGGGTAAACAAGCTGTGCACACATTTATGCCAGAACATAAACATAACGAGATTTGATTCACCTTAGTTTATATGCGGGGATTTTACTCGTCGCTCACCATCTCAGAGGGGGATTTCATTCTCCGAGGAATGCATTTGATTGAATTGACCTTCAATTCAATCTTCAATTCAATCAAATGCATTCCTCGGAGAATGAAATCCCCCTCTGAGATGGTGAGCGACGAGTAAAATCCCCGCATATAAACTAAGGTGAATCAAATCTCGTTATGTTTATGTTCTGGCATAAATGTGTGCGCAGCTTGTTTACCCATGTTCAAACGAAGACAATACATTTGAACATTTTGATAATTTCGGGTGTGCACCTTTCATGTGAACGATTCTATGGATTTCTCCACAGAATTTAATTAAGAGAAACTACACTGAAAGAATTTGATTCAAGCCGACAACAGCAGCAACTGTCATTCATTTTTATTATTGTTTTGCTATATTTTAGACTATTCGAAGTGACTAAACTGAAAATGGTGTTTTTGATAAGGCCAGTTGCTTAATATTGTTTTTTTCATAGTATCATCCCCTCAGGGAAACGTTCTTGTCACTACAGTTTAATCAAACTTTTTACTCACGTCCTGACTAAGGAAGGATTGCTTGCTGCTAGTTTGTTCCTTGAGAGGTGTTTTCTGTCTTGGAAGCTCCATTTCTGATCTCGGGATGTTTTCCCTGGTCTTCAACAAAAGAAGCCATTTAGGTACATTATGTTGTCATCCCCAACAGGATAGTATAGATCTTTGCTCTTTTCTAGCTGGATGTGATTGCAACTCAAGCACCAATGAAAGACTTCGAGAGTCTTGGATCTGAGCTTTTCGCCAAAGTAGACATGGATGCAGCTGGCGCTAAAGAAGCTACTCCTAGTTTCATTCATTATTCGAATCAGAACTGTCAATATGCAGACATCGTGGAACTACCTGGATTGAACGCTAACATAGCTGAACCCTCGCAAACCGGTAGAAATGGAACTGACAATAATCCTGATACAAAGCGAAAATCTAATTCCCGAAAGAAGAATGAAAAACTCTATCCTGTCAATGTTTGCATAGCAAAGGCCCAAAGGACACTCTTGCCCTTGGCGGATATTTCAAAGGCACAGCTGGAAGAATTTCTAGGTAGGGGTATTCCAATGGATGCGACTGTGAAAGATGGCCAGTTGCTACCTAGGAGTATGTTTGTAGACGCAAAGATTCCTTATCTTCCATCAATTCAACAGAAGCAGCAGCAACAACGATACCAGCAGCAGCAACAAGAACAACAGTGTGGACAGAGACATCAGCAACAACAACAACAGCACAGTAGCAGACAAAGACATCCATCACTATATCAACAGCAACCACAGCAGAAACAACTCATTGACCAGAGACAGCTGCAAACCGAACAGCAGCAGTATTCAAGTAGGCAACAGCAACAAACACATCATCATATACAGCAACAACCACAGCAGCTGAACAGAGAGATGCAACAGCACCAGCTACAGAAACAATCGCTGCAGCATTACGACCAGAAAAAACCTTACGAACAACAGCAACAGAGGTATGTGCGGCAATATGATTTGCAGCAAAGTCCTCAATCACAAGGTACTTTGTACCAACAACAGCAAGTTCAGCAGGGGTTGACTTTAACTGATAAAAATGCGTTTAAAGATAAATGCCTGCATCAAAAGTCGGCAGTAACTGAAATGTTATCACTTCAACAACCGCAAATGGTGCCTTGTCAACAGACTTCAAACCCAACTCCACTGTTTTTTCTTTCGAAAGATGAATCTTCCAAACGTTCTCGAAGACTTAAAAGTTTTCCGACAAGTAGAAGTTCTCCTTATACTGGTTTAGATACCGAGCAAGAATTGACTGCACCAACATCCCAGAGCATCAGACAAAGTCATGACTGTGTTCCTGTGCAGATGCCTCCCAACAATGATAATATAAAGAAATATGCGCAAGGAATATTTCCAAGTAACTTGAGTGAACACGAAACTCCTTTGGCAGTTATTAACAAGACGCAAAACACCCTGGTATCACCTCATACTTGGCCTGCTACCAGTTATCATCCTCCTGACAGCGAAAGAGCCTCTTATTCTATGAATAGTCAAGTCCCAGCAATGACCTTCCGGCCTGGAAGCGATCCGCAACAGCTTGATTATCAGATCCAACCTGGGCTAAGTGCTGACTCAATTAATGCTTCAAGGAGCAGCTTACAAAGCAGTGACAACATTTTGAAAGATTTGATTGAATGCACATCTGATGCCATGCTTACAGATCAGTTCAATATTTCTAGTCCATGCTGTGAAAGAAGTGCAGATTCAATAGTACAGATCGATGGTGCTCAAAGAGATGTGACGCAAAAGAGAAAACATCAGCAAACTGTTTTACCAGCTTTGTTTCCTTCTAACTCCTCGACGGTTTTTGAAGCTGAACGCCAAAGTGGAAAAAAAAGAAAAGGCATGGAAATCGACTTGTCAAGCGACGATGATCTACCTGATCTAGGCCAAACTGAGAATGGAATAGACTTTTTCGATATGTTATCATCTGAAGAGCAATTTTCACTCTTTAGCAAGCCTATGTCTTGCTGAAGTTGTTTTTTGTTGTGAAATGAACAGTAGCATGAAATTCAAAGCTATCCCTTAGCAATGTTAAATCTAACCAGTATTTCTGGACATAAGTGACTGGTGATTTTAGTAATATCCAAATGATTGTGTAGAAATAGTATTTTTAGTATCTAAATGTGTTCAGACTATATTTGCATACATACAGACGATATATATATGTATATATATATATATATGTATGTGTATATATATATATATATATATATATATATATATATATATATATATATATATATATATATATATATATATATATATATATATATATATATATATATATATATATATATATATATATATATATATTCATATCCATTTATCTGTTTATAAGCACGCTTATCGAAGACAAATGGTTAGTTGAGACCCAACTTAGAGAGCTTTCTGTGGTACACATGACCACAAGCGTACATAGTTGGATCCTGAACTATTGATTGACGTGTTTTAGGGAAGTTCTGTAGTACCGACATATATATAGTATAGGATCCATACCCCTCCTAGATATTTGAAAGATTGCCCCCCCCCCCCGACTTTGTACAACGATGCAAAGGATTTTATGTTGTGAACCACGTGGTTCAAATTTAGTTCTGTTCAGTTAAGATGTAGATTAAAAAGAAACGAGTAGTATCTTCACAGGTACATAAAGAAATTGTTCGTTCTTTCTCCTGACCTACTGTTGTGGATATGCTGAAGGCATTACAGTTAGTTGGCCAAACTTAGAGAGCTTTCAGTGGTACAGGTGACCACAAGCCTACATAGTTGGATTCTAAACATTGACTGACGTCGTTCGGACATAACTCCCAAGTAGATATCATTCACTGATTAATAAGTTAATACCGTTATTTCTGATGCAAGAAATAATTCTGTATATTTTCGGCTATTTTCATTTGCGAATGTTAAATCGTTTCCTTATTTATGTGGATATAATGTGTCATATACTGTAACTATTTATGATACAATTCAGCTCGTTCTCAATTCATTTGCATTCTACCATTTATGCTATTAACATTTGCAAGATTTTAAATGCACTAAGAGCATTGAAACTAGTTCATTTTTCTCCTGATATCTTTGTTCTTGCAAAATTGACCACAGAAAGTGACTGTCAATGTTGAAAGCGAAAAGTAATCCAACTGGTTCGGCCATCCAGCGGACTGCATGGTTACTACAGTAAGCTCAAATTGATAAATTTTCCTGCTGTTGCCATGTGTATGCAGATTTCTAGCCATTGCTATGTTCCAAGTAGAATTGTTTCTTAACTTTAGGGCGTATTTCTCTTTTACCGTTCTCAGAGTTTGACAGGGGTAACTAAGCCAAAATTTGGACAGGGAAGTGCCATTTTGATTTAAAATTTGCACCCATAATTCTTCCCATGTTTGACAAAATTTTGCTCATGATTCTGCAAGCATTGTGGCATCCATGCCCTTAATTCCACTAGGTAAAGAATATTTTTCGATAAATAAGAAAAATTTTGCAACACAGTTGTTAAACCACTACTTCTTGTAGGTTAAACTAAATAGTAACTACGAACACAAATCAACAGCTTTTTACGACCTGTTACAACTCTGGCGTCGTTACTTCTATAGAGGACAACAGGGTTGGCGTCTTATTACTTTCATCTTGCGACTGTTCTCGATCCTTAAACTTAATAGTTGTTAACTTCTTAGGGGCAACTCAAACCTTGCCTTCTACTTAAAATTACAGCTTTTCTCTATCGTCGGGTATCGTCGTCTTCTTATCTCGGCTTAACTCTGCTACTTCTACTGGACTGGAGGACGTGGGAACGTGGAGGACGTGGCACACCTAATGATACCAAATACGGTAAACAGAACAAATCTAAAATCATTACAAGTAATGCAGTAAAATACCCAAAACAATAGTCAGTAAAATTCACAATTAACACAGCAGTAAGTTATTTAGAGCCCTGGCACTGATTTCCATCATACGAGCGATAAACGCATATTTGTAAACTGTTCACGTGTTCAATATATGCTCAACAGTTTTCCAAAATGGAGCCCATAATTCTGCATATTTTTTCAAATGATACCCATATTTTCGCGCATATCTTAAAAACTAATCTCTTAATTCAACACTTTTCAGGAAAAAGTCGCCCCTAAATAATTGCACCCCCGGAGTCTCTAAGGCAGTATAGCTACACATGTTGCTTTATAAAAGATACTGTTTTTAGATAAAGGAGAGGTACAATTGAGCCATACCAGGGTTGCCACAGAACCTGGAAAACCTGGGAAAATGTCCGCTTTTAAGAAAGTCAGTGAAAACCTGGGAAAATCACGGGAAAATGTTGGAAAGGCATATAAGTTGGGGAAAAGTCAGTGAATTATTTTTGGGTTAGAGTTTGTCCTTATCACACTCTTGCCATGTCTTTTATTGCTCACCATTGCCCTGAAATCGTAGGATAGTCAACATCCTTGAAGTAAAATGGGTGTGGCCACAATGTCATGGCCCTTAATGCGTGTACCCCGCTAAAGTCCTCCCAGTTCGTGGTAGCTGACACGTCCTCTTTGTTATATAAAAGTCAGGGAAAAGTCAGGGAATTTTGCTTTTCATTTTCTGTGGCAACCATGCATACGGTATCACCAGTCGGTGTCATATCTGTGGATGAAAACTGGCCACATAATACGAAGGGATTTGATTGAACCTGCTGTGTTTCAATAATCAATACTTTTCATGATGTTGACAATGATATAGATGATGGCGGTGGTAATCTTGATGATTGATGGTAATGCAGCTAGTGATGATGATGATGATGATGATGATGATGATGATGATGATGATGATGATGATGATGATGATGATGATGATGATGATGATGCTCATCGTTGGAGACCGCCCCTTGGTAGTGAGTTGGCAGAGACTGCCCGTTGATATCGATTCATTTCGCAAAGATTCAGACGTGGGGTCAGATGTTGATGACTTCTGAAAGACTGTCCAACCAAGCCCCTTCAACGAAAATCAGGCTCAGCAGCTTCATGCGGCAGTTCTGCTAAGTAACTATTGAGGTAATCGTGACTAGTAGACAAAGACTGTATGAGGAATTGGGTTGGGAAGCCATGTTCCAGAGGCGCTTGTATCGCCGGATGTGTCGTTTCTTTAATCTGAGGAAAACTCAATTACTTGTTTGTTGAAATTCCAGATGAATGTACTGTTACCAATAACCTTAGAACAATACGTGCTTACAATCAAGGTTCTTGCAGAACTGTCCTTTTTTCAAATACGTATTTTCAAAATGCGTTTTATGAATGGAACCTACTTAGTGATGAAATAAAAGATGCTTTAAGTATTACTGAGTTCAATCGCAAACTTCTTGCAATCATAAAGCAGTTAAGAAAGTCTTGTTATGGCATTCATGACATTAAAGGAGTCACATTTTAAACAAAACTTCGTTTGAAATTCAGCGCATTAAAAGATCATTGCTTTCGTCACAGGCTTGACTGTTTAACCCCTATATATAATTGTGGTGCTGAAAAGGAGCATAATGAGCATTTCTTCCTGCACTGCCCCAAGTTTGACTTAATGCGTACGGATCTCTTCGGTCAACTCTCAGAAATCCCTGCCTTGGACATTGATGGTATGAACTCTAATACGTTATGCAGCCTCCTTTTGTATGGTTGCTCACAATTGGACAATATTACCTATAGGATGATTGTTGATGTCTCAATATCGTACATTAAGAAAACTACGCGCTTTCAATAAATGTAAACATGAGTTGCAGCAGTCCATCTCTTTGTTTTGTTCTCCAATGCCTTGGTCGAACTGATCAAGCACTTTCGTTACAGTTTTCTGAACACTTTCTCTATCTCTTTTTGTGAAATTTGAAATTGCATAATGAAGGGTGGGGTGGTTGGTTGGTTTGACCAAAATACAATTGAAAAGGCATTTGATGAGCCTTGAAAATTAATTATGGCCCCCACCCAAGTGTGCGACTCCCTGGAAGAACAGTGTATTATTTTTGTCTTAGTTTTTTTATTCAATGTTATAGTGGACATGTATTATTATACTGGAGGGATATCGTTTTGAATGAATTAAAAATAGTAGAGACAAGAAGCTTTAATACACACATTTTTATACGAACATACACGCTTTTTTTATAAGGAACCTAGCTACAGGCCTAGTTCTAAAAGTTCCTTATTTTCGGGCCTCTTTTTATCAAATTCTAGTACTAAAAATTCCTTAATAATTCCTTAATTTTCACTGCACATAGAGTGCCACAAAATGGCACAGACACTAGAAAGCATTGAAATTCTCAATTTTACCTTTAATTCTGGCTGGAACTCAACCTCAAAAGCACAAATGCGACAGGAAATAAGTTCTATATATGCAAAAGCATAATTTCAATCAAGAAGTATCATGTCTTTTCGATTGATATCATCCAATGTAATGTAATCTTCACTTGCATCTGAGTACAGCACTCGGAATTTGAAAATGAAAAGTTCGTTAGGGATTTTTCCTTTAGTAGTATAAGTTCTTTAAATATTTCGGCCTTCTACATGTAGGTTCCTTATAAAGTGGTTCCTTATAAAAAAAGCGTGTAATCTATAAGAATATCAAAGTTTTATAGATGAAGTTTTATAAGAATATCAGTTGGTAGAGCACTGACGTACAAAGTCAGGGGTCGCGAGTTCGAATCCCGCTCGGGTCGGTTATTTTCTCGCACTTTCACTTTTAATATCAAAGTTCGAATTCTTTGAAATTTAAGAATAATTCAAAATAACGCAAGGCTCAAGCTTCATCAAGGTTTAGATTTTTTCTTGATTTAAGTTGTTTTTAGAAAATAAAACAAGAGTGAGGCTCACTTATCATGTCTGGAACTCGTTACAGTATGATGCGACTTAGCAACTCTTTAGGGAGTGTCATTTACAAGCTTTTTATTATACGAATATAGTCTACACAAGAACTATTGCTGAAAAATCGATAAAATTTGAAAATAATTTAAGAGTATTCTTAGGCTCAATATCAAAACAAATTTGAAATATGGTATTCCTATAGATTTGTAAAAAATTAGGTATTCCTATAGAGAAAGTGTGCAGTCCAATGCCTGAGGGTTTTTCCATCATATATTATGTCTACTATTAATGTGAAAGCTTCAAGTTATGGCAAGTGGCGTGCTTAAGGGAGGCGTCTCAGCCTCAAGTTCCGGAAAAGTTAAGAAACCGAGACTCAGGCAAGAAAGGGTTTTCTTATAAGAGAAAAGCGTATTTTCTTACAAACTATTTCGGATTGTCACTCAGGCGTTAATGAATGAATGGTATAATTTGTGAGAAGTACGTACGCAAGAAGGGGGTTCTTAATAAGTGTGCATGCAGGTACGAGTTTGAAGGGGGTCAGATTTTCGCCATTTTCGTGCGTGCGTACGAACTGAATGACCTCAAGGAGTTTAGAGTGGAGTATGAAGCACAAGACATTTACCGAAAGGTTTCTGAAAAGCACCATAATTACTGACGAGTCAAAATATTATCGACGGTCTCTGTGAAAAGTGGGGGGTGTAGCACTCCCATACTCAGTACTTCAACACGACCCTGCCTAGCACAATATTTGATGTACATTCAAAGCCTGCCACTAATCAGTGCTGTCATAGTTTAAAATTATATAAAAAGCTAACAAACCCCTGTAAGTAACTATACTCCAAGGCATTCGATGGGAGAATGAAAACCCAGTATAATAATAAACGTAAAATTACTGGCGATTTTTAAAGCCTTTTTTGTTGGAGTATGAGAGAATGCTAATTGTGAGATACTGTGGCATGAGATGTTAGTTGGAGGACGAGACTGTGGCTTGCCAGCCGGATATTGTCATAGTGGAAAAGAAAAAGGACATAAACATTATCTGTATTGCGATTCATGATGATGTCAGAATGTGTGCGAAAGAGCTGGAAAATATTGATACATGAAAACCATTATAGGACTAGGTTGCATGAAAATGCGAAATTAATTATATGACCTTAGTCCTGACGGTCGCTGGCAGGGACATAGCTACCGGGATATGAGGGTGTCATACACCCAACGTTTTTTAGCGTTGGAAGATTCAAGTAAAATTAGGTCATTAATCGTTAAAATAATATACTTTTGGAAAAATTGAAGGCTACACACCCCCAAAACGAAGGGTTCCTGCGATGTCCCTGGCTCCTAGACCCCTGTATAGTTTGTTGCGATGAGTTTTTTTGGCAACCTTGGCATAAGCAAGCCCTATCAAGTACATATACCGCAAAACCAAACTGTAAAAATAAAATGAGCTTAGCAAAGATAAGGGTAATGTACGAAGTAGTGTGCATTTTAGAGAACATTGTATTCCCTGAAGCTGAAACCAACAAGAATATGGAGAATTAAGAAAGCCCATTAAAAGAAGGTAACAAGAATTCATGACAGAGCAGATCAACTTACATTTTTAACTCTCTAACTAGCTACACGTAAAAATTATATGCAAATTAAATGATGCTAGTCAATTTGGAAAATACGTGCAATAGAAAATCTAACTAATCAAATAATAGTTAAAATGTCATGTACTTTATCAAATTTGCTTTAAGTTATCAAATTCATTTTGGTCGATGTAATAATTTTCGAATGGACATGCATTCAAATTTCGTTCTACTCCATTCCATTGCTTTCCCAATCTCTTTATAAAATGTGTATATTTGTTAATGTACTTTGTTTCATTCTGGAGTCAATTCCATAGTATTTGAAATCCTAAGGTTTCTAGGTTGTTGGTACCAAACTTTGTGCTTTTGAGGTCTATGATGTAGCTAATCGTTAAGATTTCTCTAAGAGCGACTCGCATTAATAACTGATTGAAAGAGAATATTTTCTGCAAAAACCCAAGATCATAGCTTCATAGCTTTCAATGGAGTGATCCCTTACACGAGATACGTACAAATAATTTTTGCTTTATTTTATCAGTAATTCTTCATATCTAGAGCTGTTATCATTGACTAGGAATCTCAATGCTTCTTATATGCGCTCAATGTTTTGAAATTACTTTGCAAATGAAAGTTGCCACGTAATGGACAATGATTAAAGTTAGCATGAATAAAGAATTGAGCTAGTACCTTCTTTTCTTTAAAACCAATAAACTTTTAGGCCCTTTTGATACATTCAGTTGAGTAGCAGCTTTTTTATAAATCTGAAACAATAGAACATAAAACTGAGCTTTTATCCAGTTTGATGCGTTAAAGCTTTACGGTTTGTCTAATTTAATGCTCTTATCACCAAGGCTGATGTCAGTGCCACTTGTATCGAAGTGATCTCTCTTGATAAGTATAGCTTGAAATTTCTCTGGATTCGTAATCAACTCTTTACTTATGATTCAACCATTTTAGAACGACATCAGGTTCTTCCTCTAAGATCTGCAATAAGCCTGATGTGATCCCAGAGTAAGAAAAGAAGGAATTATCATCTGCGTAATTGTATACTTAGTCTACTTCAATAAAAAAAGCAATCATTTATGCAAAATGAACAAGGATTAGCCTTGGTACAGATCCTTGTGTGACACCAGAAACTATGCGCTGAAATGGCCCATTGTTGATGCTAACATTGTTGATTGACTTATTGATATTGTTGATGCTAACTAACAAGTTGATCACATAAATATGAAATATAAAAGCCATAGAATTTTGATCAAATCTGTTGGCGATAGCTTATCTAAGATTAAGTCTTGCAGTATGCTGTCAAATGCTTTGATAGATCCATGAGAAAGACGCTTACAATTTGATCATTATCCAGTTTCATCCTAAATATTCAACTAGGTTTGCTAATAAATAATATTTTACCACAATATTCCCTCTAGGCAGCAATATAAAAAGAGGTTTATCAAAGTATGGCATCGGTTGTTTTCTTTGATAATAGTCTCTAACAGTTTTTAGAAGACATTTAAAGCACTTATTGGACGGAGGTGTTTTCAACTGTTTTACTTTGTTCTCCTTACCAACATTGCTCACTATTGCTAGTTTCCCATTAACTGGGAGTTTGCAAGTACGGATGCTGCTTTTAATAGCATCTTTTAGAGGAACCATCAATTCTTGTACTCATGGATATATCAGTTTAGGGTGTAGACGTCTGTTTATGTAAAAAACAAATTCTCTGCTTTCAGCTCGGCTGCTTCTCGATATTTTGTTTAAAAAACTGCATCAAATGTTTCTTAAAAGCTTTTTAAGGTTCTTGAAGAGGAATCGGGAATTCAATGTTTCAATTGATTTCATGAACTTATCTTTCATAGCTACAGTGTGTGCTAAGTGAATTTTTTTGCTTAATGAGTTCAGTGAATAGGCTTCTTGCAAAACAGTTTCTTTCAAGTTTACTGTCGAAGTTCAGCCTGCCTTTGTTTCTAAGATGTTAGCTAGTCTTTGCCATGCTTGAGCCTCATTTTTGTTATACATAAGACCTTTAGTATATTTTCACCTGATGATTTCCAGATATTTTTGCTACTTCACTAACAGCTATGTCCTTAACTAAAAAGTATTCTGAAACTACTTCTCTCTTTTTATTGACTGTTAGGATACTCAGATAAATCTACAATGAGCTTAGAAATGTCACGATCATCTACAAAAAGTAGCTGCTCCCGCAAAGTTTATTGGCTTTCTACCATTTAAATCTTATATAATGTTGATGTAATGATCACGGAAAGGCTTGTAAAAGGTTGGCTCATCTTTGATAATTCTCCGCTATCTTTTAAGAGTTTGTTGTTAACTGACAGACATCATCTGTTAGATAGATATGGCTTAATAAGACCCCAAAGTTCCCTTTTAGCCGTGACTCCATGTTTAGTGACCTTTTAAAGTAAGTGATACTATAACTTGAGGTAGTGAGATGCTTCTATTTATGAAAAGAAAGAACATTAAAGATTCCAAGAACAAGAAATATTAAATTTAGACCTTACAGCTTGCCCACCGCAAGGTTAACAGTTTTTGTAAACAAATGAAGAAATTAACAGTATTAATATTAATAATTTAAAACATTAAGGGATATTCCATTGTAATTTTATATCGTTAGATCAATTTTGACCAGATGATGATGATTACAAATCATTTATGTAAGGGATTTCTGTCACCTAAGTAAACCTATGTAGCTCTTCGAACCATCACATGAACGAGTCCATAAGTAGAGTCAGCTATCTTTAACTTAGTAGTTACTATTATTTGATATATCGTAATCCAAGTAAGCTTTATTGCTCACAACCAAACTGATTTTTTGAACCAGGGAAACTATAGGAGATAAAATACCCCCTACCCCACTTGACAAAAATATCGATTATTAGTAGGAGCATTACGTATTATAATGTGTCTCGCATATACCATGAATTAATCACGCAATTATTGTAACACACCAAAAATGATCTTTCTCTCTAAGTCTAACTCGGTATCTATCATGTTTCTTTTACATTCCACGAAAAGTATATGGCAAATTATTTACTACAATTACTTATAAGCTACAATACATACACTACAAGAATGACGATACCACGGGGAACAATAATTATGACTACTCTAGGGCCATGACATAGTAAGACATGAAACAGCAGCAAATGATGACTATATTTTGTCATTTACTATAGCCAAACATTTGTACATGCAAGTAAGTAACATAAAGTTTAGCAATTTGAGTCCTGCGTTAATTGCAAAATATGGCCATTTGATTAGAAGGTAAAAACTACCATAAACACAGGGGAATTACTTATACATATGCTGAAGAGGTATGTTGTTGGTCTACCAGGAAGCATAAGTGGTCTTTGTTCGAAGCGTTTAGCTTCAAGCAGGTATTTTATAGCTAAATTCAAAATTAGCTTATTGGCTTCCAAAGGCAGGCATTTGTCTCCACAGAGGAGGATTTGCAGTATATTGTCTCAGGCTTTCCATGGGCTTTGAGTATATGATTGACACCGGTGAAATCAAGTATGTGTCCGGTAATCTATGCCAAAACGTGATATGCATAAGTTACAACATTTCATAAGGAGCTGGGATGGATAAGATAGTAATGGAAGATCAATAGAAAATATGATGTTGGCAAAAGGCCTCTGAATAGGAAGTGAGAATTATAGTTTTTCTTTCATTATTGCGGCTTACTGTATATGCACTGTCAGCTGAAACGGAAGACAATGATTTATGTGAAATTGTTTATATATGTTTAACCAATTGGAGAAATGGTCGTACACTCTCTAACAGTGTCGACCCTTTTATACTCCCTAACATTTTACGACCATCTCTCCATTGGGCCAAATATACAAACAAACTTACATGAATCATTGTCTTCCTTTTCAGCTGACAGTGCACATACAGTAAGTCGTAATAATGAAAGAAAAACTATAGTTCTCACTTCCTATTCAGAGACCTTTTGCCAAAATCATATTCTCTATTGATCTTCCATTGATTATTAAATGTCTTTTGAGAGCTTGTTAATCCCTTACATTAAAACTAAACATCGTTTAACAGATAAGGCATCTAACTAGCAATTTTGGATACTGAAGTGAATGCAAACGCAGGAAGGAATTTCACAAAACAAAAGTTAATGAGTTCAGGTATTTTTAGTTCTACGAATTTGAGCAATAAAAGTGAAATTGAAAGTGCAAAGAATACTCAAGAATGTGATCGGCAGGTTTGAGCAAGCAGTTGAAAAACCTTAGTCCAAGCATATTCGGCCTTGTTTATATTTACGCTGTGATGCTGAAAATACTATCGATTTATTTCGCATTTTATACGGATGGCGTCTGAACCTAATTGTTGAAAACAAACTCATTAGCATGTGCATTTATTAGCATATCAATGAGACAGACCGGAGGTCACCTCAAATAACGACATTTTCTCTTAATATCCTTCCCCCCAACTTTGGAATAGCGCAACTCTACACCTAATGTAAGATCGAATAAAAGTATTTGTGACTAATATCCTACATCACAAGCATCAAATTAGTATGCAATACTCAATGAATAGCATATATATAAATAAGAAGTAATTATAATTTATATTAATTAGATAAGTATGCAGCTTGATATAATAGCTCATATGGTGTTGCGCTCCTTTGGTGCTCACTACAAGGTGAATCCTATGATATCTGGCTACTCCATCTTCTATTCCTGAATATGAATTCTTGCTTATTTCCATTGTTCTCTATGCTGGATGTCACTGCTTCCTTGCTTGATTGCTACTGTTTTGAATATCTTTATTAACAGCTCTTTTAGTGACTATTTGCAAAGTAACATTATTTTATAGGAGGCAATAGATTCTGGGTTGCTAAATGGCACATGTCGCTTGAAAGTGGCATTGAAAATACCAAAGAGCCAAAAAAGCTGCAATATTACATCGAAAGAAATTTAGCATTGCAAGATTGCACGAAGAAATGCCGAGATAGTGCGAAAATTAAGCCCAAGGTCATTTTAGATTTTGGTGATTCTGTTGTTATAAATTTACTTTTCTCTCAAACTCTAAATAATGGAAACTTCATTTCATTGAAAATGTTTGCTACATACAGTTGTGAACCTCCTAAAACAATAGGTAGTCTACAATTGATTACTTGGTGTAAATGCAATACTAATAACAGGATAATAAAAAAGTAGTGAATATTAATATCAGGATTTGATCACTCTTTGTTACGTCTGCAGAAGATGTAGTAAGACGTTCTGATTGCGATGGTTGTTATCTTTCTAATTATGTAGTTTTTGGTAGTATTATCAAACTGTACTGCTATCATCATGTCAAGGAAGTCAGATGTACACTTATCAAATATATCAAATATATCAAGCACTTATCGACCGGTTTATAAGCTTAACGTTTTTATACTTATTAGATTGTTGCTGTACCAAGTCCCTTTACTTCTGTGCCTTTCTTTCGGCATTGGTCCTAAGGGTAGATTCAAAACCCACGGCCAATTCTAAAATGTAAAGCTACTCATCAGAAACTGAAAGAAGTAGACCAGGTCGCAGATCGTCTCCAGTAACAACAGAAGAGCTGATGAATCCTGGGAGATCTGCAAAGATGTTTGCGTGTAGTAGAGATTGAAATGTTTTGGCAATAAACAAGAGGATAGAATCGTGTCGCCAAGTGTAACGGCCCTGTTGAAGATACACTTTGCAACCAGAAACGCCATGAAGAAGAACTTCTTGTACAAGGCATAAAGAACAGTCAGATGAAGATGCTATGCCCCAACTTTGAGGATTGGTCTGTGCTGGGAGAGGGCTATTTATGTACTTGACAGAAAAATTGAAAATATTTGTACGGATAAAGGATCTATGTGAGAAAAGTTTGTTTTGAGCTTGTTTCCTTGATGCAAGTGAAAATAGTTCAGAACTTCCTTATTGGATTTGTATTGGTCATACTGAATGCTTATAGAGGTAGCTGTATTTTTCCAAAGGCTATTTTTGGTCTCATTGCGTGAAGCTTTTAATGAATTGCGAAGAACCATCTAAAATTGTGCATGTTTAATTGATGGAGGGTGCGTGTTTAGGCCACATTTATTTCTAGGAAGAAAAACATTGCTTAATGTACCTTATATGGGAAGATCTAGCCATGAATGGAAGTATTTGTTGACAAGATTATCAAGATCTTCAAACACGCATGTTTTTGTAAGGTCTGCTACAGTAAGTTGCCATGATATCTTAGATAAGAGATAGCGATTGTAAAGCTGAAATTTATATTTTGGATGTAAAGATAAGAGATTTATTTTGGACATGATATAGACGATATTTGAGATGTCGAAGCCAAAGTATCTACGAAAAAGGTAACGAAAGGAATCGCCAAGTTGAACGCACGGAACTAATTTACTATTTACTAGAAGCTTGGGCAGGTATTGGATTGATCTTGTTGCTGATTTTTTAATTCCAAAGGTGACACATTTATCAACTCGAATGACCATTTGTGCCCACTTGCATCAAAAGTTGAAGCGATTGAGCAAGTGCTTATTTTCGCTCTCTTGACCATCAATAATAGCTGCATCGTCTGCAAATTGAAACCAGTGAACTGAATTAAGACTTTTAAAGCAGTCAACAAGAAACCAAAAATGACGATAGTTTGGTGCTTTAATGTGTTTGATAAGTGTATTAATGCAGAGGTTGAAGAGGAGAGGACTAAGACAATCATCCTGAAGTACACCGCATCCGATAGGAATGCAAGAAGTGTGGAAATCAGAAGTGATAATTGTTGAGTGATATCCAGAGTATAGGCTTTCAATAAGATGGTTGATATGGTCTGGAATATGGTGATATCTAAGAACTTCATAAATACTGTAAATCAAATTGTGATGAACTTCACCAAAGGCGTTTTTAAGATCCAGCAAAGTGATGACTATGGAGCATTGCTTGATGCGTGCCTTATTGATTATATTTGACATCTGAGTTGTGTCTTCCAGGGTCTCTGGTACTTTTGAAATGAAGCCTTTCTGAATTTCATGTTCAATGTAAATATTCTCTGGTAGAAACTTGAAGATTGCGTTTCACAAGCATGATGTAAACTAATGTTAGTGCTACAATAGTACCGATTACTAATAAATACTAACATACAGCAATACAAATTGCATTATGGAAACTACTGCTACTTGTTACAGGCCATGCAGTCACATTGGTTGTCTGCGAACCATTTGTTCATGAGCATCTTGAATTGTCCTATTTTGTGTGACAGTTTTATTTCACCTGGGAGAGAGTTCCAGATCTTAGGCCCAAAGCATCTGAGGGATTTAATTCCATATCTAGTACTTTTGATCCTAGCAATATAAATAGTATTTCTCATGCGAAAGTCATGATTTGAAGATTTCGAGATAAAATAGTCTTTCATGAAAACGAGGGCAGGTTGTGAAATGTTTTAAAAATTTCTAGGGCTAATTATCTAACTGAATGGATTTAAACCGTTGTAAGTTTGCTCTTATTTAGTGGCTCATCATAGATTCAGAAATAATCTGATAGTGCTAGGCGTAATGCTCTTTCATTACGCTTTTCCGTTTTCTGCTATATGCCATTGCTGCAAAATAGCCAAGTAAGAGGACAGTAATTAAAATGACAAAGGATAAACAAATTCATGAAAATAAGCTTCTCTCTACTGTTCATGGATCTAACTAACCTTTTACGACAGTTGAGCTGTAATTATACCTCTGTAAAGATTTTCTGCATGTTTGTATCAAACTTTAGCCGATCATCAATTTGGATACCAAGAAGTGCGTGTTACTGTGTCTGTTACTTTAATTTTGAATCATTATTTATTAGAAACTCTTCAATATTGGTATGCTTTTTGCTGGCTACCAAAGACTGAAATTTGCTAGGGTTGGCTGTCATGTAATTATCATTGAACCACTCGATGCATTCAATACTGCTAGCAGAAACTGCGATTGAGTTGTCATCTGCAAAGATGCACAATGACTAATTGCTAATTATAAGGAAGATGTTCATTTACAAAAATATTGAAGGAAAATGGACCAAGAATTGATCCTCGTGTTGCTCGTTAGCTTTAGGGAGCCCCATGTGCTAAAGTAGCCAATCTAAAGGATTAAATTAATGTACTGCAGTAGAAGGCAGAGCTGTTTTATGACAATATATCTCTATAGTTGAGCAACAAAAATTCCAAAATATAAAATCGAGAGCTTTAAGGTCCCTAACAGATTTCATTCCATCCATGTTGCCGGGACGATTGGCAGGTGAACAAATACGAAATGAGTCCTGGGGGCCTAGACCTTTTTCTTGTGCAACTGCAGACCTGTATATTGTATTGAACAAGATCAGCCTAAATCAGCCTAAATCTTATCAAACTTGAAATCGACTACATTATAAGTTTCTGCAATACTACTCCTGTTTCTATATCTGAAAAACATCATTTCAAGCTATATCCTCTTGAAAACATTTTAGTGTGTCCTTTTGTGGATCAGATCACTGCATGCCTGATTGGGGACACACCTTTGGAATTGAAGTCTTCGGAGTTTGTCTATAATTCCTTGAGGTGTTTGGAATATTTATCGTCAAATTACAGAGTAGGATTGAGCAACAGATGTGGTAAGATTTCTAAGCCTTTTTTATTTCTAAGGTTTGTTTTTACCTTGGCAACTTGGAGAAAAATTCATTCTTTATACAGCATTAACTAGGGATTTGTTTGGCACACTAATTCAAAATGTTTCACATAGGATTTTAGGCCAGGATCTCGCTAAATTACATATGCTTGAATGCCTCAGCTCTTATAGCTGACTTATGCCATGCATTGGATATGAGAGAAGTAGAGCTGTGAAAAATATCTAATTTTTTACAGAGAGGTTGTATGAATACCAATGAAAACCAAACAAATGCCTAATTTTTTGCACAGATTTCCCGAACCAGTGAATAACTCAAGTGCTATTACAAAGCATTAGAACTCCCGTTAATTAGGTTATCAAAGTAATTTCTACCTTGTAACCATTAATGAGTAGTTGGTGCCGTACTGCTACAGGGCGTAGCTAGCAGGGATTATGTAAGGGAGCACAGTTATAATCTGAGCGTAACACGTATTAATCAGTTGGATGGTCTGGTAGCCCTCCTCTGTTTTCAAAATGCATTGAATTACATGAGTTGGGTTGAATTCTGACAAATGATGCGAAACACTGCAAGGAAAGTTCGAATGTTCCATTTCTAAGGAGAGGCAATAAGTTACTTTTTTGAACTTAAGGGCACCTTACCCTCCTGACCGCTCCTTTGCTACAGGGGTGTACTAGCACAAAGCAAGGGTAGCTAAAGTTGCTATTTTGACGAAGGAAGGCACTGAAATTGGACATACAGACAAGTGGAAAAAAACCCGACTAGGTCCTGAAATTTCCACATTAGTTGGTCCATAATTCTCTACTAGCAAGTGCCCTTTTAGATCAAGTTGTTTTGCAGATTAAGGCTGAGTTTTAATATAAACTTGAAAAATCTGTTTTTCAAGACAATTTTTAATTGAGAATTTAAAAAAATTTAAATAATTCTCTCAAATGTTTTTAACAAAGATTCAATTTCTCGTCTCATAGCTGCCTTGTTATGGAAGTCCATCCAATACAGAATGTCCCAAAATAACTTGAGACCATGTTTCAATACTAGCCAGTAGAAACACATGACAAACTTTCAATTGGCTCCTTTCCAAAGAGCCCCTTCGAAATAGCCCCATCTTAGAATTATAAACTGCTAATATGCTCTCATTCAGATAACTGATAATCAATAATAGGAATCCCCTTCGTACTAGCTCTCATTCAAAAACGTGAAGCAATTTAGCCTCTGGCCATTATCTAACCCATTGGTTCATGAATTGTACCAGTCCTGAGTTCATTTAAGTAAAGATATAACTATCCAGGCGACTTGAGATGCTGTTCACTTTACTCTACTCTACTCTACTCTACTCTACTCTACTCTTCTCTACTCTACTCTACTCTACTCTACTCTTCTCTACTCTACTCTTCTCTACTCTACTCTACTCTACTCTACTCTTCTCTACTCTACTCTACTCTACTCTACTCTACTCTACTCTACTCTACTCTACTCTACTCTACTCTACTCTACTCTTCTCTACTCTACTCTACTCTACTCTACTCTACTCTACTCTTCTCTACTCTACTCTACTCTACTCTACTCTACTCTACTCTACTCTACTCTTCTCTACTCTACTCTACTCTACTCTACTCTACTCTACTCTTCTCTACTCTACTCTACTCTACTCTACTCTACTCTTCTCTACTCTACTCTACTCTACTCTACTCTTCTCTACTCTACTCTACTCTACTCTACTCTACTCTACTCTACTCTTCTCTACTCTACTCTACTCTACTCTTCTCTACTCTTCTCTACTCTACTCTACTCTACTCTACTCTACTCTTCTCTACTCTACTCTACTCTACTCTACTCTACTCTTCTCTACTCTACTCTACTCTACTCTACTCTACTCTACTCTACTCTACTCTTCTCTACTCTACTCTACTCTACTCTACTCTACTCTACTCTACTCTTCTCTACTCTACTCTACTCTACTCTTCTCTACTCTACTCTACTCTACTCTTCTCTACTCTACTCTACTCTACTCTACTCTACTCTACTCTACTCTACTCTACTCTTCTCTACTCTACTCTACTCTACTCTACTCTACTCTACTCTACTCTACTCTACTCTACTCTACTCTACTCTACTCTACTCTACTCTACTCTACTCTACTCTACTCTACTCTACTCTACTCTACTCTACTCTACTCTACTCTACTCTACTCTACTCTACTCTACTCTACTCTACTCTACTCTACTCTACTCTACTCTACTCTACTCTACTCTACTCTACTCTACTCTACTCTACTCTACTCTACTGCTTGAATCACTCTACAGTTCAGGGTATCAAGCCACAGCTGATCAACCTGCTGCACAAAGTATGAAATAAATACAAATGAGAGTCCTTCCAAACACCTTATTAAGCTCTACTACGGTATTTCACACATTCATTTAGCACTATCAGTAACGCTTTGATGAAGATTTCCTTAACTACATTTTCAAGTCCATATTTCATGATGACCAACTGGATTCCAAAATCACTTTTTAAGTTTCTGTATTTTTCTGATACACAAAACAGGTTTGCTACTGGAGCTGGCTCACTTTGTGGAGTTGCAAGTCCAAATTGGGGACCTGTAATTGGGGAATGTGTGGATTTTGTACATAGGGCATATCTATTGATTGAAAGTAGGTTATCAAATCTAACACAAATTAGCATGTGTACTAATTAAATCTGCTAAGATTTATTAATTTTTAGTTAGTGTTCAGCTGCTATTTTGCCTTTTAAATAACTTACTAGTTTCTAATTTCTGTCGTCTCTTGTGTAATTCCAAGAAAAGAGCACACCTACCTTGCTACACAAGTGTGGTAGTGTAAGTTCTCTTGTAAGCCTCCCTCTCAAGTAAACCCTCCCTCTCCAATAAGCTCCAACTATACAGAAGGAAAATTTTGTTAATTCCCCCCTCTCTCTACTAAGTCCCCCTTCAAAAATGTGGATACTGCTAAACATGAGTTATGTTTGTAACAAGCATACTCTTTGTGGTATTGATGACGATTATTTGCACGGCAACAAACCAAATCTAAGTTAAGCTCAAATGTCTATGTGCTGCAAACAGAAATAATAATAACTGATGAAAATGAAAATGTTATTGATGAGGATTCCTGAAATACACATATTATATATCACCATAGCAAATCTGTTCATATTTGGAAAAATTTATTAAGTCCCCCTCTCAATCAAGTTTCCCTCCAATAAGCCCTCTCTAAAGTGCTTGAAAGCAATAAGGCCCCCGGGGACTTAGTAGAGAATTTACGGTAATTTTTTTATTTCACGCTCTGTGATAAAGAGCTAGAAAAAGCCAAGAGATGGGCATCATTTGCGATTTTCGCTTACTTAAAGTCCAAATCCCAGCCCACCATAGTTTCGAAATATATAGCCTTAATAACATTTCTGCGTGATAGAGATTAACGTACAATGTGGAACGATATGTAGCTAGTTTTGCAAAAGTCGCATTTAGACCAGCAGCAGCCATGCTACAAGTTTAGCATAAGGTTTGGTCGTACTGTCGTATTGTCTGTATCACATATTACAGTCAGCCCTGGTCAGCTCTGTCTCGGTTCCATATCAGCATTGCTAGGCCTTAATGCTATGCAATATATTTATATACGTTTTTGTATATTTATACTCTTAAATGGTATGTCTTATGTAGTTTTTATATTTATAATGATTCCTGTAAGTCTTTCCACTATGTCTAGTTTGCGTGTACAGAAGTTTTGTCAATACTTATCTGGATTGGTATAGCTATTGAAGTGTTGAACTATCATTAAAGACAAAATTTTTCCGGTTTTTTTGTCGCCGTACTGATCTTAGAAAAGTTATTTTCTAATAAAGTTTCCTTCTTCATGTCGTAGGAACTATTCTCTGATCGGACAAATGGACCAGTGAGCCATCGGACAATCATTAGTCAAAATCTGGAATGGGATCCGAGGAAAAGTAACCGTGGTCTGTATTTTATGTGATTTGGCTCCTCTTGTCTTGAAGTAGACCATGTTATGTTACTTTATGCAAGAACTGGGAATTAATAATTAACACCATGTGAATTCTTAATACATTTCATAGCAGATGCTAGCATAGCAGCAACAATAAATATATAGCTTCAGTAGTGATGGCGAGTCAGTACACTGCATGGCAAGTAATACCAAAGCTATATTGGGTAAGATGTTGCAGAATGAAAGCACTCCATTGCTATGAAAGCACTCCATTATACAAAATTGAAATGAATCATTCTAGAGTTTGAGTTTTTCACCATGCACCACTTTCCAAAACAAGTAAAATTCCTCAGTCAAAGTCAAGTAACTAAATGGCAAATTGGATTTTTGAAAGCAGGAATCCAATCCACAAAAAGCACACTAAAATTTTTTTAAGAGAACATAGCTTAGAATATTTGTTTTCGCAAGAATTATCAAGAAGGAGGAATTTTAGCGAGTTTGCTACTTTCAAATTTGAAGGTAGATTATAAGCAGACCTACCTGATTAAATTTAATGAGCAGTTCCAAAATTTTCAACAGAAGGAGTGCTTTTTCTCTTTTGACGGAAAAAGGCAAGGGGCTAGACCCCAAGATTCCTGCTGTAGTTGCGCCATACCTAATTTTATTGTGCATGATAACCAATTGTTTCTTAATTCCATTAATAATTTACTGTATATAATTACTAGTCTACTATACATACACCTGACGCTACACTACAACAGAAACGATACCCCCTAGGAGGGAGCAAAATATCATGTCTACCTAGGGGTCATAACATAGGTATAACGAATAAAATAGCAACTGATAAACTAAGTTAAGGTACCTCGCAACCAGACAATTTTCAGTGGCAATTTAAATCACAAGTTTAAAACGAGTGGCAACATGGCACTCTTTGCTTTTGAACAATGAGTCTATAATAATTTGCGATAACCAATTTTTGCAGTGATAGACAGTAAAAGTGTGCAGTGATAATACTACCATATCAATAGAATCAACAACCATATCAATACAATCAACTACCTTATCAATGGAATCAACTACCATATCAATGGAATCAACTACCATGTCAGCAGAATCAACTACCATATCAACAGAAATCATTAACCAATGTTGAATCACTAACCAATGTTTATTCAGTTTACTCTGTAAAAGACTGACTTTGATCACATTAAAAGCGAAAGTAAACGGCGTGGTCATAACCTACGCCTTAAGGGTTCCGCCGAATGCCTCCTTTTTCAGGAAAATGTGCAATGGAGCTCCTCCAAAAGGGTGGAGCTGTGACGAAGTCGTACACATAGTAAGCACAGCATAGCAAGTACAATGTTTGGCTGTGGTTGGTGCAGCACTTGAGCTTGAAACCCGCTTACCTTCTTCCACAGCACCCTTGGCAGCCTCAGTTCAATATTATAATCAAATTACAAGTTTATACATCTTCATATTTCTTTCCATACTATATGCTAAAATTTTTACTGCAATCAAATTTCGAATCTTATTTGGATTTGAGCGAATCCTGCAATTCAGCAGATTGCGCCTTGATTCTCACATCATCATCATCATCATCATCACCACCACCACCACCACCACCACCACCACCATCGTCACCATCATCATCATCATCATCATCATCATCATCATCATCATCATCATCATCATCATCATCATCATCATCATCATCATCATCATCATCATCATCATCATCATCATCATCATCATCATCATCATCATCATCATCATCATCATCATCATCATCATCATCATCATCATCATCATCTGTCTGTCTTTTCCTGTACGCCCCTTACGGGGCCTAGGCTGACCCTGAGGTCAGTGTCGCCTTCAATTTGTTTAGAAGAGGTGATTGAGTCGGCTACACTCAACCCACTCTGTTACCCCAACAGCTACTTATCAGAGCTGCAGCCTGAAGCTGCTGCGCCTGACTTTCACTGAAGGGGCCTGGTTGGACAGTTTGCCACAGGTCGTCAACATCTGCCCCAATTCTGAATCTTCGTGAAATGAATCACTATCAACTTAAGGGCAGAGTCTCTCTGTGCCCGCTTGCCACCACGAGGAGGTCTCCAACCATGGGCTAGCCATCATCATCATCATCATCGCAATCATCATCATTATCATCATCATCATCATTATCATCATCATCATTATCATCATCATCATCATCAATAACAACAACATCGCCATTATCAAAGTCGAATGGCCAAGAGTAAACAGAGCTTGCTAATCAAATACTACAATACATAATTCTGAAAATGGGAACCCCTAGTCAAAAAGACGCGTGTCATGAGAGTGGGGTGTTCTGATAAAAGAAGCATTGTTGCTGATGGAGATAATGTGGTGCTAGCTCTATCTGCCCCCCCTGGCTCCCAAATATGTGGATTTCACTTCCAATTGTGGATTACTTGGAAGAAAATCATCGGGACATTCATGAAAGTGTTTTTAACTGACTATTATAATAGTCAATAACTTAATATAATACGGATTGCTATGAATAGAAGGTACAGCGAAGCCAGTGCTGAAAAGGCTGAACAAAAGTCCTTAATCCCAACATTATTACGCTCTACCCCTTCGTTCAAGCAACATCAAAAGACACCAGAACCTAAAATAAGGGGGGCTTTAAAATGTATTGAGGGGTTGTGGGCGGAGCAGAAATGAAAATTCAAGAACCACATATCCATGTCCTACAAGACTTAGAGTGTAATATTTGCTTTTATTCTCTGTGGAAGAAGAATGATAGAGTGCAGTTCCACCTATATCGTACGCCAATCTCTTCCAAGACCACTATTTTAATTTTTGATGCAACAATTATTGCCATGACCACTGTTTTTAGGCCCTGAATTATAAGTCACTAGTACTTTATTGTTACTGATTATCTTGCATCAAAGCTTTTGCTATATATTAAGTGTTAGCGAACATCACGTATTCATTCGAGCCTTTGGGATTGGCAAATAGGGGGTAACACAGGCCTTTCAATGAGACGCGCGCGATCGCGCACGAGCGCACAGGCACGCGCCAAGCTCAGTTCACGCGCTCGACATGTCGCTCGCGCCAGCTTTATCAAAGATGCACATCCAAGTACAAAGGACAGATCTAATAATTGAATGTTTAGCGCGCGCAAATGATCCCACGCGCGCAATTGGCAGCGCGCGTTAAATTTCCTCATTGAAAGGCCTGGTAACACCTAGTTCAGCAAGCAATGTTTCTAGGCCCTTTGCAAAACTTTGGTTCACCAAGTTCATGTATGTGCCACAAAGGTATAAAGAAAACATATCTTGCAAGAATTTTCTGCATTAAAATGTTCGGAGTCTATTCGTCCCTTAGATGATCACAAGCTTTTTGTGCAAAGCTATTCTCATATGTCCTATACATTTGAATCGGTGGCTTTTGAAGAGCTTCTTTTCTTAGGTTTATCACTTTATAGTCATATAGGCCTGTGAGTTGGTCTGTGATGAAATCTTCTTCATTTTCACCATTATTATTAGTATTACAAATGCATAGATTTCCCTGTTTCCTTCCATTAAATCAAAGTTCCCTTTCACCTTCTGTAAATGATCTTAAGTATTTGGACGTCATGATGCTGGAAAGTATAAGTGCAATACGAAATGCGAGGAAATGAAAACTCAAAGATTTTTTAATGGAGCTAGAATGTGTTTTGCTGATCGATATGCGCTCTTTTTTGACGTAGCCAAGAACGGACCTTTATCAAATCGTAGAAGATTTATTGGGGTTCTTCCGGAGACAATAAAATTGGGGAGGTACTGAGGGTATGTGTCCCCCAATGTTGTGAAATGTTGAGGAAGGTGCTCTACAATTGCTAAAATTTCTGATTTACTTGGGGAAAATTATGAGCGAGCCCCTAGCAAAGTTAAGAGAGTTCCACTCTTCATTTACTGATGAACAAATCAGGTTATCTTACACAATATATAATTCTACCTGCATCCCCCGGCATAAAAGTGTTGAAAGGCCACTTCAAAATGTGAAAATGTGCCTTTTCCTAGAAGGCAAAGCTACGATCTAGGTTTTAGCAAAACCACAAAGTTGTGCTATTCACTATTTACAAAGAGACAACAGGATTCGGGAGAAATGACAATCTGAAAGTACGAGGAAATAACGTTGGAAATAACTGGCTCATGCAGGATTGGAACTCTCGACCCTGGCATTGTACACCAAATGCTCTACCACTAAGCTATAGAGTCACGAGTTCGAATCCCGCAAGGGTCGGTTATTTCCTCGTACTTTCAATTTTTCAAGCACTACTTGCTGAGAAAGAAAAGGAGAGTATGGTTTAGAAAGTATAAAATTCTGGTTAACTGTTGAAACTCTGCAGCTTCTTTTATCCTATTTGAACATCATTCCTTACGATACCCAGTCATAATACTTTATGGCATGCAAGAAAGAACCGTTAACAGTATATGACAAGAAGCAATATCTTCTATGTCCTAATGCCACAGGACGTGATCACCAGAAAGATTCATACAGGGTGTGGTCGGAGTTTATTTTGGTGTAATGTAGTTATAGACTTTTTCCATAAATTAAGCCAAATAATCGCTGCTTTCCACCATCTAAATCCTTTCTTCGTCTCCAATTTCTTCCAATAGATGAGACAGAATCTTCAAGAGGAGGGTTGGGAAACCAGCCCAATTTGCGTTCCATTATAATTTCAAATGCCTATATCAGTTATTTTTGGCCTAAGTATTTTAACATAATAAAATTATCTTCACTGATCAGATCAAGAGATGAAGCCCATAAAAGGTGTTTTCGGCCTTCGGGTCTTGCTCATAGCTTCTCTTCATAACACAAGTCAATAAGCAAGTTCAAGTACTAACAACGCCACGTTGAACCACAAAAGGTTGAATGCCTGAAGTACTTTGCTTCTTGCGAATTTAAGAACTTTGAGAAGTCGAAACAGTTCTAGTTGCCTTCTTACTACCGTACTGTAATGATGAAGTGCGGAATGAATGATCCCTTTACTTAGAAATAACTATTATATCATATACCCGAACAGGTTTACTTCATTCATTAGAACCTTAAGGTGGTACTATGCCATTAGAGCAAAGTACCTATTAATAGCTAATGGGACACCAATTTTGGTGTCTTTTGGTAGAATTTTATGTCTTATGAGTACAAAATGAAGTTTAAGCATTGTTCCGCTTGAATGATTTTGCATAAATTAGCATAATTAGGAAAAACCCTGCCAAGGAAATTACAAGATTTCTCCTAGAATATGAGAGGTATTTAGGTCAAATCTTTACTGGAAGTCCTTAATACAGTGATCTTGTGCATAGACCTTTTTTATTTTGAATATTTTCACATATTTTTGAGTTATTGGACAAGTTTCAGAATAGGAGCAAATTTTCGTACTTCTAACTACTGTTTGAGTTGCATAAGTAAAATTTGAAAAAAGATTAGCTAAAACAAAAAGGTCTTTGCACTAGAGTAATATGTGCAGAACAAGTGGTGAAAATTTCAGGCCATTGTATCATGTTGTTCAAAAGATATTTTGTAACTCCTTTAGAGGGGGGCACGGAAATATGAAGTTGAGATAAATCACATTTAAAGTTCTAGTGCTCATTGCTCTTAAAAACAGGGCTAA
Organism: Mastigias papua; assembly: GCA_964019165.1. Taxonomy (NCBI): domain Eukaryota; kingdom Metazoa; phylum Cnidaria; class Scyphozoa; order Rhizostomeae; family Mastigiidae; genus Mastigias; species Mastigias papua. Next base: position 5,953,264 of record OZ025269.1, read on the forward strand.
AAGTTCCCAAATTTGTAGGATTCTCCCCCTTCAAGCTCTTTTTCATTGTCCAAGAACCCTTTTCTTTTGGCTCTTAATATTTTCCTTTGCCTTTTCACTGTCTCAGTTGCTTTTCTGTTTGCCTGTCTTATTCTCTGGCAATCTTTCATCTTGGCTCCAATATGGAAATGTTTACTAACTGGTAGTTTCAACCTTTCCAGAACATCCTTTATTCTGCCAAATCCTTCATTGTAATTGATTATGGCAGAATTAGTTGCCATCTGGATGGTATCCCTTCCAACATAAACCTCTTTTGGGCATTTTGTCCATAATACTCCATTAAAAGCTTCATTGCTGTTTTGTGTTTGCCCATGTAAGCATTTTTCCAAAAGAGAATCTGAGCTTAGGTCACGAAAGATAGGTTCAATAAGCCTCTTGATGACAATTGGCAAGTTAATTTTTGACCTATAAGTTTTAGTATTATTAACTTGATCATTTTGCCATTTGCACCATCCACTTCCACTCTTAGGACAAAACTGGTGGCGCACATTTTCATCCAAAATATCACTACAGTGATACAAAACTGCCCCAATGGATTTCTTCATCAGATAGATGTCAGAATTATTTTGCCTTATAGCCAAGCCAAAATAATTTTGAAGGGTATTTATACAGTTGTCTGTGAGTCTGCCTTTTCCCATTAGTCCTTTCCCATCATCCAATTTCTTCCCTTTGAATGTGTGGCGCAGCTTTCTTAGTCGTGCTCCAAGTCGTTTCTGAACATGTCCTACACACTCCAGTTTAATGGGTAATAAATCCCCATATGGCCTGGCTTGAACTACTTTCACAAATGATTCTGTGTCCCCATCCCCAATATACTTCAGGTATCTTAACTTATACTTTTCAATTGATTCACAGAAAATATTAACAGCACCAACAGCTTCCATTGCTCCAGCAGACTTTGTATGATTTACTTTACACTGGTGTTCCTCTTTCCAGCTATCATACTCTGGTGTACCTTTCTTTGAGCTCCAGATCTGGCAGCTTTTACAATTTTTTGATAGTACTTGATAATCAATTACCTTTCCTTCACATGAGGTAGCAATAACTACACCATTTAGGGATGCAAATCCTCTTTTCTGCCAAGTACCATCAATAGCCACTTGACAATCTTCAATTTGAGCATGGTCTGCCATCAATGAAGTCTCTCTAATTTCATCTACTGCTCTAAACATACACTCTTTTGCAACTTCATCATAGGCACAATAAAGCTTTTCATTTACTGCTGAGAAGCTCTTTGCTGTCATTGGCTGTGGCATATTCATGCAGCTACTAAACATCTTCAGAGCTTCATGGCCCTTTCCAATTTCACGAAAAGCAAGGACTATCTGGATGTTTATGCAAAAACTGTTTAGCCCAGGAGACCCCTTATCACATGTAGTTGGAGATGTATAAAAGTCATAACTCCAAAAACAGTTATCACAAGAAACGCCTAGCTTTAAAGCATAACCCATTCGCATTTTTTCGTTATGGCTAATTACCAAGCCATTAGAATTGCAGTGAGGACATCTTCCAACAAGTTGCAATAAATTCTCTAAGATATTAGAGTGTAAAAAGAAAAAGAAAAAATGTGTGCTTTGTAGCAAATCGTAATCTGTACTCTTTATTTTCTTTGCACTCCTTGACATTGGCGTACTGCCATCTATTGTGGTAGAGCTCGTACTGCCTCGTACCTCTTGACAGGGATATAACTTAGGCCTTGAATTTGAACCATTCTCAACTTCCGTACTCCCTCCGTTTCCTACAGTAAATTGGTTTCCACGAAACTTCTTCTTTGATCTAGGAGCCCTATTTCTTTTATTCCCCATAATTTTTCAACTAAAAAGTAAATATGCAATAAAAATCACCACCTTGTTCTGAGTTTCTCAATAACTGCCGTAAACATTAAGGCCCATTACCAGTAAAACAACTATATTTGCTTTCTTCCTAACGTGAATTATTCTTGCAAACGAGGCTCTGTCATTATAACAATTTAAGAGTATCTGGGGTACTTATGATGCTAGGATTTCAGCAAATTTATGGGTAAAAATTAGTGCAATTATACTTTGTTTTGGTTGCTAGGGGCACTTATCAGCCTAGCAACGAAGTTAATTAGCAATTACGGTATTTAAAATTCTTCATATCGAAAAACAAACATCATTTTTGAAATCTACGGTGTCCAATTGGCTAATGTGAAGAATCTTCAAAAATTGAAAATTTTCGCACTTTAATGGTATAGTAGCACCTTAAAAACTTCTGCTTCCAGTGAGGAAGCTAATTATGAAGAAGCAACATCATTGATTTAAATTGATGCAGTTCCTCTTCCAACTTTCCTTTCGATAGCTTTACAAGTCGGTTTTGTTACTGATGTCATCGCATTTGACTTGATAAGGGAATTTGGAGATTTTATAAATTCTGAAAAGGGAACAGTGGAGTATATTATTTTTACATATTTTGGCAACCAGTGCAAGTTAACTTCGTGTCGCATTTCTCTAAACAGTTTTGTAAATGTATTATTGTATTATCGTAGTAAAAGTATTTTAACACTTATGAGCGTCAAGAAAAAGCAGTTAAAATCTGGGCTTTGTAATTCAAACGTGAGGTATGATAAGTAAAAAATGTGAAGCTATCGAGGATGTCGTCACTCTCTTCCAATGGCTTGTGCGTTCGACAAGACAGAAATGACTGACTTCCCAACATTCCATGTTCCTTACTAATACCATGATGTCAGCAAGACGTCAAAACAAATAGCGGAACGATCCTGGTCCGAGTTTTAGCATAAATTATTCCGGGATATTTGAATGAACTATCATTGTGTTAGGTTTATATCAGATGAAACAGATTTATGGTGTGGAACTGCAGGGGCTGGGAATATAGAGGAAAGTTGTACTACTTGTCTTTCTAGATGGTGTGCCAGTATGGAAACGCGTACAGGATAAACTTATTTGTTTATTTTGCTGCTGTGACAGTAATCAACGTCGGTGGCTAGTCAACAATAGCAGTAGCAGCAGTCTCTTTGGCCTAATTTACTAATAATCATGCCTAGACGATCGAGCATTTTCGCATGTTTTGGCCGCCGCTCAAATCAGCCAGAAATACAGTATGAACCTGATAAAGATGCACTTCAGCCGGTTGAATTTGCCCTACCAATGCCAGATGAAAATGAGCTGAACTTGAAGTTCTCTGAGATTGTGGTAAGTTGAACATTTTCGGGGTGTGTAGATGAAGGACGGGACTTCGACAGCTTATGAATAAAAACATTAAATTTTAATCACATTCTAGACAAGGGGTGCCTCAAAGCTAACATGGTGTTACTCCATAGTTCTTCTACATGTCCAGAGGTCTTCGTTTGTTATCCTCACATTGCAAAACTGATAAAGTTTACAGTTTGCAGAAACCAGCTTCCCAGCGTGGTATTTGTCATAATTGTTTCATCACATTCGATATAACTTTGTTAGCAGTTTCATCGAATAAAAATGTGGTTATATGATGAAATGTAGACTTGAGTTTCAACCTGCTTGTACATCATACTAAGTACATGTATGCAAGGAACAACCCTCCATAGTTTTCTATGTAACGTTTCACGAAAAGAGCTGCATAGAATTAAAAAGTTTTAAGCTCCGGTTGAAAGCAACTTGGATTCGAAGGCTGGCTGGGAAGAGTAAACAGAAGGTGCCAGTTAAATAATTGACTACTTTCTGTGCTCAGGCAATCAAACACAGATATGATACCAATGAAGACATTTAAAACCAAGCTGATTAGTAGGTAATATGGAATTGTACGGAAGAATTTGGCAATGTCATAAAATCAGTTCCTGTATATTGATTGTTTGCCAGTTATAATAGCTCTTTTGAAGTATAGAGATCGAACAACAGAGAAGTTGCTATGTCAAAGCAGCTTTGCATTGGCTCCTTCATTTCTCCAAGCTTGCCCATCATCTTATAATCATTTGAAAATAGATCATTGTCATTTGACACCGACAGACTTTCAATTTCTCTTTCGAATTTAGCTTAGACTCCGGTTTTCAAGATCTGTGTTTTGGGTAGGAAACAATTGAACCTGATTGTTTTTGAAACCTCAGTGTTTGATGTCGTGCGAATAATTTCGATCAGCATTGCATACACTACGTTGCATCTTATTGTGCATGATTCATTTTCTATCTCAATGATCAATTTTACGGATTGATGGTTCATTCTCGCCCCCGCTCATAATGCAGTTATAAGGATCAGACATTATATTCTACTTGTAGTTGTATTGAACAGTTGGAGCTGCATCAGGTTGAAAGGATACTGCAACCAGTTCCTCTAGAGCTTTGTCAAATTGTGACTTTCCAAGTCTCAGGTCTGAAATAAAGGAGTCACAAAAGGGAACATGATGCAAACAAGAAAAGTAGCATTATTTTTACATAATACTTTGGAAAAATGTCTTTGGCAATTTTTCTTCATTTGTAGATAGGTGGTGGAATATATTTGGAATTTGGATTTGTCTAAGGTTAGATAGTACAATGTGTGGAAGCGGGAGACATTTGATGATCATTATGAATGACCCAATTCATCTTGCAAACAGTATTGTTTGCAAATAGGAGAAGAGTTATTGAGATGGAACCAATCTGTTGACCATCCATTGTTTCTATATTTGATGCTAGCCAAAGAACAGTCCATAGAAAGTTATACACATGTCTACTTCGGGTTTTATGGTTGGGCAGAGCTCCAGTTTGGATTGCAGTGATCCTTTCCACTTTCAGCTATTATTCTTCATATTGTATGGCAAATCTGTTGCCACACAGTTTCAATAGAATTTCATGCAACATCCATACAACATTCACTCAGTATTCATGCCAACTTATTAGTTGAAACCCATATAGGCTGTAAGCTAGACTGACTATTGTTTGAGAACTTTTTCCATGTGGAAAGTTTCCCTAGGTCTTCTTTTCCATGTTTACATGATGATCTGGAATTAATCTTTGATTATCAATATTCATCTGTGCTGGAGAACTGTCATAAATACTGCATTGTGAAACTTTAAGTTATTGTATGCAGAGATTGAAGCTTCTTTGACCTACAGCAAATATAAGGATAACTCTTCTCTTTGTGGGATAAGGACATGGCTTTTGGTGTTTGTTTTTCAAAAAGACATCTAGGCATTTTTGTAATTCTTAGGTTTATTTTGGATATCAGCCTGTGTTAGGACAGTAGCAGGTTATATCTTAGATAATTCAAGTGTTCTGAGAGGAATTCATAGCTGTTGAGATTGCAGCCAGTGTATGTAAAAGTAGAAGAGTGCTTTCTCATGGTGGGTGCCAGCTCTGCCTGTTTGTTACAAAGCAAAAGTATTTGGATAAGACGTGCTATGGTCAAGACTCTTCAGAGAGCAGATTAAGAACCTTGTTCTGATTTCATAGTATATATATATATATATATATATATATATATATATATATATATATATATATATATATATATATATTGTATATATATATGGAATTCAAGAAATAAAATTACTCCATTTCAAATGTTTCGGCACAAGCCTTCATCAGTAATCAATTACTGAGCACAAGCCTTCATCAGTAATCAATTACTGATGAAGGCTTGTGCCGAAATGTTTGAAATGGAGTAATTTTATTTCTTGAATTCTATCTATACTTATAAATTACTTGGTTGCTTGTAGCTTTTTGATGTTTATATATATATATATATATATATATATGACCAGAAAGGGTTTGCTCATTAAGGCCTACTTCAAGGTGTTAATCCATCTTTCTTCAAGTAAACTTGCACACCACCACATTGTCCAAACTTTTGACTCTGGATTATGCTGTTATGGTATTCTGTCTTACCAGAAACTTATTGTGCTTGTGCTGTCCATAGAACTCAAGATGTAGGACTTTTGCCTACCTTTACTATGTGCCAAATAAAATTGAGCTTAGAGTCAACTTTTAGAACTAAAATGTGGCCAGAAATATAGAGACTTTTACTACTGGGCCTTGAGCTGGGTTTCTTATAAAAGGTGTCTACTGTATAACATAATATTCTCTTTATTCTCTCATTAGATACTTGTTCTGATGATGTTCCTGTTCGGATTTCAGATTCCAGTTTTTTGCTTTTTGATAGTAATGTGCATTTAACAAATTTCTCATGAACTGAAGGCTTTAGATTACTTGACAGGTGCTTTTAGCCAATAATCTACCAGCCCACCTGATCCAACATAGGTCATTGGTTCTTTCATTCAATCTCCCCCACAGCGCCTAGAAATCATTATTTATCAATTATAACCACTTGTGTATAGCCATTTTACCAGACCGCAGGTTGGCAATCAGCTGAAGTTTAATATGGCATTAAGTCTGCAATTATGTCTTATCCACACTCATTCATTGGCGTGCTCCGCATGTTTATGTTGTTTTAATGATATAAATGTGACAACATACTGGCCTCATGCCATGTATGTGATTTACTTTTACAATGTGGCAGTCTTTCGTGTAAACACGTTTGAGAATTGTCCAGTATTAGAACCACGCACTTGTGTTGCAGTCGGAAAACGGGGTACTTTTCACGTTTCAACATTGGCAGTAGACTGAACTGTTTTCCATGTTTACATTTACAGCTATCTGGTGAAGAAAGTAAGTTATCAGCTGACTGCACGCACTTTCCTACAAAAACGTGTATGTTATCTTCTGTTTTCTCGGCTTTCCACTATGAAGATGGATCTTTGTGTAGAGATAGGTGTTGGAAGTTTGCCTGTGTAGGAATCGGTGCCGGCCTTTCTGAGAAGGTCATCAGTTATGGTTGGCTTGCTTAAGCATTGGGGTTGAGAGTTACGTTGTAATTAGACATGGCAAGAGACATAGTACACACATTACAATCATGAGGAAGAATATCTATCGCAATCTTCAACATGCAGGTTTTTTTAATAAAATAATAGTTAATAAGAAAGTCTCGGCTGCTCAAAGTTAATAAGAAAGTAGTGCTCGGCTGCTCAAAAGGTCTAAAATCCCAACGTTCACGCTTGCCCCTTCATTTCTTTTATTTAATTTGTATAGGTGTCTTGTGTTAATCTTTATATTTGAGTTGATGTTTCTGTAGTGCCTGTATGTCCGTTAAGAGCTGTAGTGTTACACAACCTTGAACATTCTTACTAGGAAAACTTAAGTAAGTGTTAGTACTGAAATCGTCAATAAACTAAGAAAGTTTCTTTGCTGGGCCAAACAATTTCTAATATAAACATATATACACTCTTTTTATAAGAACAATTCTATAAGAACACCAGCCTCATAATTGGTGGGAAATTAAGAACATATTAGGAACAAACTGAGGCTGAAGCACTGTCGTAGAATGTGTTTTTGGACAACGATGCATACGCTTTCCATCCAATAATATATTGATATGAAATGCCATTTCCTCGTTTCCCTTAGGAGAAGTGACGGCTTTGCCCCTTCTCCTCCTCTATTCATTGAAAATACAGTCAACCTTGCATAATTCGGATCGGTTTTATCCGGATTTTTGTATATTCCGGACAGAATTGCTGAGTCCAAGTATTGTCCTATTACAGTGCAACACTGAAAACGTTTCTACGTAATCCAGATTTTCTGTAATCCGGACAAAATCAGCCAGTCCCGCGTGATCCGAATTATGCGATGTTGACTGTAATACCTATTTCATAAATCCTATGCTGTTTTCTATATTGTCTTTTGTCTAAATTGCCCACACCTTATTAATTTAAACAGAACAAATGAAGAACAATTCAGCCTCAGAATGCTGAAATATTGAGAACAACGAGCCTGAACCTCAATTTTACTGGTTCTTATAAGAAAAAAGAGTGTACTTCGTTCCTATGCAATTCCTCCCACCCAGTCTTTATACATGTGCATGGTTTTATTCCTGTCAGATATGCAAAAAAAGTAAAGCAACTTGCTGACAGTAAGGGCAAAAGTTGGTTATTTGTCGACAGAATATTTGTGTGTGGGGGGGGGGGGAGGAAGTGGGGCACCTCCACATCCCACTGTATGAAGAGGCCAGTTATTGGCTCTGGTTTCATTAGAATTTCTGCCGCCTGCTTGTTGCCGAATTGATTTTGGACTGTTCTCCAACTGTTGGCTTACTGTTTTGCTGATTGTTATATTTCATTTTCACTGTGTGACAGCTCCTTTGATTTTGCCCTATGTAAACTGTCATTGTGCAATCGCTTTCGATATATTCACGGTCATACTACTTCGTATCTGCTTATCAGTTTCCATGCTTTTATGGAATTTGCAATGTAGCATATAGCCAAACGCCTAAGACTTGCGTTTTCTTAGCAATCTACTCATCCCCCTCCCCTACTATCAGTAATAGTTTTTGACTATGTATGTACACACTCGGGGGCGAGCTCTTCTTGACCTATGGGTGTGTCAGTTGCCGGGGTTATTGTCCTAGGTGGCCAAATATCATCATTTGCTGAGACTGAGAATCACGCGAGGTCAAGGTTAATGTTATCGCAAATTCGTGTTGAAAGCGGCTCTCATGGGGTACACTTAGGCTAAGAAACGTTATGAACACTGTTTGTTTGCAAAGAATGTGCTAGGTAATCATGTGACGATACTATGCGTGCAGATAGAAACCTTATCAGTGCTATCATCAACGATCAATCTAGGTTTAATTCCCAAAAACAAGAGGCGGTCATCTTGACCATTTCCATTCCCCTAGCGGGTGTTGTTCCCAAACAAAGCATCTTTGTCTCACTGCCTATCTCTACACACTGCTTCATGTAGAACTCAGTTGTAGAGGTAGAGTTTAGTACCATATACATGTACTGTTCAGGCCCGTAGTCACTGGGGGGCAGGGGGCAGGGGGCTTTGTCACCAATAATTTACTGAGGTTGTATATAGAAGTATACTACACTGTACTTTTTAGTTATTTTTCAGCTGAGTTCTCCCCAATTTTGAACCTAGAAGCACCATAATACAGATATATGGCATGCAGATATCTTGATTTTGTTTTACGACACACTGTTACCCTTTTTCAGTAAGAGTTTCTGTTTGTGTAGATGGCAAACCTTTTAGGAAATAGGGTATTGTTCCTTTTGAGTGCTTTCCATGTAGCCTTTGCCAGATATCTGAGGGTAAGGGTGTTTTCTTCAATGTGTTTTTTTCAAGAGATAGTTTTGCCTCTATCTTTGGTGTACTTGCACGTAGTACTAAAGAGAAAAGACGGTTTAGCCTTTTCCTTTGTCGTTTTTAAATCTTCAAATTTCGATGAAACTAGGTTCACTTCTGTTTTATAAGAACAATTTTATAGGACCATCAGCCTCAAAATTGTTGAAAAATTAAGAACAAATCAAGAACAAGTGTAGGCTGAAGTACTATGGTAAAATGTATTTTTGCACAAAGATGCATACACTGTCCAATAATATATTAGCATGACATGCCATTCCCTCGTAAAAGTAATACCTTTTTCATAGGCATCTAATTTTGTCTTGCATATTGTCTAATGTCTAAATTGTCTACATCCCACAACTTTAAGATCAAATTAAGAACAATTCAGTCTCAAAAATTTAGAAAAAACGAAGAACAGCCAGCCTGAGCCTAAATTTTACTGGTTCTTATCAAAAAAGAGTACAAAGGAGCCAGTTTCTCCATCTTAGCATGAAGAGCAATGACGGAAACTGCTGCATTCTATTCTGCAAAAGGGCGTTTTCCGACGTTCTGGAGGGTGTTACTTTGAAAAATTTTTCCGGGAGCCCCCATTTTCCCCCAGACCCCCATTTTCCACCAGAAAGCCTATGAAAAACCATTATTTTGGCATGTACTTATGAACATCATGTAGCTCTGCCCCCCGAAGGATTCCAACTTGACTTCTACATCTGTGCTCCCCCCCCCCCATTCCAGTTCGGCTGTCTACAGGCCTGCTATTCCGTACGTCGGGGAGCCCACCTGTTAGAGAGGACACAGGTGTATTGAGGCGTCGGCATAGTAAGGTCACGGAATTTTCTGTGGTGAGGTAGGGTGGCCAGCTCCTTTCCTGGTGGATCTAGCTGGAGCATGGGGGCATTTGAGTTTAAATCGTATGTTGGCTCGAAAAGGGGATGGTAAAATCATGATGAATTCTTATTGTTTGGGGGGGGCATGGTCCACGGCACCCTGGAATCGCTTTCATTTCAAATATTTCTGTCTGTTTATCATTATTTTCATGTTATAACGGCATATCGTTATATCCATGCATAGAAATAAGTGAAAAAATCTATTCATACAAGCACTTGCCAGCTTCCCCACAATCTTTCTCTCTAGATTTCATGGAGACCTGGCGAGAGTTTGTTTCATAGAAAGCGCACGCTTTTCTATCACACAGTTTTTTTCGCATAGTGCTAAAACTTTCCTAACTTTTCATGATTCAGTACGGAAACATTCTTAAGACTTTTTATGGAGAATATTGAAGTTTGTGTACCACTGAAGTGTTATATAAAGCTAATATATGCTATCATTAAAAATATACAGTTTGTATACAAAAATGAATTACAATTATTAAGCTAACTTGCAGATATTAAGTAAACGAAAAGGAAAAGAAAGAAGACCAAAGCTAATTTCATTTTTGCTTTGAATACCTGCAGGGAATATCGAATATGCTTGCTTACTTTCAGAAGGAAGGCCTTTCCATGACTTTACACCTCTATACAAAAATTCAATTTTGCCCATTGTTGCTTTCTTAGGCATATGTGAGTCAGTATTGGTATTTCCTAGAACCTGCAGATGACTTTATCAATTTCTTATAAATAAACCTTACAAATACTTTATTTGCTAGACCATTAAGGGCCTTATAAACCACTGTCTCATAAGAAAGCGTGTATGTCAAAAGGCCAGAACTGATATGTCTAGTATCGGGCTTTGCGCTATTGTATTTTCTTTGTTGCTTACCTTTCAAAGTTCATAGCCAAGGTACTAACAAGATAGACATCTGACTGCGAATTTTTGCAGTGAATTTTATGCCGCATCGTATTATGGAGGATAATTCTTGATTATTCCATGCCCTATCTTAGCAATATTATCTAGCAAAGTGATCGGAATCGCTCTTGGTTGCAGGTAGACGACGCCTTTCAAATTGATTTTTCTGCTTTAAGTATCAATACGAGATTGAATTATAAGCCGCGTATTTACTGAGAAGACCGGATTATTATGTACTCTCGTAAAACTGGCCCAGGTGCCTCAATCTAATCACGCAGTTTGTTAAATTGTCTTAGAAACCCAATGGAAAATCTGTGCGACAAAATGAGATTTTCCTCACTTTTTGTTATACGAGGTATTATTAGACAGATCAGATTCTAAGTTTTATTTGGCTTCTTTTTCAAAGGATGAATTGGATTTGACGGCAGTCCACAGAAAAGCGATGTTTGACCTATCGGCGGAGAAGAAGTGGCAAATCTATTGCTCAAGAAGGAAGGTATGTAGTGTTTGTGTTGTTGCTGTTGTTATTGTTTGATAAATTGTATGCTCTCAGCATTAAAGATTGGCTCAACCAATGGGTATTGTTCTTTGGCTCATAGCATAGATGGAGCTTAGATGTTCTATTGCTAACACATTCTTTCGGGATCGCTATTTCCTGTTTTGATTGCATGCCATGGCATTACAGTGCACAGTCTTTTTCTACAAGCTCTGCCATTGTTGCGTGGCCATGCTTTTGCTGGGCATGTCATTGCCTTATTGGATGCTGTTTTGTGTTAGCTCATCCGTAGATTCTTGACTTGATCATGCAAAGATAGGGATATATTACATGTTGGATGGCCTTACCTTGGGCAAAAGTGTCGTAATGACCCTCAGAAGTGAACACAAGCATAATAGACCATGGAGAAATCGATACTGACCTTGCCAATGACTCATGGAAGTCTCCTTTTTGGTTTTTGTTTCCCAGTGGTATTAAGTACTGACTGCAGAGTACCCCGTTTAGGCCCCTTCCAAGTTTTTTTATTACTAAAAGCGTGGTTCATAGGAAAGCAGTACTCGGCTGCTCCAATAGCTAAGAAAATTCAGTATTGAAATTCCACTTTCCTATGAAAATCTAGGTATTTCGTTATTATTTGTGTGTAGTACCTGTATGTCTGACTGCCGACTAGGACAGATTCGATTAATCTCGCCAAGAACACCAGCTCGCAGTGTCACTACGGAAATCATGAAAAAGCTACGAATATTTCGGTACTAGGCAAAAAAACTTTGTTATAGAAAAGAACGTATACACTCTTTTATAGGAAACAGTAGTATTTAAATTTAAGTTGACTGTTCTTATTTTTCAAACATTGTGAGGCTGAATTGCTCTAAATTTGTTCTTAAATTATTGGGGTGTAGGCAATTAAGACATTAGACAATATACAAGACGACATTGGACGTTTATGAAGCAGGTATTGATTTTAATAACATTAGCTGAATAAGATGAAATAGGTACGTTCTTGCAGATGTATAATTCCTGCCAAAAGTCTGAGTACGCCGTGGTAAAATAGTAACTCGTTTAGCCAGGGCAGCAATTGTACGAAAATCGAGGAGAAGAAGTGACAAAGCTGTCAATTCTCCTCAGAATAATGAGGAAATGACAGTTCATGTCAATGTGTTATTGGAAAGCGTATGCATCGTTATTCAAAAATTCATTTTACGACAGTGCTTCAGCCTCAGCTTGTTCTTAATTTCTTCTTAATTTCCTATCAATTTTTTGAGGCTGGTTTTCTTTTGAAATTGTTCTTATTGTATGTATCATTCATTCAGAAGTAAATCTTTGGTCCTCTTTTAAATTCGTTTTATAATATTTGCCCCTCATGCACATGAATGTAGACAACAAGGGCAAATGGTATGTTTTTCTTGTGCTAAGGACCTTTGATTGGGTTCATTCCATCATCGGATTCATGAAAGGTACTCTCCATTGGTTATCTATTTCAGTGCATTTTCTGCATCTTTATGGAGTGTCGTATAGCAAACATGGCGCAATATGACCTTCAAATTGCCCTGAGGCTATTTGGCAGAATGTTTTTTCTTCAACTTAGGATAGCTTGACGCAACCACAAGAGACTAAAAATGAACAAGTTATCTGGATCGATCATCTTGGAGTTTGTGGTTGTATGGTGTGCGCCATTTTATAATCTGCTTATATAAGTTCAAAATAGATAGGCAGTGAAGTCCTTTATAAAAGTTGTATAATAAAGAAAATGGTGTTATTGACGATTTCAAAACAGCAGTTATATTGCCAAATATCTCTATGCAACTGACGAAAACGGCATGGTTCATACTGCCCTTGTTTATCTATCAACCAAAGCAATCCATCATGGAGCTAGTCGCACTAATAGGGAAAAAGTTCCCTATTTCCTATTCTGTGGTTCTAATCATGATATAGGTACTTAGTCCTGAGTCATTCTCCTTGCTGTATAAGTTTCCGCTTCTTTTTGTTTGCTCGGTTTGCCTTATTGGTGCAGATAGGAAGCGTTGCTAAAAAGTTTCCTTTGCAAATTCAGAGCGAGTGTATTTAGACTATGGAATGCGTCAACAAGATAATCAGTTGCGTTAATAAGCCCAGGTCTCAAGGAAGAGATGTCTATTTAAAAATGTCGTCGGATGGGATATCGTGATGTTTCTACTAATTTGACTTGTATGAACGTAGTTAATCCCAATGGCAACCTTTTCAATTTGAACAACTGTCGCCTTTACGTCAATTTTAACTTGCCTATGTAATTAACTGAGTTGTCATTCTTCAGAAGAATATCATTCCTGTGGTGTTTGTCAATGCTAAATGTTCAAAAACTTTGCGTGGTATACACGATTGTTTTATAGGATTTTTTCACCCTATTCTGAAGCATTTTTTAGCTTTTTCATGATTTCAGTACTAAAACCTCTCAAGACTTTCTTAGAATATTCGTGCTTGTGTACCATTGCATGTGTTACACAGATTGACAAACACTGCATAAATAAGAGACTAAAATACATAGATTTTATCGAAGGAAATCTATACATATTAAACAAAGAGATCATGGGCTTCCGTTAAAATTGGAATTTCAAGTGTGTATCAACTTATCGACTTTATTTGGTCTCAAAAATCCTGTATTGAACTTTCTCAACTTTTTGAGCAGCTGAGAACTGCTTTCTTATAGACCACTTTCTTCCAGAAGCAAATTGTGTACAATAATCTTCCCAAAATGTTTTACAATTGATTTCGGTTCAAAATTACCAGTTACTTCTCATGAGCATCAATTTTGATTATACTTGGCTTTAGACAACTACAAAATTTCTTTGGCATGCTTCTAACTGCAGAAGCTGGTTGCAATTCTCAAAGTGAAGTTATTTATGGCCGTTAATTCTACAGGTCGTGATACACAGTCCGTAATGTCTTTCTTTAATAGCCCAATTCATCTTCCCTAGTTAGAAGCATAACAAAGAAATGTGGTAGTTGTTTATAGCCATATTGAAATTCCAAGACTGCTAAACTGCTGGCCTTTCCATTAAATGGCAACCCACTATGCTTACGAATTGTTCTCTATTGAAAATGAAAGTGTGCATAAATTGAGTATGTACCTAGAAGATCATATGTACAGGTGGAAATTTAAGTCTGGTCTCTAGATAATGTTTTAGGTTGACATTTCAGTTAGCAGTTCATTCCATGCGAATGAAAAAGGAAGATAGATATTCTCATTATCATTTAAGTTTGATACGTCCTCCCTAGAATATAATCAATGATTGAAGTCAAACGAATATTTCTTTCAATGTTAGTATTTGGGCCTAACTTTTTAGCATTCATAGATGAATGCCATATACGCTTTTTACAACCGAGTGGTTTATAAGAAAGAAACGCTCGTCCGCTCAAATGGTACAATACTGGATTTTTGCGACGTAGGAAAGTAGATGAGTTCGTATACATTCAAAATTCTATTTTTGGCACAAGCCCGCCGTCTTTTTTATTTAATTTGTATGCATTTCTTGTATTTATCTATGTATCGTATTAATCTATATGTTGGAGTCGCTGGAGTAGCTGAAGTCGCTCGAGAAAATCCTAGCGACCCAAAAAACATGACACGTTCACATCAGGTTGCTGGGGTCGCTGGGGTCGCTGGGGTCGCTGGGGTCGCTGGGGTCGCTGGGGTCGCTGGGATCATAGTCGTTTGTTCTCACAAGCTTCACGCTAGGACAGAACGGTCTTTTGAGTCGTTTTGGTCTCTGGGATAGGACGTGATTCTATTCCAGAGACCTAGTCGCTGGAGTTGCTTGGGTCGCTGGAAAATATTTGTCAGGCGTTCACATATGGTCTTTTAAGTCGCTGATCCCGAAAGCCAACGACTCAAGCGACTCCGACGGCCAATTGTGAACCAGGCCTAAAAGAAGTACTTAATATATAAATTGAAAAGCAAGGACCCAGAAATGAGTCCTGTGGGACACCGGATTTAACTTGTTGCCATTTTCTGTAGGTCCCATTTATTTGAACCCTTTGTAGCCTATTTTTGAGGTCACTATGCATTAAATTCAAACTATCTAGACCAAAACCATATGCTTCAAGTTTAGCTAGCAGTAGATCATGGGGAATGCAGTTCTAAGCCTTTGAAAGTTGCCCCCGGTACGATCTCAATCTTGCCTGATTCGTCAAGTGTTTTACCTTCATGTAGGTAAAGATCTTAACACATCACGATTCTTCAAGATACTAATTATATAATTATTCGATAATGATCTATCGTTCATATTTAGCTTGTGATTCCTAAAAGCAAAAGTCGGGGCCCTCACATCTCATAAGTCTATTTACTTTAAAAGCCCCTCCTAAAGAATCCTACTATGGAATAGTATTAATTTGAAGCTTTTTGTATGGCACGATTTTGTAGTAGAATTTAATTTATCTATTTGGATTGAATTTTCATATAAATCACTTTCTTACAATAAGAAATTGTGTAACTCCTCCGTTTCCAGTCCTGCGTGTGAGCCAGTAATTTACAGGAGTATTTGCGGTTTCTTTTGTTTCTTATGAAAAGTGTTATTCAATATCCTAGCACACCAGCGTTTACACAATGACAAAAAGTGGTTATTTCAAAAGTGGCTCAAGTTTGCGATGGTTACGTAATCTGTTTGAAACTACTGCCTGTAGCATTCTTCCTACAGTTGGCTTTTGACGTCAACGTCTTTACAGACACTATTCATAAATGTCATATTATCTAGGGATTTTGCATCAAATACGTCCTATTATATCGCTCTTTGTACCTCTATTTTATGGTTCATAGTTCATCTATGTTTCACGTGTGCTCTGTTTGGAACTTTTTCTTGGCTTAATCTCTTTGCCAGTTTCTCATTGCATAACTCTGTGAAGGCGGTATGAATAGTAAACACTTATTGTATAAGAATGCCTAATTTTTCACTCAGCCTCAATATTCTAAAAATGTTCGATTATGAGCCTAGGGATATTCTTAATTTGTTCTAAAATTTATCGATTTTGAGCATTAATTCTCGTGTAGACTAAATTCTTATAATAAAACTTGTGTAACTGACATTCCCTGGAGAGTTGCTCAGTCGCATCATAGTATATTGAGTTCCAAACAGGATAATTAAAGCTTACTCTTTTGTTTTCTAAAAATACTCAAATCAGCAAAACTTCTAAACCTTGATACAGCTTGAGCCTTTCATTATTCTTTAGTTATTCTTAAATTTCACAGAATTTGAGCCTTGATATTCTTAAAGACAATATTTTTATGAGACAAGTGTGTATATCATGTTTCATTTAGTTGTCTTCATTGACAGTTTTGGTACCAGGTTACCTTCCTGTTGTTTTTGTCATCTCATATGTTCACTGATTTCGGCTGTTTGATAAAATGCTAAAATTTTAAGTGTCATCCAAAGTGGGAACCAGATGATTTTGTCTTGTCCTACTTTGGGTGGCACAGTAGAATTCAATCATTGTCGTTTGTGTTAATGTGGATAATTGTATTTTAATGGTATAAAAAAACGACAGCGTGGAGATACCCGCGTTTTCTCAATGAAAATAGATGATGAATTCGCAATACTTTGATCTTACTGTATTGTCAAAATTATGGAAGATTTCAATGAGTACTGTGCATTACAGAATCACTCTAAGCAGCCGGTTATGACATTTTTTATCATTATTTCTTCCTATCACCTTTGCCATTTCCCTATTTGCTCTTGCGGAGAAAACTGGCTCCCTTCCAAATGACGATAGAGGGATTAAAAACCATTGAGAGATATGAGCTTTTGTCTTAATGTCACCATTGCAAGTCGCACCAGTTTTTTATGGCGAGTCTCTTTATAAGGAACCCTACGTGTAGTACGTGAAACCCACAAGGGCACTTGGTATATGTAACTCCGTAGCCCGACCTGGCTGACGACGGACCTGCCTATATGTAGAGGGCCAAAGTATCTAGGGAAATTGTACCACTAAAGACAAAATCCCTAGAGAATTTGTTGATTTTCAATATTTTTATCACTGCATTCAATATCGAATTAGGGAGCCAAATTCTCCTGAATTGTGTGTATCCCTTTTGTGCATATATTTCATAGAGGTTGAGTTGAAACTTGTATTGTTTGTGTATACGCATGTATTTATAAGGAACGACTGTATAAGGAACCTACATATAGAATGCCGTACTACTAAAGGAAAATTCCCTAAGGAACTTTTCAATTTGGAAATTACTCAGTAGCGGCATACAATCAAGAATTAGGCAGCCGGTTCCATTCATTTGTAAGTAAAATCCGCATAGACTGTTTGCTATGCTTGTGTCAAGTGTTTCATTAGAGTAGTCCCGTCTATAGTCATTGACCCTCTCTTTATCAAGTGTTAATGATAGTTGTAGCCAAAACACCCAAAGTGAATTGCTCACTAGTAAGGAGCCTACAGCACTACAATTTAGTCATTGGAGGCCCATAGTAGAGAAATTTTGCAACTACACTCTGTTTACAAGAACGATTTTATGAGAACACGAGCTTCATAATGTATGTAAAATTAAGAACAAAGTAAAAACGAGGCTGAGGCTGGAGGGCCCTGGAACACTATCGTAAAATGATTTGAAACTGATATAAAACTTTTCAAGCTCTACAATGTTTGCCAGAAGTCCTCGATACATCCAAACAGTCAGCGTGTAGAAAGCCATAGGTGTACCAAGACTTCAGGCAAGAATTATTCGTCTGTACGAATGTATATCTTTCTTCTGCTAGTTTTGTTAAAGATAGTACCTGTTTCATAGGCATCCATTGTTCTCTTGTAATGTAGACATTGCCTACACTCCAATAATTTGAAAACAGGTTCTTATAGAAAAAGAGTGTAGGCGTGGATCTTGGTTGCTTATAGAAAGCTTGTATTAATAGCCTGTTTTAGAATTAACAGTTACGACGTTTTTGGTTCTAGGGAACTTGCATTACCGCAATGTGGTCACAAGGGGTCCAAAAATAAGGAAAATTAAGAACTAGGCCTTGAGATCTGGCCGGTCGAGAGGTGTTGTGACGTGCAGGACAAGTGAAAACAGCGGGGTCCCTTATGCTTTCATTAGGAAACTGGAGACTAATTACTATTACCAAAGAACACTTCGTATCTTACGTGGCTATTCGAGAAGTTGTCTGAAATCAGCTGTCGGGAACTTCCAAACCCCCAAACCGGTCTACCTGTCCCGTTTCTAAGAATCACAAATGGCTAGAAATGTTTTGCTTAAGGTGGGATGAGGCGTTGGAATGAACTAGAGACTAAGTCAAAATCAATGAAAGCCTTAGAACAATTTGTAAGCAGTGTAGGTGCACGCTTTTTTATAAGGAACCATTTTATTGGGAACCTAGAATGTAGAATGCCGAAATATTTAAAGTAATTTTACTACTAACGGATACTTCTCTAAGAAACTTTTCGATTTGAAAAATGTTTATACTAGCAAACTATAGAGAATTAGAAAGCCGGTTCCTTTCGTTTGTAGCCAAAATCCGCGTAGATTGTTTGCTATGCTTGTGTCAAGTGTTTCATTGACCTTTGTGTTTTTAGTCTTTTATTATAGCCAGAATTCAGAATTGCAATGTCTTACTTTTGTCTATACCACTGTTATGTCATTAAAGGTGCAGTGGAAATTAAGGAACTGTTTAGGAGCTTTTAGTACTACAATTCGATCATTGGGTGTCCAGAAATAAGGAACTTTTGGAATTATGCCTTGAGCTAGGTTCCGTGTAAAATATAAAAGAAAAAGCGCGTGTCTCCAGGGCGTACATGATCTGTTATTCTACCTTACTATGTTACTGCTGTTTTAGCCTACTTGTACATTTTTACCATTATATTATATATTATTTATCATTGTAAATTTTGGGATTTTTACTTTGTACTAGGCACTTTGAATAGATCTATTGCTTTACCCTGTGGAATTTTTTAAAATTGGGTTTAAAAAAAGGAAACATTTCATAACTTGTGGGGGCCCTGTCAGGCCCTGGGCTGGGGGCAGTCTGCCCCTCTTGCCCTTTCTCGTTGGGGCTCATTGAGCTTGTTTCCTTATTAAAAGAAAAACATGTATACCAACGCAGTGGAATTGGAAAAAGTAGCGTAGGTTGTCAACCGTGTAAACTCGTAATCTTTGCATGGTGTCAATTTTCAAAATTCTATCTAAAACTTCTTGCAACACTTGCAATATGGAAAGTGCTAGTTTACAGAAAACTGTCAGGTACTGAAACTTACCAGGTACTGAAACTTTCTTAGCTTTTTCATGATTTCAGTCCTAAAACTGTCTTAAGACTTTTACGGGGAATATTCAACATTACGTAACACTGCAGTGTTGCACAGAAGGGCAAGCGCTACACGAGCATATCCTGAAATGCATGGATTTTCATTCGGAATCTATGGAAATTAAACGACGGAGATGGTGGGCTTATTTGAAAATTGGAATCTCACGTATGCATCAACTTCTACAACTTTCTTATGTCTCAAAATTCCAATACTGAACTTTAGTAACATTTTATGAACATCTTATGAACAACATTCTTGCAAAAGAAACATTTGATATTCATATTGTTTTCACGCTTAGATATAAAGCCCCATGTTTTCCCTGTTACATTACCTGAAAGTGGGACAAACTCGTCCCGAAATGTTCTGTCAGGTATGCCATAGCGGCTTCGTCAGTAATCGAATTGATGTCTCAATGAAAATTCAAAATTGGCGATCCTGGTTGTTTTTTCTGATTTATCCTGCAATGTTACTCTTTGTTGCTTTCATCCTTAAATAGGAGCATGTAAGCCACTATTTCCAATTTAAGTCAAAGCCACTAATTCAGAATTAAATTGAAATTTTTCCACAGTAAGACGAGAGGTGTACTTTTTTCTGCTGGGATCTGAAGCTAACTCGTTAGCACCTGATAGTGGCTCTTGGGAAACATTTTTAGTTTGTAGATGAAAGCGAATCAACGACAGAGATTCGCATGGACACTTTTGATATATACTTGGGCGTTATTCAGTATTGCATTCGTATCAAATCAAACTTTATCAAGATACTTTCTGCCCTATATGTGTCAATAATATAGAGTGTTTGAGTGTTTTGAAACATTATTTCCATCCCACTAATCCTCGATCGAGTTCTGATGTCGAAGGATTTCCATGTAGCTAGGCCATTGATGAATTTGTAGTAAGGCCACATCTACAGCAGTTAGCAGACGGTGCAGAATCCCTTCCCGAGTGTCTTATTACTACATTGTGTATATGAATGAATTCTTTGCACTTTGATTTCAATACTTTTATTTTTTATAAGAATTATTTTTTGGCCTAGTACTTAAACTTACTTAGCTTTTTCATGGTTTTAGTACTGAATCTTTCTCAAGACGTTCTTGGCAAGAATAGTCTTGTTTGCGTGACACTGCAGTGTTACACAAACAGACAGGCATTTCACAAACATAACACTGAAATATATAAATCAACACAAAAATCTATGCAAGTTAGGTAGAATCAATGATGACTGTCTTGTGTGACAATTGGCATTTTTTAAGGGAAAGTCACTCTTCGACTTTCTTGGCTCTCAAAGGTCCAGTACTGAACTCTCTTAACTTTTTGAGCAGTCGAGTACTGCTTTCAAATAAACCATTAACTTATAAAGAAGGCGTGTAGTGGTAGACAGGGCATTAATTATTTGTGAAGTTTAGATGGATGATAGTAACTGATTATTAGCTACCTCCTATATTACTCTTGGGATTTTGTTAGTATATGCAAAAGTCGCGTTAAGTCAAATTTTTTGTCTCTTAGGGGCAGCAAGAAAATACGACAGCATATCCTGATTATTATGTTGACCAGCTGAAGAACATGACAACCGTATGTTATCTTTCATCGACAGTTAGACATGATAGTAAATGTACAGTATTTGAAGAAATATGATGGTGCTATAATACTTTATAGGGAGAGATAATCAGTGGTTACTTCTGGAATTTTAAACACGGGGGGATTCTAGAGTCATCAGTATAAATGAGTGTTGCTTTGTTAGGACCACCCTTGTATTTTTAAAGATGCAAATATGATAGTTTAGCTGTATCACAATATACAGTGTAATCAACAATTTTACAGCCTTGAAGGAAAAATTAATAGTTATGGACGCTTTATTTGATGACAGTTTCGGAGTCGAGGTAATCCAGCCTAACAGTTGTCGGAAAATAAGATTTGTTACAAGCTATAGTGCGCAGCATGGAGAGGTGTCAGGACTATGAGAAATAACAAGTGATGTGCACTTCATATCAAGATCTTTGAATGCAAGACCTTTTAACTTATTGACTGACAATGGAGAAACTTTAGAAGGCAATATTAATTCATAGTACTTTCAAAGTTTTTGGGGAGCGCAGACTCCAAAATTAATATCGCTTGTAACAAGAGAGCTCTGCCCCATATCCCCTTAAAAGCACCAGTGGAAATGGTTCTTGAATAAAATTCTACCCATATATACTAAGCGATATATATTTATGAGGATCACATGGGACGTCACAGTGGTGTAGAGCTGTGGGGCTCAGGGGAGCTAAGCCCTGCTAGTTATTCTTTTTCATATTTCGGGGGCCTCAACCCCCCTAAGTTATTCTCAACAAATACTGATTTTCTTAGGTTTCTTAGTACGGCTGAAATGTGGTCATTTTTCTTCCATTTGCTTTCATTACAATTTTTACCTTCTTTTATGCAAGTTTCACACTATTGTCATTGAGGACGCCTTCAAAATGGAAGATAGCCTCTTTTTGGTTTGAATGATGTCCACTGTTGCATAGCCTCGGTTTGAAATACACGAATTTATACATGAGCCCCCCCCCCCTAGCTATTAATTTAGCTCTACACCACTGGGACGTCATCAACCTGTAATCCTGACTGTGTTCAAACTTTCCTTATTGTTCCTGGACCGGAATGATCACTGACACCATTGAATAGATAATTATCTATCCAGTGAAATAAAGTTGCCTTTTGCTTTAATCATGATACAAATGTATGTCTAGATCACCGATTTTTGTTTATTGTAGCTTTATATTTGCCCTCGGTGATTGTTTTACTTGAAAAATCTGAAATATTTGTGTTCTAGTTAGCAATAATGTCGCTTAAACCTACGGTCTTATTTCCTTTTTAAGGTGTTCTTCACTGGAGATGGCGATGAGCTCGAAGGACGTGCGAAGTTTCTTGAGGAAGTTAAAACTGCTCTGCGGACGCAGCCAATGAGGTACTGAGAGCATGCATTTACTTTCAGAGTTTCATTGTATTGAACTACCTGGTTTTCTTTGTTTACACGTTTTTATTCATAATGAGCCACTTTATAAAAAGGTACATATTGATGGTTGGAAATATAACGAGCTTGTAGTCCAATAGACAAAATCACTAGGGAACTTTTTAATTTCTAGTATTTTATTCACTGCAAAATCCAGAGTTTGGAAGCTGGCTCCATTCATTTCAATCGAATCCGCACGAATTGTGTGCAACCCATGTAACAAGTTGTTTATAGTGCAGTTACCCTTGCTTCAGTACTTAATACTTGCAATGTTTTCGTGGCTCTGCGTGTCCAGCTAAAGTTAAGGAGCTATTGGTGAGTCTTTAGTAAAATGTGGTCAAAAGAATTCTAAAATAAGGAATTTTAAGATCTAGGCCGTGAGCTAAGTTCTTTAAAGAAATAACGTGCAGTTATGTAATCGTTTTCCGAACCATTGCTGGAAATGCGTTTCTGTTGCACTCCAATAAATATTGCATAATATGATGTGCTGTAAGGTACAATGCTTGAAAACTACGTTAAGATACAAGAAACAACACCACTTAGGAACAATCGGTAATGACAACTTTGACGTGCTATCACACTGAGAGAAATTACAGCGTATACTGTAGCGAAGAAATGCGACTATATATCAGTTGAGCAGAAAATTGAAGAACTTATGGTATCAATATGTTTTGCGTTGTTTTATTGTGTATTTTGAGCTAAAGGATATGCCTAGTCATAGATCCAAGGAGACCTTTCTCTCCATCTATTGGAAGTTTGAACAAAGATTCATTTGTAAGTTTTCAATATCAGAAAGGTCATATTGCTGCCTATACTTGAGCAGCTAGTTAGAGCGTTTCAACCTATGACTGTGTATTCGAAAGCAAGGGCAGAACAGCAAGAGGTGCTCTGTACAATCAATTTCAGCAGAATATTGACTAGGTAATGTGGCCAGGTACCCAGCCGCTACTAATGCAAGTAAGCATACAACGAGTGTAGAAATTGAATGGATGGCGAGAAATTTGCAATGCAAATGCCTACTTTAATGAGTTAGACGAAAAGACCTTCATAAACCAACGTAGAAGCTGTTTTAGCGGCAGAGTATAAATTCAAAAGCTTTCTTTGTCGTCCAATCATGATGGGCGACAGGGATTTTAGGCACTTCGAAAAATCGTCCGTTTGGTTAGAATTTCATTATTTCCATTCCTGATGGCTTTGTTATCATTTCTCAAAAACTGCGTTCTAGCGTGATCTTCTATTTACATGAACCATTTAGCATTTATCAAATTTTGTTACTCCAAGCATTGAAGATCCGAGTTGAGTCAAAGTGTGTATCAAAATTCACTGTATGTATGGCTGCTCACATAAAATGACTGTTCATACCCGTAAATTGGATCATCGTTTGCGAGATACTCAACTTGCTGCTCACGGGGCCATCCATAAAGTCGCCCAAAACAATCACATTTTTGACCAGCCCACCGACTGTACGCAGGAGAACCCTTTTGATTCAAGGTTCCACTCACCCATCCTTGTACGAGCGTATGAATTTTGTTTGATATTCCTTGAAAGATATTGATTTGATTTTTTTATTTGCTCCATATTTATAGTTGGTGGTTGCATTTGTACTAAAAGATACTATCCAACTATTTACAAAAAGAAATTCTTCATGTAGAATATTGCTCAGTTTTGGCACCAGTTTTTCACAAAATTGACTCAATGCATTACGTTCTCACTTTTTCTGAAGTAATTGCTGCAATGTTTTCATTTGTGTCATTGTGTCCGCATTTTCCCTTAGTTTGTATGATGTATAGACCCACTAGAAGAGCAGGCCTTTGCGTGTACGCTTTGACCTTTACCAACTCGCCCAGCCTGTACGCATGTGTACGCTTTTACCCGCCCACCGGACCTCAAAGCGTGCGTACTTTCTGGACGACCCCCCACCTGGATGTCTGTAGACCTTTTGGGTGATCATCCTGCAGATATCGCTGTTCAGTTAGGGTGTACCATCTACTTTTCTTTATCTTGATGCCATTTGCAAAATCGCAATAGATGGTTACCTGTTTCTAGCCGTAAATACGTTGACGTCGATCTTATGGACATTACAAATTTTTTTCGAACAGGGTATACCTTAGCAGGTTAGACTTCTATGTAAGGTTGAAGTTTTTGAACTGTATAATTGAAGAATTAGACAGGCTAGAAAACAACGGCATTTGAATTTTTAAAGTTATCCGTTTCAATTAATTTGTGACTTGAGTCCTCTTTGCCTCAAAAGTTTCGAGGCCTAATCGTCCGTACAACGTCTGCGGTTAAAGGTCAGGCGATTTCCAGCCTTTTCGATAGTGAGAAGAACTGCAAAACCATTATGCAAGTGTGAAGTAAGCGTACTATTGAACTCTTTCATAAATGGCAATAAAACTCAATTTCTAGCTAATCTCTGCTTCATATTTTTGATGATGCATTGCGAGAGGTTCAATTGCTCACCTTTCTTGTAAGGGAGAAGGAGAATTAACTAAAGGAACGGAGACTGAAAATAGATGTGAAATACGATTCATCATCTTGAAATTTTGTCTTGTTTTCTCCTTGCGCCCCTGTTATTGGTTTCATTTCTTGAGATTGAGCAAGGGTAGACTGGTACCGTGTTCAGATATTGACGCAGAGTTTTAAATTTTGCAGTTTTGTTCTTGGCTTTCTGGACGTTGGTGGCTTACAATGTTTGATCGATATTTTAGCCGGCATGGACTGGGAAACATGGTGAGTTTTGTTTGGTTTTTAATACGCGTTGTTTTAGAAAAGTTGTTTTTGTCCAGTACTGAAACTTTTTTGTAGCTTTTTCTTGTCTTCAGTACTAAAACTGTAAGACTTCCCTAGCAAGAGTTTTCGAGTTTGTGTGACACTGTAGTGTTACACAGGCAGGCAAGCATTCCACAAGCAAAAAACTGAAATACATAGATTATCAAAGGAAATCTATGCAACAAAGAGAACTTGCTTGAAAATTCGAATTCCAAAATTTGCAGCAGCTTAACAACTTGCTTAATTCGTAAAAATCCAGTACTGAACTTTGTCAACTTTTTGATCAGTCGATAACTGCCTTCTTATAAACCTGTCTTATGAACCACGTTCTTATAGAAGAAGAACAGATACTTGCTTTTAAAATATCATCCATCATAATGATCAGACAAAGCATTTTCTGCATCATCCGTTATAATCATTTAAGTATCATCCATCATAATGATCGTCATACCATTGCGATGGCAACATAGACCTTTCGAGGTTACACCCTTTGTGTTTCGTTTGTTCCATTACTTGTTGTGCATTCGTTTGGAGTTTGACTTTGTTGTTAAGTAATTAATTGGCCAAAATGAGCCTAAAGGAATTGAAGCCAAATTAAAATGTGTGGTCAGTATGTGATAGTTGTTGTCAAGAGGAATTAATAGTGGTCATTAGCTACTTATCTTCTCTATACCATGCAATGGCCACATGTTTGATAATTCTCAATTTAGGCTACACTTTTTTTAATGAGAATCAGGTAATTTTTGGCCGAGGCTCAATGTTCTTAATTTTATCATAATTGTACAATCAAGCATTCGTAAAATTGTTCTTATGTCGAGAGTGATTTTTGCAAATATTTGAGATGCTACATGCATTATATGATTTCCAAGACATGTAGTGGGGTTAATTAGTTACTTAGCAAAAAAGTCAAACTCACAACGAATGCACAACAAGTAATGGAACAAACGACACAAAAAGGTGTAATCTCGAAAGGTCTATGTCGCCATCGGAATGGCATTACGATCATTTTGAAAATGTAGCAGTGATTTTTTAATGTTTATAAGCAAAATCACGAGAATCTGTTTGCCTTAATAGTATTCGAGTGCTTGTGAAAATTTTAATCTGAGGCTGAGCATGTGCTAGTACTGGTCTTATTTTTGTTGCAAATCGAGCCTCGGTGTCCTTATAAAGTGTGTCCGCATAAAATAGTAAAGTGTAATATGCTTCCCGCCAGATTACATGGTCTAGGCATAGTCATGGACTTGGCGTTTCATATGGCCTTTAGAGATTTGTCTCATTTGCAAATTTCTTTTAAGGGCCAAAGCCTCCTTTTCAGATAACGTATTAGCAAGTGGATCGTAGATACTGATCCATGCTGCTTGTTAGCGATAAGCCTCATTCCTTGCAAACGTCTTTTTGCTCTGTAAATAATACAGTGTTCTAGTACAATGTTCTAATCCAATGTTCTCTCCAGTTATTTTGATTGTCAAAGTCAGTGGCTAGTCGGTACTTAGTGTTAGTTGTCTGACACAAGAATCTCTGAATTACGTCACTGGATCTAATTTCCATTCTTGGGAAATACTACGGAGCCAATCGGATATGAAACAGACTATTTCATTATCCATAACGCTTTGAACAGATATTCGGCGCTGATTGGTTTGATTTGATAGCGTTATTTTGCTAATATTTCAAGAAGGACTAGGTTGCTATGCAAAACCCTTTTGCAAAACGGTGATCTTATAAGATCATTGCCAATCGCGCCATTGAGGATGGCACAGTCTTTTTTGTTAGGAGAACCTTAGTATACTGCAATGCTGTGGACCTTTGTGTATGGTAAGCTTTGGTCAAACACATTCATAATTTCATCCAACGTTTCACGAAACATTTCCACCATCTGATAATGCCTGGGCAGCGACACTGTTTAAGAAGCCTTTAGGAGCTTTCTACGCATGCCCAAGAATGAAACGGATGAGATGTTAGATGAACCGTTCAAATGCCTCCAAAATTTCAAAAACAGGGTTTGTGTTTGGTCTCGATCAAACTTCATCCAACAGCGCTTCGCACATGTTGCATGATCCATTGCCCAACATTTGTTTTGAGTGTGTTGGATGAAACATTGGATGCGTTTGACCAGGCCTGTACACTGATATTTAATTAATTTTATAGTGGTGAAATTTCTGGTGCTTCAATGTTATTAGTGGTCTCACCGTTGGAACCCAGGAAAAGCTTCTCATCAACAGCATCATTCTTTTGCGTACTTTCATTGTGCTTTTAATCTTGTTTTGATTTTCTCATTTCTTGTTGATCATTGGCTCATACTGAAGTTGTAATTCCTTACAAGTAGACATGTGATACTCTTAGTTCTACCTCTTCGTGCCCTGAATCGACCAGCTTCTTTCACTGAAATATGTGTAGTTGTTAGAATCCGCTATCTGGTTTGACAGAGCTTTTGTAATCGGGCTCGGACTTGGCAAATGATGATCTTTTTCAGAATGATAATCAGGATGAATAGGTTGGGTTTAACGTCAGTTGCGGATTTGTTATAAGTTTCATTTCAATTTCATTTCATGTCATTTCATGTCATTTCAGTTCATGTCATTTCATATCGATTTCTGCTGCAAAACAAATATCAAACTCAGTTATAAAACAACTATCGAAATTAAAACAACGCAATAGACCTCTTCAAGATGGAACTGTCAAAGTAGGTAGACTAAGAAAGTAGGGGCCCTCTTCCCAGTTGTTATTCACATTGGTGGACACTTTCCTATTTATCGAAGACAACCAGGCCACTTGAGCCTGGGGGATGCTCTGGTGGAAACTTTTAGCAACCACGTCCTAAGCAGTTTCTTTTATCTAAAGATTATTAGCAGCGGATGCTCCCTCGTCATCCCAAGTGTCCGCTATTGGTTATGCATAGCTAGCTCGTGTTAATGACAGTTGCTTATTTAGTCTTACGTTAATTGTTGTCTTTTAAATAGAGTTAAGTTAATGCATTTTATGGCCTTTTTTAGCTGAAAACTTGGAAGTAGAGTTTCTAAATTCAACTGGCATTGATGGTACATCTGCCGATTATTGTAAAATGGATTTATCGACTACCTATTTTGTATTTACTAGAATCAATATGCCAAAATGCTGACTAATCTACTGCCACTACGTAACACTGACTCACTCGAGTCTTTTTTGCTTCCTTGATTCTTGTGACTAGTTTGCAGCTATTTTTGTCTGGAACGTCGTGAGGCCTATTCAGGATCATGCTCCAAGAATAGGTCTGCTAGTTGTGTATTCTGTGAAAGACGTATGTCTCGAGGCCTATTCACAAGAATGTACAGATATAGAGTATGCGCTGTACATTCGGGAGGCGATGACCATGTCATAAAACGTGACTGCTATTCCTACACAGAGCTTTTCTCTTCACTTAGCTTTCGCTCTGCTTTTTCGTAATTTCATCCTCCACCGTCGCTATGTAGGCACGTTGTTTACACGAGATACGCAGATGCGAAGATAAGTCACAAGCAATGATATTGAAGCGCCGAAGGAGCTGGATTTCTCATATTCTGTTATTTTCCACCGCACAGACTCAAACGTTAAAAGGGCAACAGGTTCGATTGGTATAAGGCCTAAGTATGGGGAATTTTATGTCGCAGAAAAGAGCAACGGCGTGTTCCTACAGAATACCAAAGTGAGTTTTTCAATCTGTTTTTAGGTAATATGGGATATTTCTAGTTACGAAGTGCCTGCATAAATGCACTGGACACAATCTCATTATATCAAATGCTAATGGGTCCATTGGATTAGGCCGCGTCTGATTTTTATTCAAAGCGTTTATTGTAAAGTCAGCGAAATTGCACTGTGTCTCAGGATTGCGCTTTTCGATGTTACTTGATTTTTTCTCTACTGCCAAATGATTATGTATCTTACTTTTCAAAGCATCGACAAGGTAAGTACTTTTTGAGTAGGGGTGTGGAGATCGGGTGTGTGAAGTGTCAAAATCACAATTTTTTCACGAAATGTGTGTTTAAATTTCTCTCTATGCCTGGAATTGTTTTTTTCTTTGTAAGATTTTTAACTCACATTAAGGAAAACAATTGACATCGTTGGTGGTTATCTTGGCTAGATTGCCTGGGCGTACTAAGGAAGAATTAGATGTCAAGTTTGGAAACTTTTTTAGCAATATTTCATAGAAATCATTTGGTTCTTGTTCCTAAATCAAAGCAGCTTTGAGAAAAAGTTAATTTTGCTCAATAGTCCTAGCTAGTAGCATTGCCTGTATTTAACTGCACTATTTTTACGTATGAATGTTCTTATAAAGCTTCATGAGATTAGTTCATTCTGTGTATTTTCCTTTTACGAATTGCCAGAAAAATGAAAGTTCTGAAAATGAATTTAGAAACAATTATTGGATTATGGAAATGAAATGCAATTTGATAATCACCTCCAGTATAATGACATTCACGTGCACTTTGCCCAGAATCAGAGCATGTTCCATGTGTGATATTCCAGAAGCTTTTTTGCCAAAGCATATGATTAATTCATTTGTTATTGGTGATGATGATTGAGCAGCAGTTTTGCCCGAAATTGAAAGCAATCGCATCAATCTACTACTTTGTAAATAGCAATAGTGTTTGCAACTTTATCGATACATAACCAAACTTCTGCAAGAAGCATGGTGTCCTGGTGTAAAGGCAGATACAGTAGTATTTACAAACAGGTCCGCTGAAGCAATGAATAAGACATTGAGTGTGAAGCCTGGCTTGCTGCTTTTGGGCATGGATTGGTGGCGTCGTTAATCGAAGCAAAAGCCATTTGGGCAAAACCTTGTTTTTATAGCAGTTTTGAAGTTTGCAGTGAGGTTTTAGCTTCAAAATGTTCAGAGGGGTTCACAATAAATTAAGCTACAGGGCACGGTTGGACAGCTTTCAGGCACTAGGGAGGACAATAACGATTTCTTGATTTCTAAGACGTTACACGCTTTTTTTATAAGGAACCTAGCTAAAGGCCTAGTTCTAAAAGTTCCTTATTTTCGGACCTATTTTTATCAAATTCTAGTACTAAAAGTTCCTTAGTAGTTCCATAATATTCACTGCAGGTAGAGTGCCACAAAATGGCACAGACACTAGAAAAGCATTGAAATTCTGAATTTTACCTTTAATTATAGCTAGAACTCAACCTCAAAAGCGCAAATGCGACAGAAAATAAGTTCTATATATGCAAAAGCATAATTTCAATCAAGGAGTATCATGTCTATTCCATTGATATGATCCAATGTAATGTAATCTTCACTTGCATCTGAGTACAGCACTCGGAATTTGAAAATGGAAAGTTCCTTAGGGATTTTTCCTTCAGTAGTATAAGTTCTTTAAATATTTCGGCCTTCTACATGTAGGTTCCTTATAAAATGGTTCCTTATAAAAAAAAGCGTGTATTCAAGGCGTGATCGCTCACGTCAGGGACAGATAACCCCCGGCCTTAGTACTTACTCCGGCCCGCAGGAGAATTTTTAGTGAACCGTTGACTTTGAAGATTTTGGCCTCTAAATAACTGTAGTAATGGCGAGTCTTCTGTGGCCCGCTCATATTATGTGTATTGAAACTAAGAACAAGGCTTCTTCTCTTTTACTACCTCCACAAGCCAGGGTATTGATGGCTCCCATCGAGAAAAGGCTGCTCTTTCCTGACCTGGATGTATACAAAAGTGTAATTAATTTCCAATAATGTGTGTGTATATATATATATATATATATATATATATATATATATATATATATATATATATATATATATATATATATATATATATATATATATATATATATATATATATATATATATATATATATATATATATATATATATGAATTTTCAACTATAGCGAAGCTAACTTTCACCCATATTTAACAGTAGAATTGCATTCCTTTATGGCATTCATTTCCTCCTGTTACACTTGTCAATATTGCCATCGTTTTAATTATGGTTTATGATTTAATTATTTAATTATGATCTAATTAAGATTCAAAAGTGCCCCTTTGAAGCCCAAAATGGGTGTGGTAATGTGCCCCTTTTAGAACTTGGCCCCCCCCATTTTTTAGATGCTTCCTACGTCCATGGGTATACTTTGGTGTTGTTCGCTCTCGACTCTCATTTCGTTTTGCAAAAGTTGAACTTTCAGGGACTGAGATATGTTGCCTCGCCATTTCCTTGTATTTGACACAGGAGTCTCTTTGCACTGCATTGTCACAGATGCAACAATTAGATTTATAAGAAACCATAAGAACTAGTTTTAGAGTAGCCTTGCTGCATATGATGTTACAATCATGCATCTATGCAGGCGAAGTTCAGAGACACTGCAGTAATATCTGTCTTTGGTTTTTGCTCATTTACTAAGGGAACGTTAGAATGCATTCAATTTAAGCGAGACAGTTTCCTTTCTTTGCCCATATTTTCAAAGGCTTTTAGGGGTACTGTTTATAATTCAGAGAAAGAGCCAACGACCGTAGTCTATTCCAAATTAAGCCTTACTTTCGGTGGTGCTTGTATCAAGCTTACTTCCAAAATTGAAGTTTGGAGAATCATGAGAATTGAGAAGATTAAATATAGATATTGGTGTGATTAAGAAGTTAATGGCCTGTCCAAATGGATATAACTTTTTATCTATTATTACACCTCATCCCTTACTTTAGTAACGGCCATAGATTTACATATCTTCTTTACTTTTCATCATCATTTTTCTCTTAAATTATAACCTTTCATTTATTCGTTTTGTTAGTGAACTACATCATGACATTGCTAGTACTTGTTCGTTGACAGTCAAGCGGTCTTTGTTGTTAGTAGATATTCTTACGCTAATCAGGCTTATCATAAGTGCTTTGACTAATTGAGAACTGTTACAGGTTCTGAAGGAAAGCTAGTAGAATGGGATGAGATAGGATGGTTACATAAAATGGATGATATTGGTCACAATGAATTTAAAGATAGTGTATGACATGTTCAAGGAGAGTAAGCCAGCTGCAAAAAGTGCTTTTTTATGATATTAGCTTCTTTTGTTTATTATGTTTCCTTGGAGTTCCATATTCTAATGAATATCATTATTTAATTAAGAATAGAGTTCAGTTTGTTACGATAATGTTCATTTTATCTTATAGCTTTTAGAAGCCCAATTTGAAACTGCTGCAGGATGCTCCCTACCCTTTTAGACATAAGAATATAACACACCTGTACTGGGTATGACGATCATAACCACGGCGTCACTGGGGGCTAGGACTCCAACCCTCCCTTACTTTTTTCCAGCCAGCGATTTTTCTAGCTTTTATCAAGCAATTTTATTGCCCGTAGCCCCAAGTTTTAATTTGGCGGTGCCTTGCCTGGATCAGGACATTTTTGGTGTACTGTCTACTGAGGAAAGTTCCTAGTAGGCCCAATGGTTTTCTTAATGGTGGCCGGTAAAATCAATGAATCCCCCCCCCCATTTGTTTGGTCCACTCATACATTTTGTTGAGGAAAGAATGATTTTCTTTATGGCTTTTATAGTCATGGCAATACATGGCAGTATGATTTTATCACTGTGAACACGAAATGTTTTACCTACTCTCTAGTATTGTGTTTTACAATCACTGAAATCCTTCGATTCGCAAAAACTGTGCGGAGAAGAGCTTTCTAATGTGATCTACCACATGGAACATTTTGTAGAGATCCTTGTCAGCTGCAGTGATTTGCTTGACTTTAATCATAATTCCAGTTACTACTAAAATGGCATTGTGTATTTCGATTGTGTTTGAAGATTCTCTTTGACTCTGTTGCCGATATTGAAAGTCCACGAGGAGCTAATTCACTTGCCGGGATCAGATTCAGCGCAATTATCGTAAATGGTTTTGTGGACTACATATGATTTTCACGTTTACTCTCAATTTATTCTTGAACCGGATTATTGTGGGTTTCAACTGTAGTATTCTGGGGGCATCAAGGATTACAGGTAGTCAACTAAAACAATTGCAAAGTTTAGATTTTCATGATGTTTTTCAGGAGTTTGAATGTGTAAAGGGAACGGATATTTCTTATTAGTTGTTGTTATAGCTTTCTAACTTAAAGCAAAGAGTTGAGGGGTAATTAGGGCAATATCCCTTACTTTGCTTTGAGATTTTTAGATAAATGTAGGAAATCGAGATCTTTCTCCAGCGCCATACTTCCCCAAGACTAGTCTCTTAGCTCAATTCTCTGTATTATCTTCTCTACAAGAAATTTGAGATATCGAGGATTGTTTGCTAGCAAATTGTTCAACGTTCTGAGAAATTGCTTCATTTGGTGCTATAGAGGACATAGCACATCAGTGCAATTGATGGCGATTTTTGCACACCCAACAACTAAAGTACCTCGAGACATTCAATGCTACATTTTTTGTGGCCGCGCCAAGGCCAAGTATTGATATGATAATAACGTGCACTTAGAAATTTAAAGTTTATCTGTGAATTCTCCTACTCAGCTTATAGTAAGTACCGCCATTTTGTGCCACCACGCAGTAGTTTCTCGTAGTAATTTCGAAATCTGGTGAGTTTTTGATGGCATCAGCATCAGCATGGCAGAAAATCTTGTTTTTACGGTATGTCAGGCAAAATTTGGTTATGGAAAGTACAGTTGACCTTCTCATCATAGCAGGCCTGCCTTTCTATCCCATCGCTTTTTCTGGTTTTACTTCAGGGTTTTACTTCACGAGCAAACAACTAGAAAAAGAGTCAAAAAAGCCACCTTGCGATGAATTCAATAATGTCTAGATTTATTTGTAAACATTCAATTATGGCGAAAAGAGCTGGTTGTTGGACGCCACGTGGCGTTGAGTGTTTGTTTAATCTGTCGCCGCCGCCTTTTGTTTTAGTAGACTAGAACCAATGGACTAATTTTCGTTTCTGATTATGATTGAGTACATTTTCTAAGGAGCAAATGCAGCTTTCATATCACTGTATAATTTTGCCTTTCGTCATCCTTTTTCTGTAGACGTTTTATTTGCATACTATGAATTGCACCATGCAAATCTTACAGAATAGTATTAATTTTGTCTATCTGTGAGTCATGATTGACGATTTTTTCAACACTCTTCCACCTCCAGATATTTCCAATAAATGATTGTGCAGATGTAGGGTTAGATGCTTTGTTTATGATATGACGTCATGCTCACCATCGCTTCATACCATATTTGAAGTACTATGATATTTTGATTCTTTCGATTTTTCATTTATGATGTGACGTCATGCTCAACGCCGTGTCATTCCATGCAAGAAGTTCTGTGATATTTTCTTTCTTCTTTCTTTCTTTAACAATTTCTGTTACTTCTTTGAAAGGAATCAGAATTTTGCCCCCCTGATATTCATGTCACTCTGGCCTATTCCCATCAACATAAGCTTACATAAGTGTTTGGACTTGTTCCGGTTCAGGTGCTGTCGTGTGAAGATAAAATCTTTTTCAGGATCATTTTACAGTGTCATGCTGCCTCATTCACATGTACCGTCCTCATACATTTCCTTGACCTTTCGTTTTGAAAGGAGAGCCTAGAAGCTGAGTTGAGAAATGAGTTCTTTTCGCATTGCTTCTGTATTTCCCACTTATTTCTGTCAACATTGCATTAGCAGAGAGAATCAAAGGACTTAGAATCAATAAGGATAAGACCCCAATTTAGCTTTCATGCCCGGGAGGCGATACTGGGCTAATTGTAAAGGACTATTTTGTTCTATAACCGTCAAAATTTACCATAATCTGTCTTGTTTAATTATTCCTTATCTGTACTGGGATTTAAGGTGGATTTGGCGCTTCATATATTTTGCAATTATTTCTATGCAATGTGTGCAGGGTTTACCTCCATGAAATCTGGAACGGTGTGGTTTTTGGTAAATGATTCAGTTGCTGTTTCATGAATTCAGTGTGGTTAAAGATTATGCTATCTGAGGTCCTGCAATATTAATATTTGTTTAACTCTCTATGACTCTGTTTTGTTTGTATTATCAAGATTCTTCCCTCGTCCTCATAATGTACCAACCATTTGCATCTTAAATGCGTGTATGTCCCGTTCTATCAAGAGCAATGAAACAGGCAAATACGCGTTTATTTATAGGCAAGGCCTAGTCATTATCATATGATGCAACTCAGCAACACTTCCGGGTGTGTCAATTACATACTTTTTATTCCTTTTTATTCCTAATAATGCTAAATATCGCTAAAATTTACGAAAAATGTAAGAATACACTCTCTTTTTTTATAAGAACAATTTGATAAGAATGCGAGCCTCAAAATTTATGAAAAATTAAGAACACATTAACAACAAGCTGAGGCTGAAGCACTGTCGTAAAATGATTTGCAACTGATATAAAAACTTTTTAAGCTCAACAATGTTTGCTAAACGTCCTCGAAACACCCACATCATCAGTGTGTAGAACAAGTGGTATGTGTACAGAGAGTTTTAGCAAGGATTATACATCTGTAAGAATGTATATATTCTGCCTTCTGCTGATGTTCCTGAAAGTATGTAATACCTGTTTCATAAATATCAAATGTTCTCTTGTATATTATATTGTCTAATGTCTACATTGCTTACACCCCAATAATTTAAGAATAACTTAAGAGCAATTGAGCCTCAAAATTTTTTGGAAAAATTAGGAACAGTCAGCCCGAACCTCAATTTTACTGGTTCTTTTGAAAAAAGAGTGTATTCTTGGGCTCAAGGTCAGATAAGTTTTAGAATGTTAAAACTCGGCAAAAAATTAGGTATTCTTACAAAAAAATGTGTGCTTTACATAAATATTCAAGGCTTAGCAGAAAGCCAGGTATTCTTGTGAACATAGTGTGTATCACCAAAATTCTGGGCAGACTCCTGTACTATTTCTATGCAAACTTCGTTGGGATGTTATTACAGTGTCGATTCGTTCTGATATTTCACAAACATGTGCCATAATTCAATGTCTCAACCTCAGCTGTTGTCAAATTAGAAATAAGGTCAGGCCCCCTGTTTCTTTGAGGAATTGATGGAGGAAGTACTTTACGCTATTGTGTCTCGGAAGACGTTCTCAACCAGAACATTTATCGGGATTTGTGGAGGTTTTCAGACAATCAACAAACAGCCGATTTCGAAACTAAACACCTAGTGATGTAGGAATAACTCAACAAAAGTATGTATTTCATATCGACGAGAGGATGGTAAATTATATAGATTGGCCTGCATATGTAGCAATATTATTAGGGGAGAGGGGAATACTGTGCCACGATAGCTTTTAGTTCTAAGTAAGGAACTATCTTTGATTATTAATCATTTACTCCTTATCATATGCAGGAGCCCTTGGTTTCAAGTAGCATGTGAAACTTTTCGGCTGTCTCACAGTGAGGAGAACATCTGTGAAAATATCACCAATAGCACTCCAGGACTGATCACAAGTTCTTACATTAGTGAATAGAATGTGGAACGGCCTCTCTGTCAATTAGTTTTCTCTTGTTTTCCTTCCTCGTCGGGGTACATCCTTAGCTGAAATTATTGTCATTTTTACTTCATGTTTTGATAGAATGTGCATGAGAGGATCCTCTTGTATTCGATTGTGCCCTATTCTAAACTGGAGGATACCTCCCTCCAATGTTTCGGACAAAAACTCAATAGAAACATACTCTTTCCGCAATGGATAATCTCTGGTCTAAGGTTGTGTGAGAAACTCAAATGAAGGTGTGCTCGATGGCACTTCAATCGTGCAGTTATTATACTCGCATCCGGTTTGATTTTCAAGTGATTATCGATGTCGAATGAGTCTTTAATCGGTGATAAAAAACACGGACTGTCTGAGTTGCGTTCAGGCCATGACATAAAATACGGACCGTGGGGTCTTAGGTATACAATACTGACCAGGAGCATAGGCGCGATTAGCATAGCGGTATTGACTAGTAAACACACTCATGGTGTTTGTTCAAAATCGTTTGTTTACTCAGAAAAGGGGGCTCGCTACTCATTTATCCAACAAAAGAGCGCATACTGCTTTCCAAACCGTTATCTCCTTATTCACGAAAGCCTTCGTTCTACATGACAGATACGTTAATCACATACATGTGATCGTCTTTCATTCACATTGGTGCATGTCTATGCGTAGGTAACTTGAAGTAGAACCTTCCCACTATCTATTTATAACGTAGGGTTTACGCATTCAGTCGATGTTCATTTCGTTTAATAGTTAATGAATATTCTTGTTTTCTAGCCAAAGTGCAATTCACACTGCGTGTATTGGTTGTCTGAAAGCCCTTATGAATAATTCTGTGAGTATTATTATGTATTAGATTGAACAGATAGCAAGCTAATTGCTCGACAGTACGCGGCACTACTGCAAAGTAGCCGCAATTAACGCTGATCTCAGATGTTAATCTTCGTTTGCGTTTAGCAGAAATTGGTATCAAACCAGTCATCAGCCGTCATCCCATCATTTTCATCCTGCATCATCATCATTATTATTATTATTATTATTATTATTATTATTATTATTATTAAATACATTCGCAAATGGCTTGATCTACCAATTTGTGCCACCCTCAGTAGCACTTTTCTTCCCTGTAATAAGTTTGGTTTGAATATTTTTCCTCCATCTGTTAAGTTCTCTGAGTGTCAAACTGTTTTACGTATTGCTTTAAAGTCATCGCCAAATGCAGACATTAGAGGTCTTTGGAAGGATACTAGCAATGGTCCGAATTTGCAGTATGATGCATATCGCAATACAAAAGATGTTCTGAAGTCTTTCCGTTGTAAACAGGAGGAGAAGCTAAACGACCATCTTGTATCACAAGGCTCTTTCTTCTCTGCAGTTAAATCGCAAGCACTTCCTAAACTTAATTCCATGTGGTCTTCTGCTCAAGGACACTTGCCTAAGAATATTTTTAATTTTACGATCAAATACATGAATAATAGCCTCCCGACTAAGATAAACCTCTGCAAATGGGGGCTTTCTTCTACTTACGATTGTTCCTTTTGTCTAAAGCCAGAATCTCTTCTTCACGTTGTAGCTGGATGCTCCACATATCTTAATGACGGCCGCTTCACTTGGCGTCACAACTCAATGCTTCAGTTTATTGCAAACTCCTTTAAATCAGTCCCTGATTCAGTTCTTTATGTGGATCTCCCTGGCTTTATTACCCCTTCAGTACTTTCTGGGTATTCTCTTCGTCCTGATCTTCTCCTCACTATCTCTAAAAAATGCCTCTATATTCTGGAATTGACTGTTGGATTTGAAACTAATCTGTTGACCAATGCTGTACGTAAAGCCAAAAAGTATGAAGATTTGATAAGACTCCAACAACATCAGTTTGATAGTGTTAAGTTTATCAGTCTGTCTATTAGTACTTTAGGAGTCTTCTCTCTTCAGTCTAATGACTTTCTTATCATGCTCAAAGAGATTGGTTTTGACGACAAACATATAAACTATATTACAAGGACATTAACAGGCATTGCCATACGATCTACATACTACGTGTTTTGCAAACGAGGGAAAGAATGGGAAAGTCCAGAGCTTCTATTTATTTAATTAAGCTATATTATTGCTGCTTAGAGATATTGTTGTTGTTGTTGTTATTTTTGTTTTTTTTTTTTTTTTTTGTTTTTTTTTTTTTTTTTTTTTTTTGTTTATAATTTCTTACATTATAACGATAGTATTGACCAATTGTAAACTACCTAGACATAGTGAGGTTTATGATTGTATGTAGAGAATTTGAAAATATGAAGTTTCCATTATTATGTATTAGATACTTTTACTAACATCCAATATGATCAATACAGAAACACCAAGCAAGTTCTCAAATCTATTCAAAGCCATCACCACCATCGTATTACAAATGACTTAACATCGCAGGGATTAGTTATTTCATCCATCCTTAAATTTGCTTCTAAATCTACTACTACACTATGGTCAATTGTTCATCAGAAAATGCCAAAGAACATCTTTAACTTCACTCTTAAATATTTAAATAACACTCTAGCCACTCGCAAAAACCTCTGTAAATGGTCCATTGTTCAGTCATCAGCATGTTCTTTCTGTCTTCAGTCCGAAACTTTACAACATATTGTATCTAGTTGCAAGATGTACCTTGAACACGGAAGATATACTTGGAGACACGATTCTGTTCTTAATTTCATAGCCAAGTCCCTGTCTGTAATACCAGATTGTTCACTGTACGCTGATCTTAACTCTTTTCTATCCCCTTCTATTATCACAGGTAGTTCCTTCCGGCCTGACCTTATCTTACTCACTAACGATAACATCTTATATGTTCTTGAGCTCACCATTGGCTTTGAAACTAATATCAAAATCAATAGTGATCGTAAGGCCTCTAAATATTATCCTCTAAGACAAACTTTACTCTCAAAATATAATCAAGTCTCATTTATTAACCTTTCGCTAGGTGCCCTTGGTACTATTGGTGCGTCCTCTGAATCTTTTGTTAACCTTCTCAAATCTTTAGGTTTTAATAACAATTCACAAAAACACATTCTGTCCCAACTTATCAACATCACTATTAGATGTACTTACTTTATATTCTGTTGCCGCAATAAATCATGGACAAATCCCGACTTATTGGAAATATGAAATCATTATTATTATTATTTTTATTTGTATTTAATTTTTGTTTTTTTTTGTCTATACTCGTTACTATTGATGTTATCTACTTTATATATATTTTTATGTAATCTATGCTTGTTTAGTATACCTGACAGCCAGTTGTACGTTGCCTAATTTAGTGAGACGTATGATTGTAGTATTTAGTTGTTATATTTTATAAATTCGAAGTTTTAAAAAAATTATTATTATTATTATTATTTGGACTAAGGTTCATTGCAATATGCCTAGAAACATATTTAACTTTATAGTTAAGTATATCAATAATACTCTTCCTACTAAGAAGAATCTATGCAAATGGTCCCTCTCCCCCACATCTGCATGCTCTTTCTGCTTCCAATCTGAGACTCTTCAACATGTTGTTTCCAGTTGCAAATCCTATCTTCAAGATGGTAGATATACCTGGCGTCATAATTCCGTCCTTTTACATCTTGCGAAAACTCTCTCATCAGTAGTCAATAGCACATTTTATGCAGATCTTCCCTTTTTTCCATCTCCTTCTTTGATAACTGGTGATTCTCTTCGTCCAGACCTAGTCTTAGTAAGTAACAGTTCATGCGTTTACCTGCTAGAAGTCACTGTTGGCTTTGAATCAAATATACAGATAAATAGTGACCGTAAGGCTACTAAATATCTCCCTCTTATTGCTGACCTCCAAAATTCTTATTCTACTGTGAAACTTATAAATCTCTCCATGAGTGCTCTCGGAATACTTGGAACGTCTTCTGAGTCCTTTCCATCAATGCTCAGAGACTTAAACTTCGATGATACTACCAAACATAAAATCCTGTCTAAAACAATTAATATTGCAGTACGTTGTACTTATTATATCTTTTGTAGACGAAATAAACCTTGGACTAACCCTAATTTACTGGACTATTGACTATGACTTTACTACCTTAGTATTACAGTTACTATTGCTATTACTTTACTTCAATTTGAGAATATTTGTTTTTTTTTTTTTTTTTTTTTTTAAGTTGCAGACTTGCCAATTATGCACTGCCTTAATATAGTGAGGTGTATGATTGTATACTCAGATTGCATTAATATCATGAGGTTTCAAAAAAAAAATTATTATTATTATCCCCATCATCATGGTGATCATCATCGTAGTCGTCATCGCCCTTGTCTTTAATATTACGGTCATCATCGTCACCATCACTCTTCTCCCCAATCACCATCATCATCACCACCATCACCATCATCATCATCATCATCATCGCGATCATCATCATCATCATCATCATCATCATCATCATCATCATCATCATCATCATCATCGTCATCGTCATCATCATCATATTACCATAGGCACTATCTCATTTATGATACTTGTCCCCGAAATTCCTTTACAATGGTACTAGTCATACAATATTATTCCGTTCCTTGACTTTTGATATCATTGTAGCCTAAGTGTTAATTTTGTTAGCAATGCATCGTTTTGTGTCGGCTCAGAATTCAAACTCTGTCAACGACCTATATAAAAGTAACGCTCAGGATAGCCCGATCTTTGGACTATTGTTTTGAGCACCTAATCAGTTGTGAGCTCTCTGCTTGTCAGTTGCGACCTCTCTCTTTGTCAGTTGTGAACTCTTTCTTTGTCAGTTGCGACCTCTCTCCTTGTCATTTTTAAGCTGTCTCCCTGTCATTTGTAAGCTGTCTCCTTGTCAGTTGTGAGCTGTCTCCTTGTCAGTTGTGAGCTGTCTCCTTTTCAGTTGTGAGCTATCTCCTTGTCAGTTGTGAGCTCTCTCTCATTCCTTCGAACTCTCTTCTCATTCCTGCGAACTCTTATTTCTTCGGATTCCTTATGAGTTCTACGTTATTTCCTTAAAATGGTTCTCCTTCGATTAGGCTTTGTAGTTTTCATCATTTCAAGACAAAGATATTGAATATCTACTTGACATCAACGTCATTATGACTGGCTATATTTTCCATGAGGGATTTTTTACCATTGTTCCATCGAATTAAGTAGCTAAATAGTTTTATATGGATGATATCATAAATTTAACCTAATCGATAAGTGGTGATAATGCCATTAGTGCTTGAAAACGTTACCTGAATTAAATTGGCGATCTGTAGATATGCTTGTTCTTTTGATAAGAAGTTGTCATAACCAAAGAAAAGAAGTGAGCATACCAGTGGTGATGAGAGTCTGCTATTGAATCTAAGGAAGGCAGATTAGTACCTTGTTGGTGAAAAACTAAAACTAAAAGTACTATTGCTCATAGAAGGACTATTGTGGACAATGTCTCAGTTATTTGTTGTAGTATGTTTTACACCTTGTTCAAGTCCTTCATATTTTGGATATGACCAGGTGCTAACTGACCACTTTTGCCAGGGATGATATTTTATAGAAGAGACCCGTGTTGGGCGTGGTCATTTGTTTTCCATTTCTATCAAGTAAGAGGACAAGGATCAAACAGATTGCCAAGGATAATAGGGGACCCACAAAGAAAATAGGCGGGGTGGGCCCGGGATGCAATCACAGCCCGGCATCCCTTGCCAGTCCACCCCTGGGCCTCGACCACAATGAACTAGTCCCAAGAGACCTGGCATGGGGATCAAAACATTCGTTCAAATATTCCATAGGAGACCATTGAATTTTGTAGATTGCGCTTTTTTCGTTCAATTGACGCCATTTCAAGTGGTCTTATCATAATTTGCAAATATATTTCATTAGTTTTGAACTTTACGCTTAAAATTTTGTCTCATCAGCACTATCGTATATCTCTGAAGTGTCAGATCTTCCGGTGATCCATTTTTCCCTTGGAATATGTTGTCACCTTTAGGGAAGCTTTCTCTTCCTTTCCAATCCTCTCGCCTCGTTATCCACCATGTGGTAGGAAGCATCGAAGATTTAGAGGCTCGGCCTCGTTTCCTTTACTGCAAAAATGTGATCTGCGGTTTGCAGACTGAATTCCGATTATTATTATGAATAGAAAAGACTGTTGTCCTACCTAGCCCTACTCTCCTTGTCTAAAAGAGTTCATAAGGTTGCGTATCCGTTTTTCATAAATAAGTTAGGAACATACATATACGTAATAATGAATTGCCTGAGCTAACAACGAAGATCGGTGCTCATTGCGAATTGAAATATCCAAAATAACTGGCAATTTATAGTTCGCTTTTATTGTGTGAACCAACCACATGAAGAAAATAATTGAAATTTTTTAGCATTTATCTACATAAATGAAATGTTAACATTCTCTCAAAAAATGTGTGTAGTTGTTTGAGGTGAGATAAGGTGGTCTACTGAAACAGTCACCGATCGGTTAAGGCCTGTGGAAAGACCAGATTATGCTTACAACACTACTTGTAGATATGGTGGTATTGTTGGAAAATTTTGCTGAAATTTTGCTCTAAATATTGAAAGGGATGGATGATAGCCTAACATCTGCTATCTATTTGTGCATGCAATTTTGTGCTATAATTTTGCTCTAAATATTGAAAGGGATGGATGATAGCCTAACATCTGCTATCTATTTGTGCATGCAATTTTGTGCTATAATTTTGCTCTAAATATTGAATGGGATCGATGATAGCCTAACATCTTCTATCTATTTGTGCATGCAATTTTTTTTACCCTTCTCTACTTTTGTTGATTCTTTGACTTCTATGATGAACGGGTGATTTTTTGCAGATTTCTTTGATTTTTTTCAAGAAAATTGGTTTCATTCCTATTACCTGATCCAGCTCATTTCTGACATTTAATCGCTACTTTGATTGTGCAGATTAGATTGTTAACATCTGCCCCTCTCGGAAAGCTGTCATTTATCCTTTATAAGAGCGCACGGATTTATACAATCGCCCCTTAATCTGTGGGGAATCAGCGTTAATGCGAACGGAATTGCAATGAAAATTTTCAAAACAGAAGGTTTTTCTGGATCTAGTGAGTAGTTTAGACTCGTCAACAGTTGAGATAGCAAGATATTGTTCAGGGGATTACACATATTTGTTTGTAAGACCGTGGTTTATATGAAAGCAGAACTCAGCTGCCCA
This sequence comes from Mastigias papua, assembly GCA_964019165.1. Lineage (NCBI taxonomy): Eukaryota > Metazoa > Cnidaria > Scyphozoa > Rhizostomeae > Mastigiidae > Mastigias > Mastigias papua. The sequence goes on from OZ025269.1 coordinate 5,997,292, forward strand.
AAAGTTGAGAAAGTTCATTACTGTATTTCTGATACCTAAGAAAGTTGATGAGTTGATACACACTTGAAATTCAAATTTTCACGCAAGCACATAATTTATTTTGCTCAATTTGCACAGATTTCCTGTGAAAATCCATGTTTTTCAGTGTTATGTTTGGGTAGTGCCTGTCTTTCTGTGTGACGTTGCAGTGTTGCAGAAACTCGAATATTCTCGTGAAGATAGTCTTAAGAAAGTTTGAATACTAAAATCCTGAAAAAGCTATGAAATTTCCAGTACTGGGCGGAAAATAAACTATGGTGTAAGAGGATCGTGTTTTTTCAAAGTCACGCTTCAAAGTCACGCATCACGCATTAACGTACTCATGCGTGGAAAGGTGCATTTCCCAATAAGCTAATGTATCGTTACCAGTCCTTTCCTTAGCTTTTGTGGATTCGGCACAGTGGTATATCCCATTCTATTTCGTCTACTTTACCTGCTACCTCCCTCTGTTTTGTCTGTTTGCATCTTTGATTCGCCATTCAGATATTTTCCACACGTAGTCAATGCTTTGCCGTTTGAACCACCTCAATCAAAGTCATTCGAAGAAAGGGCCTGTCCTAGATTTTTTCTTTAGGGGTGTAGAACCTTCGATTTGCAGACAAAATGGGCATCACTCAAATGATTATAGAGTACCTGTTTATATTGTTAAGACCTGTGTGCTCAATTTGTCGGCAAATTGTGTAAAGCTATAAATGTAGCAAGTTCCTGAGCTGTCTACTCCACAGCACATAATTCTTCTCCTAGAATACATAAATTTTAAAGCAATTTGCCAACAAAAATTGCAAAGGTTGATGATTTATTGTTGCCTGGGGGTGTGATATCCCCTGCACCCCACTTTAGGAACGGACCTGCTCAAAGAGTGTTTTTCGTTGCCCGAGGCAATTTGCGAGGTCTTGTATTATCACCTTAAGATTCATAGAAGGCACCTGTTAACAATGAACTTTGCAATCAGCGTTGCTGATGATTTTCCTTCATGACTTCTTTTCTCTGAATACTTTATATAGTAACCCTCATTCTTATTTACATGGACTAGAATGTTATTTCATTTTTGCAATATGTACTGTATTATTAGGTCTATACCCATGTTTGACCCGACGCTTGTCATAAGAATACCCACGATTGAGATGTTTCAGTGATTCTCATGTTGTATAGCACTTCTGGTCATGTGTACTACACAGTGTCGCAAACGTCCGTGATTTATTTACGTTTGCTGGACGATTTGCACAGTTTGCTTCTGTGTTGTAGAAAAAATCCCCGTTTCCTTTCAAATCCATAAATAGGATGGATTTAATCCGACCGAAAGGACAAAACAGGGCAGTGGTGTATTGGCACATTAAACAAGTGGCCTGATTTAATATCAATCTGTTAGCAAATACAGACCTGTTGCTTTCAAACGAGCTGTGTTTTCTACCAATTCTGATCTATTGGTTGGAATAAACAGAAATTTGACAATGCGTCTCCTTACAGTTGTAATTCAATGTGAGCGCGCTATTAACTTCACCGCGCGAAGAGCACTTTTCTAACGAGGTCACCCTTTCTTCTTGACCACAACCCTAAGCAGTTGACGAAGATATGATTACCTATCTTTACATTTCAGTAGCTTTATTGACAGATAGGATTAAATCCAATAATTATGATTTTGTGTGATTTTCTAGAAATATCTCACTATATGGCGCAAAATACTCAGGTGTAGATACCCATTGGACTTGATTGAATACGCACATTCTTATATTTAACATCCGTTGTACACATCTATCATCAAACATAGGTATTTGTGGTAGCTTTCTGTTGCTCAAACCAACGCGATATTTTGAGAATAAAAGTGTTTCAGCGGTATTAGACTGCCTATCCAATCATTGGCACACTGCGCTATCCTTGACTTCAGTGAAGGCCTAAGGTTGGCAGTTAAGTACTTTAGAAGTGGTGTCTGTTGTAAATATTATTGGTGCAGAATATATCAATATATATTTCATTTATTTTTTATAGAGTAATTGAATTACGAACAGCAATATTCTTAAATCTGTCGCCTGTTATTTTGGTCAGAAGAAATCAATTTCATTCTTGGGAGGGACAGATACCATGTTGTTGATGTGAACTCTTTAGTCAGAATTGTTGCTAGAGTCTCATGAGGAATAAATGAATTAAGAATTATTTACTTGATATAAATGATTTTCCTGTCAACATTGATAGAAAGAGAACCTAATTCCCCCCTTGACAATGATGGGTTAACTGGTTAACTACTTTCGATTCATCTGAATGCAAATCGATTTGAGTGCTGTGATGAAGATCTGAATGAGTTAACATCGTCATGAAAGGAAGAGGGGGATGTTACTTAACTGGTCCAGAAATAATTGCATTTGCTCTAACACTTTTGTCGGGGATTTTACATGCATTTTCGTTTAGATAATGCCTATTTGTATGGGTGATGTTGTTTTAATTTTAGCATGGAAGGTCGCAAGTTCTCGCCCATCCCGAGTGTATTAATATCATTGCTCAAAGCCTTATAACAGAAAACATCAAAACAAAAGTTGCAGGTTAGTTCGAAGATAATATTAATGTAGGAATCCAGTATTCAATCTGTTATTGATGTGCACGCAGTTTTCCTTTTGCGAAGATAATCCACATTAGTAGGCATTGGCAATCTTGACACTTAAATTCAACTTAAATACCCGAGTTTTATTTTGACGTCATCAATCTCTGTGACTTTCCTTTTACTTTACATATTAACACACATTTTAGTTTTGGAGATTCTTGGTGCTTGCTGTCTTGTCCCTGGTGGCCATAAGAAAGTCATGGATGCGATGGCGCATTTTCAGGAGTATGCGCAGGAGAGGACTCGCTTTCAGGTAGAGAAACCTGTCAAGTTCACGTTTTGACTATTTCACAAATTTTTCCAAGCTGTTCAATTATTTCTGTTTGCATAGCCAAGTAAGGACCATATGATTTGTTTTTAGAGTTGCCACGGATGTTTTCTTCAGAATATAATTTGCCTTACAGCTTTTTCATATTCGAAATAAAATATCAGATTTTGCAGTTATTTTGTGCTAGGTGATTGTAAGAGTAAAGCGTCAACACTTTTCCATTCTGGTTTGGTTTGGCAGGAGCCAATTTCTACCTGACGTATTGCACCATCTTTAATCATAGTTACTTAATGGCCACTTTAATAAATATATTTCTAAGAGTTTAATTACATTTTTTCCATTTCAGACTTTAATCAATGATCTTGACCGAAGTACTGGTGTGTATAAAGATGAGTTCAATTTGAAAATTGCAATCATGTCATTTATCAACGCAGCGTTAAGATATGGTGCAGGCTCGGTGAGTGTTCCCTGACTTCCTCATGTCTTTATGACTTTGGTCCTTATATCATTACAACTGTCTTTCTCATTTAGATTTCTTGCAGTCTCATCATTACGGGAACTCTCCTAGTGTTTTTCACAATTAGTCTTCACTAGTAACTCTGAACTTGTATTTAAATGGCATTGTCATAGTTTTGGCTTTTTTATGCGAGTCCTAGCTCCTAGCCGACAAGATTTTGTCTCATTGTCAGTCCACGAGATTAAGTATTTGAGCGATTCTGGAATTTGTTGCTGCTAATAATTTGTTATCGATAGCATTACAGTCAGGGATTTTAAGTTTTAGCCTTGGTGTCTGTAACTCACATACACAGTTCTTTGGCCTATCTCATGCCACCATTCAACACCAAATGCAGGATAGTCACAAACTGCAATCTTTTTTTTGCAGAGATTGATTATATTTGCTTGCATTTCAGGATCACATTGAATTCCGAATACACCTTAGATATGAATTTCTCATGCTTGGTCTTCAGTCGGTTATGGAAAAACTCCGAAAACTAGAGAATGTAACATTGAACAGGTAGCTGGAAATTTTCTGAACTTATCTGCAAGTAATGTAGTAACTGAAATGTTATGAGTTTAAATTAATTGCCTTTGCTTGCTGTTGGGAGTTTAATTGAAAAGCGGCTTAGATTTCTCTTTGTCGTCACTTTCGTCTGTTTTGAGCAAGTGAATGTAGATGTTGCATATATGCAATAAGTTTTACCACAAAGCCACAAGTTGTAGTTTTTGTTCCTGCATACTTTTTGAAATAGATTTTTAATCTTTGAGACTTGTTGTTGATCTGTTTTCTGTATTAATTGAGACAACAATTCATTATTTTTTACAATTTTTTACAAGAGGCATGACTGAAATATCAATGTCATATTCCATTTACTTAATGTTCATTTCTATTAAGGAGTTTATCCCTTCTGCCCAAGTTGTTGACCAAGGGACCCTCCGTCAACGTGAATTGCAAAAACTAAAAGTTTACATTTCTACCAATAACTTAAAAGATGCGATATACAATACTCATAATTTGCAAACCTGGCACAGATTATAAAAACAACATAAAATATATTAACTACATATTGAATCAGTTTTTCTGACACTACCCAGGGAAGATGCCTACTTGTTGCCGGCTGGAAAGCTATTCCATATTAATACCCTTTGATGTGAAAAGCGTTTTTGTCTATTGTTTCACTCAATCCATACTAACGAAATCAATTAATACTTTTCATACCCACCATCAGCAGTCAGCAGTATTCCAACGTTTTTGCTTCTAGATTAAACTCCAAGTGAAATCATGATGGGAAACGCATTCTACTTAGTTTAGTGATATTAAAATATTAATCAGAGTTTGCGCTTCTTGTGCATAATCTGTCAGTGATTGCTAAGTGCTACTTTATAGCAGCAAGGAGTTTACTAAAATTTGGTCTTTAATGTGCTCCTTGTTTTATTCATAGTAATCAGCTATAAGATGGTTAATTAACTCTTGCGACAAAGCAAAATTAACTTTTTTGTTGTTTGTTTTAGACATTTAGACTTCTTCGATATGATCAGGTCAGAAGATGAGAGTGAATTGGCTAAAAGATATGGAGTGGTATGAACATATTGATATATACTCGTGCTCCTGTTTAAAGCCGGTCTGCTATTAAGCATGTGCTCTCTTTTCATATAGTGGGGACCAATTGAATCCTTAGTTAGTAAGAAGAGTATATCGAATGTTTTCAAAACCTTCGTGACAAGCATTTAGCTCGAGACTCTCATATTCCTTCTGATAGTTGGTATCTCTGCTACAACAAACTAATCATTTTCTTTCTCCAGTTAAAATAGGTTTTTGTTGCTCATAAGCTCTATTTTCAAGCTTAAAAGCCTTTATTCTTCTTAAAATCTTGCAAATTTGAAATGGGATGAGCTCAAACAAGCCCCTATTTTTGTAAAGAAAAACTTCGAACTCAATAGTGTATTTTCGTATTTAGGCCGGTCGTTCACAGAGCTAATGCTGTCAACACATTTTATCTTGAAAAGTGCCTCTCTCTGCTGGTGATGTTTACGAGAACTTATATTGATTCTTGTTTCTTGTTTCCTACTTCCGCTTATGGAACATTCTTGTACTTTCCAAAGTAAAGTCACTGTATTTTTTATCGACCTCTTTGTAACTTTAGCCTCAGATTGACACAAAAAGCGCCAGTAGTATGCTTGATGTCTTGAAGCAGAGGATTGGGCACACTACGTGTTACGTACATCTGCTTTCCATTCTGCAACATCTCCTACTATTGCCAAGTAAGTTTTGATGTATTTCCACCGCAAACCTTTTTTGTTGTTTCCATCCCTTGAAGGCCACTTCCTTCTTCAAAATTTGGTGAACTTTTTAATTGTTTAATATGTGGACAGAATTCTAGAGCTATATTATCTATGCTGCAGAAGTCGGAGAGATCTGCTCATAAAAAAATTTCTGAGCATAATATAAATTGGTATTTGTCGGTCGCTTACCTATCCTTTTTATGTACAATCTTCCATTAATGCCATTCATGGAATAAGGGCTCGTCGAATTTTGCGTGCAGTAGTTTTGGTCTTTTCGAGCAATGTTGTTGCTGTAAATTTCTCCATTGCACTTGTGCAGTTATTGGCTTTGACTTTGTTACACGGTTGCATACAATGATTGTTTGTCTATGTCCGTGACTTTATTAAAATCAGTGGCACCAACCTAAAAAGTTAAGAAGGGGGCCGTGCTGCAGGCCATTCTATGGACTACACTCATGACCACACCCAAGGTTTCATTCTAATCTGTTCAGTTTTTAATACACACAAGATAATGCAAAAGTTATACTTAATTAATGCAAAAGCCCCCCCCCCCCTTTTCTATTCGTATTAATTGAAGATGGGACAAGTTTTGCCCCGAAACGTCTTAATGACTTAATGGATTGTCGTAAAGGATTTGTCAGTAGTTGTTGTAAAGGGTTTGTCAAAAGTATCTGGTAGTGTGGATTATTAATGTTGTGATGAAAAATGGAATGTTTTGATTGACTATGATTCTCGTCGTGACCCTTGTCCTACAATTATGCTTAATTGATTTGAAGAAATATAAATATAGTAAATGGTTGGTTCATATTACCAAGCTAGGAGTTCACCATACTAGTATACGCTCATTGGAAGAGGGGCTCTACCCCCCAAAGCTCTCTTCATGTTGACCAAGGAACTGAAACACCTTGAGGCACCCTCTGGGTACACATGATGCCTCCTACGACATCCCTATTTCACGTCTTTAGCTGAATACCATTTTGACCGAGACTAGCCAAGAACTTCCCCGCTTTAATTAGCATGATAGTAAAATCATAGTGCAGCTTCTATAGAATAGCTGCTTATTAAACTATGAAGCTGCCATGTCTGAAGAGCTGAAAAATGAACTTAACTTATTGTTCATAGCTGATCGAAAGAAAGGGGCAAATGAATACTGGAGGTTGTTGGACAGAATTATTCAAGAAATCGTACTTCAGCAAGATGGTGGAACTGATCCTGATGTCTCTCCAGTAGACTTGCATGTAAAATATGTTATTGAAAGGTTTGTACAAAGTTTGTTATTCTCTGTTATTTAAACAACCCATGGCATTAATTTGGTTTTAATTGTACTTTATCTGAGAGAAGGAATGTGTTGAAATTTGGATGGGAGTATTTGCGAATAAAAGTTGACCTTTAAAAGTATACATTGAAAGTCATCCGATCTGTTTGTGCTTGAAATAGATGCATCATTTGTAGAGCAATGTCTGACTGGCGCTGTCATGATTTGTAAAGCAATGTCAGATTGTCAGGACAGTTTGTATCAAAATGCACTGAACTACTAAATACAACCCTCAGAGTTATCCATAGACACTATGTAGATTTTAAACCACGAGCCTAGCTTATTTACTGATGATTACCATTTGTCGCTCGTCGTAGATGATCAGTGCCTTGTCAACATTGCTACTTTCCCGTTGCATACTTGTTAATTGTTAATTTAAATCTTAAATCTTAGATTAAATCTTGCCACACAACTACTACTGCAATGTTATAGTGACTAGGAGTTCATGTTTACTATATTTTACATTATATCGTGTACAGATTTTCAATACTCTTTTCTTGGATTTTTAGAATGACAATGGATGATTTCAAAGATGACAGTAAGTAGAAATCGATTATTCTGTATCATGTTATCTTTTGCACTCGGTTGAGCCCTTGATAAGGGAAAAGAGTACATATCCCAAATATACAATAAAGGTACATCTGTAATACTACAGGCCTTAGTAGTAGTTTAGAATTAAGGTAAAGGCTTGCTAATTGAATTAGTTATTGATTATGTAGGATTTAATAAATTTTGATTTAGTCGACTTGAAAGCATGGCCTACAACGAATAAAGCCTTTTGCATCTTTAGTTGCACATTTCTTTCTGTTGCCCTGTTGGTAAATGTTCTTTGGTACAATCTAGCAATTATGATATAAATTTTGATGTTACCAGGTGGTGCAAAACTGGCAAAACGAGAGCAAGAAGCGGTAAGGATACATTCTCATGTTTTGCAGCCTAACGGGGGATTTTATGAATTGACAGTTGGTTTTGACAATCTTTCATTGACTTTCTATACACCAATGTTTTTACGTTTTGGATTGAATGAGTGCAAAGTTAGACTTAGAGGGATTCAATAGATGGAAAAACTTCTATTACCACACTTCAGTGCCTATGTTTTTATAAGTTTTCGAAAAAATTTTTTGTAAAGTTTAATTTTTGTTCAATAGCGCAACTATTTCAATTTATGACATTAGTATATATCTATCTTCATTGCAGAACGAGCTTCGTCAAACTGTAGATAAAATGGCTGATAAACTCGAAAAAGAAACGAAGGCAAATGAAGAAGCAGCGAAGAGAGTCGAAGAATTGACTGCTCAGGTCAATGAATTAAACAACAAGGTATTTTTATGTTGTTATTTCTTATTTTTTGTTATCATCAGTAAATCACTAATCAACAGGTTGTTGAGATCATATATATACAAGTTCATAATCACACTCACTCAGACACACCACACGGCTTTCTGCATTCATAGATATAGATGGTGTGTCAGTTAGGTATGTTTACAGAACGACTTGGTCCTGCAGCCTAAGAATTTTCCATTACTTATTGCATTTTTGAGTTTATTTTAATAATTCGTTGTTTAAATGTTTTCATCTTTTTCAGTTAAATATGGAGTCTGTTAGTCGCATGCGACTAGAGGACATCGTTAAACAAGTTGGCTCTTCAATTCCAGACGATGCGAAAATCTCTAACTTGCAGAGTATAGGAGCCCTCATTGTCCACCCGCTCCCACCTTCGCCGCCATCATCGTCTACTTCAATCACATCGGCAAGCATACCTCCGCCACCAGTCCCTGCTCCACCACCACCGTTATTTGGAGCACCGGGAGCACCTCCTCCTCCGCCACCCTTCGGTAAGAGAAAGTTGTTAACTGTATGATTTATATTGACTGATTTTGAAAGTGTGGAGTTGTGGAAGAAGTTGTAGAGTTGGTTATTAGGCAAAAGTCTGGTACGCCGATGATTTGCAATTTAGCTTTAATTTTCAGATGACTGTTGTTTTTGGCTGCGTTTACACAGGAACGGTTCCTAATGGAGCCGTACCCAAAAGGTACGGATAGGCTTTGCGTTTACACGGTAACTTATGGACCCGTTCCAAACAGAACTGCTAGCCGTACCCAAACAGCTCCACCTAGAAAGCAGGTCCAGTTTGGAACCGTACCAAAAAGTTCTCGTGTAAACACCCAGAACCGTTCTCGTCAGGTACGCTTAGAAATGAGGCAATGGGAGATCATTTGTAGGCTGTAAATGTTGGAACCACTCATGCGTGAATGCATGGAAAGAAACGGTTCCGTACACAACAGTTCCAAGACATCGTGTAAACGGGAAGCCTATCCGTACCTCTGCGGAACTGTTCCATATAGAACCATTCCAAAGTCCTCGTGTAAACGCAGCCTTAGACTATATGTGGAATCAGTCCAATATCTAACGGATAAACGAGCAGTCGACTGGTTATTGCAGTCGTATAGAGTTCGAGAGGTGTATGGCTCAAGGCACATCTAATGCTGATGCCTGGATGTCCCCTTGCTGTCCACGTAATGAACCAAGGTTTGCCTGGTGGCAGCACTGCGCTAGGGATATATAGGAAAGGCGAGGAAGCGAGGGACATTTGGAGTGACAACCTCTTAGGATTCAATGAATTTAGATGTTAGTGTGTACGCTCTTCTTATTTCTTTCTCTTATTTAAGTTGGCATTCCCATTCTTATTATCTTATGATGCAGTAATTGATTCAACTTTAGGTGGTGATGGGCTATTCGGAAGGAGGAAAAATAAATTACCGAAACCATCTAATCCATTGAAGTCATTCAACTGGTCAAAAATACCTGATGTAAGTAGATAGGTTGCGAATTTCTGATAATTTCCATCTTATTTATCTCAGTGTTTGCAACCCATTGAAAGACAAACACCCGATTGCTACAATACTGGGGAGGGACTGTTTAGAATATGGAAGGGTCAAAATCCCGAGTCCTCTTCGCAACAGGTTGATATAGCTGCGGCTCAAATTATTTATACTGAAGTGCTCGTTCTCTACAACTTTGCAAATTAGTTTGAAAACCTAAGGCTTTTAGTTATATTGTTGAAACAAAAGGGTGCGTTTTCGCATGGCCTTTGTAACAGATTGTATACTTCCTCAAGATGAAGAGGGCAACGTGCATTGCTCGATTATTCGTCGTTTACATTTATAACAGTCTGTTTTTTGTTCATTACAGCAAAAAATCAAAGGTACATTGTGGACGGACATTGATGATTCTGAGGTACATTTTGCTACATGTTTCGTATGTGTGCATGTTGCACAAAGTCGTTTTCTTTGGCAATGTATAATTAATCAAGCTATATTTGTCACAAAACCATTTTTATCATTCTGCAGTTTCAGCGATGATGTATTTTTTTATTTGTTTTATTTTGACTGCTAGACAGATTCTAATTAAGAACCACCAAATAGCCTCTTAGTATTGCAAGATTTCTTGTGTTTTCACATCATATTATATAATATCATATCATATCAAATCATATCATATCATATCATATCATATCATATCTTATCATATGATATCTTATCATATCATATCAATCATATCATATCAATCATATCATATCAATCATATCATATCGTATCATATCATATCGTACCATATCATATCATATTATATCATATCATATCATATCATATCATATCATATCATATCAATCATATCATATCAATCATATCATATCATATCATATCATATCATATCATATCATATCATATCATATCATATCATATCATATCATATCATATCATATCATATCATATCATATTATATCAACTTATTTACAGTTGGCTTTTTCTGGCGATCGTAACTAATTGGAATCAAATCTTTAGGATATAACCATATATTAAATAGAAGAAAGACTCCAAAATAAATTGAGATGTTGCACGTACAATGGTTGTCATCCTAGTTATGTATTTCTTTTTTTCGACTTTCTTTATAGAAGTTGTCAATTTTATGTCATCATTAAGTTCCATAATGGACTCCCTCTAAATTACAAGGAATGTATACCGTTTAGGAGTTCTCTTTTCCCCACATCATAAGAAATTGCGCTTTATAATTTGTTCATATAGTAAGTAGATGTGGTAACTTGTGCAATCCCAAATCAATTTGTTACGATTTAGTAATTATGTAGTAATCAATTGGCTTGTGTGTATCTTTTCTTAGGTGATAGCACGTATCGATTTTCGAGAAATCGACGTCACTTTTTCGGCATTCCAAAAGAAGGAGGTATGTTGAGATGAAAAATGTGCTATCTTTTACTCTTTAAATTTTAGTCCTGTTCCATTGTCGTGTGAATGGGGCCTTACCTGTCTTAGTGGACCTGATGAAGACCACTCTACGATCTATGTTTGAGATGGAAACCGCAACTTGGCAATAAGTTTGAACGCAAGAATCACGACTCGGCAATCTATTTGACCCTTGATTGTTGATTCTCATACCTATAGATGTTGTTTGCTTCATATTTCCTCTGTATTCTTCTCAGTTAGCTAAAGTGCTTAGACAAGTGCTAGCTATCTAGCAAGGACCTTTGTTAGGACTTTCACCTAAGTGAACTTTATTAATCCAGAGTAAACTTTTATTTGATTTTTATACCTTTATCCCAATATCTATCATGTTTGCTTTGAAGAAAGAGCAAGAGGATGAAGAGGACTTTCATAAAAAATCAATTATCCAGCCTAAAGAATTATCGTTTATTGACAATCGCCGGGCACAGGTACGGGTTTATCATGACCGTTATAACAATAATAATGTTTATGGTTAGTATCATTAATGGTATTTGAGGTATTTAGAGAGGTTTGCTTTATAAGAAGCTTTATCGAAATTGCCGGTATTAACTATGGACCTGCTTAAATAAAGTTATCATGTAGAAGATATAATACAGTGAACATATATTAATTTTTAATAGAAGGGGTATAGGTCAATGCAAAAAATAGTACGCTAGAAACTGTAGTCCTTGTGAGGGATTTAGAAAGTTACCTATTTTGGAAGCATCTTTTGTTCTTATTGAGGAACCTGGATTATATTGCTGTTTTTTGTTTTTGTTGTATTTGAGAAAGTATTCATAACTGGGAAAATATTGCTTTTACAGAATTGTCAGATTTTGCTTTCAAAAATAAAACTATCAAATGATGAAATTGTTGAGGCTATTTATTCGATGGATATTGATGATAGACTCTCAAAAGACATGCTTGAACAGATGCTGAAATTTGTGCCATCATCCGATGAACAACATCTCCTAGATGGACATAGTGACCAGCTCGATATGTTCGCTAAAGCTGATCGATTTCTGTACGAGATGAGCAGGTTGGACATTTTTCTGCTTATTTCATCCTAAGCAAGAACTTTTTAGGCTTTCTGGTTAATTTGCTTGCCATTTTCAGTGTTGCTATTTGTGTGCTATATTTACTGTCATTTTGTTTGTTTTAAGAAATATTTTCTAAGTTGTAATTAAGTATTCTGTATTTATACAGAATCAATGGGGTTAGTTTACTTTCAATTTCGCTGTGTTTACAAAGACCCTCTTATACTATCTAACTGATGGTTTGTTGTTCATATCAATGCAATAGCATGTCATTGGGTTTCTCCAATTTGCACACATGTTTCATTTGCGTATGGGGCTAATTTTATAATGGTTTCTTCCGAACATTGCTAGCCATTTCGCTACATAGGAAGCAATTGAGTTTGTTTTGGTTGTTGTTAGGATTCCTCATTATGAGCAAAGATTAAAAGCACTTCTCTACAAAAAGTCCTTCAACGACAAAATGGCGGAACTGAGGCCGCAGATTCAAGGTTTGTTGTTGCTGTATGGTTTGAGTTTGGTGATAACTTTGCCAGTGATATGAGGACTGCATTGCAGAATAGAATGATGATTTACTGAAAACTTATATAAGGAAGATACTCCATAGCATGTCCTGGCCCTTGCGTTAAGTAATGTGAACAGTAATGTAATATTTACTGCTTCCTTGAATGGGATGGCCCGATCAAGAAATGACAACCCAGATCTTTAGATATCTTTTAAAGGAGGCTTTTTTCCATAATCAGTCTTATCGATCCTCACTCAACTACGTGTTGCCCTCAGCAAGCTAGGTTTTCATAAGTTTAAGCACATTATTGAAACTATGTACCTTTTATTCCCAATTAACAGTGTTGTCGAGGGTATTGAGCACTGTTTCCTGCTCTGCCATATGTATGATGAGATAAGGTGATGAGACAAGTCTGCAAAGTATGGCATAACCCGCAAGATGATGCTATTAGATTTGCGACTTCTTTTGGCATGTCGTCAGTGCGCAGTGCCAAATTTTACGTGTACAGTGTCATTTCGCAAAGCATTGGCTCGTGCGTGCAGCTGCCATATTATGCAGACAGTCTTGCTTGTTTGTAGATGTAGTTTCACTTGTTATCTATAATCGCTACAGGGCTGCTGTATATTTATATGCTCCCTGTGGTGTTTTCCTGTAAATTGTGTCAATTTGAAAATCTATGCGAATAAATAGAAAGTAATGTGGACGGTTTTGTGTTCCACTGTTTCTAATTTGAAGAGTCTTTAAATGAACAAATGGAATTTCATTTTACTTGATAGCTGTGCAAAAGGCTTGCAAAGAGTTGAGTAGGAGCAAAAAGCTACGGAGTTTATTGCAGATTGTTTTGGTTCTCGGAAATTACATGAACAGAGGACAGAGAGGCAATGCTGCAGGTATGAGCTCTTTGAATACCTTAGAGACACTCAGAAGAGCCTTTTTGATAGATTTAAAATCAGGTCTTAACAATAATGTATTGGCAGATAATCAATTTGTTCAAATGTATGCATTTATTAATGTATGTTTGTACGTATGTATGTGTTAGAATTCGAATGTATGTAAGTATGTCGAGCATCACTGTCATAAATGGCGGACCATAGGCCTCACCACAATGATTCCGAGTTCTTTCTTATAACAACAACTAATCTTATTATATGAATTAAATCAAGGTTCACAAATTGTCCTAGCACAAACATATGTTACAGCCTACTAGTTCCCCTAACGCGAACAGTTTTTTCTGTCCTATTGTACGTTCTTTCTCGGTTTTTGCTTTCCCGGTAGCTCTCTTCTTATCATCTCGTGTCTCTGCTCGTTGTGGCTTCCCTTCTTCTCTTGGCTTTTCTTCTCATGGTGACTTTCCTGCTCCTTGTCGCTGTACTTCTTCCTACCACTCGTTTTTCCTTCACCCTCCCCCCCCCTTATTGTTCTATCCTTGCACTTTTCCTTTCTATTCTCTTCATATTGTCATTCAGATGTACTCCTCCTCAGAGGAGGGCGCGGCCGGGTTCTAAATCAAGCTATAAGTTGTGACAATCACAAATATTCAATGAAAGTGTTCCTTCGAATATTTAGAAATCAGATTTGATTATTATTGCCTAGGATTCAAACTGACAAGTCTAAACAAGATAGTGGACACGAAATCGAGCATTGATAGAAAAATCACGTTGCTGCATTATTTGTTGGACGTGTTGGAAAGAAAGGTATTTACATGCATAACTTTTTTGAGCCATACAATTATTTCAAATATGTTGGAAAATTCGGCCTTGTTGGTCGTTGTTTCCATGTGTTCTTGACATAATGAACGAGTGATAGCTTCTTTGCTTCTAGTGTACCCAAATTTTATTTTAGTTATATTTTCACTAAATCAAAATTAAGCAATTTTTCCTGCGAAATTTAGTTAGCGCAAAAATTGAACGACCTAAGGTTTTTAAAGTGGTCAAGAACGTAGCCATGCAAGACCATAGAATGATTTAGCTAGGAATAAGGAATCACTTCGTTCATAATAAAATAATCGTGTTTTTGATATGGGTGTTTTTATCTATGCAATCATAGTAGGAAGCAGCTTGGTTCCAAGATATTGTCTTTCTCTCTTGGAGGTATAGCATTTGATCATCATATTATATTAACCTTTTTTCTTTCCAGTTCAGTGATGTTTTTAGATTAGAAAATGACCTGCCTGATGTGCGAATGGCTGCAAAAGTAAGGTAAGTCATATATTTGTAGTTAATGAAAGAATCAAACAATGCCAAAAGTTTTCAAGCGATAAAATGTATTCTGGGCTCGATAGTCTATACATTTTATGACCAGCATGACCATCAAAATTAGGATTCATTTTACGTACATGTCCCATAAAAGTTGGTATTCTTTGATAGTTCAACGAGGTGTTTTCATAAATAATGCTACGAGACACTGTTTAAACCTCGCAGCCATTTGCTTTATAGAATGACTTGAACCTGCCTTCCACACAACGCTCATATTTTTAGTATTCCATACGTTTTGTAGCATGGTTTTATATAGTGATTTTTTCTTGCAAACAAAGGAAGTTATGATAAGGAACTTACATCAGTATGTATTCAATGGCGGGCCTCATACACTGTGTAACAGTTGAATCGTTAGACACTTTTCAGAGTGAACAGAGTAGTTTTTGCTGCAGTTTCTTAGATGGTCTTTTGTTTTTCCAGTGTGTCAGACGTACAAAAGGAAGTTAGTCAATTAAAATCGGGTTTAAAAGACGTTGAAAGGGTAAGGATGTTATTAGATTCACTGAAGTGTAGCTTATTTGTTTTGAAAGTATATGATGTTCCAGCATGACGAGCCTCTCCATCGAAGAATTTAGAAAGAGGCCCTTGCTAACCTTTAGAAGCGATACATTCCTTATGAAAGAGTCCTCGAAGAGAACCGTCAGAGGCGATACATTATCCAAGCAAATACAATGATAGTGCACTGTAGCGGCGTGTCAGATAATTGACCATCGGCAAGTTTCTGCCATGCTTCCGTTAGGGTGAAGCTCATAAGGATTCTGATTGCAACTTACCACTGTCAATGGCTTTTTTGGGTGAAATCGTAGTTATGTACCTATTCTCTTGGAATTCCTCACCCTCTGCTTGCTTCTATCCATTACCCCATTCTTACCATATTGTGACCACTGCGAACGCTTTGCATTTTTTATTTCCCTTATTTGTGCTGTAAATATTGTTGCCTTTCCTTTGAATAACTTTTAGATATCGATTCATGTTGATTTTAGGAGTTGGAATTTCAGCAAAGAAGGAAAGACCGTTTACCCATCGATCGTTTCGTTGAGACAATGTCTAGTTTTGTTAAAGTCACGAACTTTTCCGTTAAAGAATGCGAAGAGGAATTCGATGAAATGAAGGAAAAAGTAGGTGTACAAGTGGCTAACATGCAGTTTTCTCTTTTGAAAAAGTTTGTGATTCTAGTTAGGATTAGCTGAAATATAAAAAATTTTAATAACCTAGTTTTTTATGAATTATAGTGAAATAAAGTTTGAAGATGAAGGTGAAATATTTAAGGAATCATAGAGCGTAATATTGAAGAGTATGTTAAACATTATTATTTTCTCTTTGGTGATATTACGAGTTATTTTCAAATTTATTTTTATGATAATTCATAGATGAACTTTCTCAAATGACGATCGTGATATTTTGCAAGCCCAGAAATAGCATACATTCAAAGTTTTCCTTCTAAGTGCATTGCATTGCCACATATCCCATCATGTGAAGGCTGTTGAATCTGCAATTTGATATTTTTTGTTATTTTCACAGTTTGAGAAAACAGTTTTATTCTTTGGTGAGGATCCAAAGCAAGTTTCAGTGGATGAATTCTTCGCCATCTTCGATTCATTTCTGGTGTCTTTTGCGGTAAGCAAAAGTTGCCGCATTTGTATTTATTTCCCGTAGGGAATTCTTGCGACATCATCTATTGAATAAATGCATTTACAATAGAAACGTAAATTGTCTTTAAGGACTCAAGAGAATTTGAGCAAAACTCTTTGCGTGTGCATGTACTTTATGGCCATCTTCACTTGTGACTGGCATTGAATATATAACATTGCATTTACATGAAACATGCCCATTCAACTCGTGCATCGATCGTTCAGGTTCTCATTCAGGTATGTAGAAAGTGCTTCCTGAGCGAAAAGTGATATTTCATGAAAGTTGCGCGATTGCCGAAAAGTCAACTGTAGATTTTTAGAAAAATTTCTCTTAATGATTTTTTTCGAGAATGAGTTTGATAATATTTGACAGACTCTACACTGGGCTTTTTGAACAACTGGTAATTAGGATCCTGGCAATCAGATTGTTCACTAATTGAGAGGATTCCCCGAATAGGGATTGCGCTAACTACAATTGAGATTTGCCTATTATGCACTCGCACTATACGAGAGGGCATTGTTCTTTGTTTGAATTCAGTTAATTGCTTTTTAGGATGCAAAAGGAGAAAACCTTGCAATGAGAAAAAAGAGAGAAGAAGAAGAACGAAAAGCGAGAGAATTGGCGGAGGTATTTCTACTCTTGTCTTTTTTGCATCTCACATTCTTTTATATTTGTCATTTTTCTCCATCCTTTTTCAATTCAGTCAGTTCTACCCTGACCTACAACGTTAGGTTTTGCTATACTATCATTTAAAGATTGACCAATTTGTTGAATGATTTTGGCTACTCTGCGAAGAGACTGTGATTATAATTGTAAGTTTTTGAGAAGTTTTTAAGAATGCCTGCTATATGCCAATTACTTTGACTCGTTTAATTCCTTACCCCCTAGCAAAAAGAGCGAGAGCGAACTAGAGCTGCTGCAAGAAAATTAATGAATGAAAATGGCACATCAGAGGAGAAAAGAAAATCTATTTCGGAAAGAAGTCCTGGTGAATTCGATGATCTTATTTCAGCATTAAGAACTGGAGACGTTTTCGGTGACGAAATGAACAAATTCAAAGGTCGGAAAAGGGTCGGAAAAAATAGTCGGGCTGGATTGAAAATGAGTGTTGTGAATAGGGAAAGAGACGATAGGCCAGATTTACAATTGTAGCATGACGTCCATTCAGACCTGCGTCCATTGGAGTTTAAATAGCTGTAGTAGGATCTGGGATGTTGTGGAATTCTGAAATTTTCACCTGCAAGAAGGCGAGACAGAATGGTAAGGCTTTCATGCCAAATGTGTAGCTCGCCAGGGCAGAGAGGATGTCTGTCACTAGATGGAAGCGGTTTAATGGCTCTGGCGAATCACTTACTAACTTCTAGTAGTAATGCAAGGCTAGCACTAGAATCGTATATTTGTACATAGTAGAGACACTAATATTATGGCTGTGGAGATGTAATGGTGGCCTGAAATGAAGTGTTTCTCGACTATGGCAACATGGGAGTCCGCAGATTGTACAGTTTTCATATCTCCCGGTTTTTAATTTTTAACAATTTGGCTTTCCTTTGATATACTACTGAAGATGGTGCTCAGCGATTTATCCTGTTATCTTCTAGGATTGACATTGTGCTTCAGTTGTAGTGCTCATGCTGGAGTATCATAAATGGAAAGTATTATTTTCCATATGATCAGTAAAATGTTGTCATTCTAGAAGACAGATGTCTGTTATCATTTGGCCAATCTTTGATCGAACAGACAATAAGATAGGCCTGTACAGTAGAAGACATGGAATAAATAGCCAGAACACGCATGGACACTAGCAAGTTTCAAGGGAATGAGTACTCCATAAAAGGGAAAGAGTAGGCCAAAAAGGGAAGAGTGGGCCATATCAGGGAAGAGTAGGTCATAGAAGGAAAAGAGTAGGCAATAATAGGGTAGGAGTAGGGCCATGGAAGGGGAATAGTAAGCCTTAAAGGGAAATTTTGGAGACTAGAAGCCTAGTTGGATTTGCTGTACATTTGAGACTGTTTTGCATCATACCGTTTAGGGTACCTGGAGATAGGCTGCAAGTCACTGGATTCGGTATAATTCGAAATAGTTTTCTCTATGGTTATGCCAGTATCTATAGATGATGAAGAAAACGCAAAGCATTAAGCCTACTTTGAGTAGCTTTTAAAATCTTACGTGGACTATGCATAGTGAACCACACCTTAGTTCCACATGCATACGAACTGTAGTGTGTTGCATACAGTAGTGAAGCTGTGATGCAACCTCTCGTTACAGCCTCTTTCCTGTTAGAATCAGAATTCGAAGCTCCCTAGACCGGAGGTCATCATTCACCCACGCAATACGGGACACTTTGTCTATGTAAACATTGTATATGAACCTTTGAACTAAATGCACAGACCAGTAACCATTAGCAAGAGAATATTTCTTGTAAATTTAGGAGATACTAAATAGTAATTCTCTTCACATTGGAATTAAATTTAATTATCGGCATACAAATGATATTAATTCAATAGATTTATGAAAGAGCTTTTGTAAAAGTTTATTACCTGTAACATTTTCATTTTGTATCGTTAATTAGTCAATTAGCCGATTTGTTATGCAACTATATTAGAATTTTGTTTTGTTTCTGTGTTGAATGAAACGGAACCATTAGAAAATGTGTTTTCATCTTTCATTTCTTGGAGGAAACAAAATACCATAGGATTATATCGCCCTGCTCTTCTATCATCGTACCAGCACTTCTCAGTAATGCCTTAGCAGCACGGATTCAGGAATGGGTCGGGGGCCATAGCCGCCAGATGATAAAACCTTATGATTTACCTTGGCCTTTTGAGCCAATACACAATTTTACCAAACTGCCCCCCCCCCTCTGCTCCATGCTAGATTCGCCACTTTTTCCTAGCATTCCCAGGCAGAAATTAAGTGATTAGAGTTCCTCTTCTTGTACTGTGCTAATTTTTGTAGCAGACAATCCCACATGTCACTTTGTGTTTCCTTCACTATATACTATTAATAACAATAACACGGCTTTTTCTGTCAAGAAGGTATCCTCTGCGCTTTGAATGTAGTAAATGTCTCTCACAGATTCCTATCCCTGGCATTCTTTCAAATATTTGTTACAGAATTCAGGAGATCCACTCCATCCTCCCTCATCCCCAATTCAATTCTACTTTTCCATTATCGTGACTGCCTTTTCTTCCTGCTGCTAGTTGATCATAGTACAAGTTCATTCATAATCATAAACTAAATTTATACAGGCACCAGATTCAGCTACAGAAAACTAATACCATATTGGGACCTGTCCACAAGTAATCTGAAGACATAAAATTAAATGATCCATCTTAAAGAGCTAGCCAATAACAAATATGCGACATTACTGGAAAGGCCCCTTAAATTTAGTTTTAATAATTTTTATTAATTTTTCCACTTTCAGCTCATTTAGCAGTTTATTAACAAATGCAGCTCCTTGCAATTTGAAGTTTTGTTAAATAGTTTGAGTATTATCTTCGTACTTTTAGGGTAATTTCAACCCCTCTAGTATCCTTTCCATTATTGACTTTTTCAAAGTAATCTTTAAATATATATAGCATAAGCCCATCTAGGGGCCATTCAAAACGTACGTATGCTCAATATCGATGGATTTTCGGCCCCCCTCCCCCTTGTACGCTTTCATACGTTTTAGAGGTACCATCACCCCCACTTAAAATTCAAATACATAAATTGACTATATGCAAAGCTCGAAAAATTACAACATTTGCTGACTTCAAGCATGCGCAGAAGGATGGCCAAATATACTTAAGGCTTTTTCCCAAATATATAAAATTTTGTACAATTTTGGAGTCTTGCAGGCGTATTGGCATTTCATGTTGATGAGAAGACCACCTTAAGTTCAGAATATGCAATGCAGGGCCACCATACCATGCATTTGTAGATTGACTCATCATAGGTAATGAATTCTTCCATTTATTTGAAGATTGTCTGTCATCACTACAACTTGTTCATTCTTGAACTTCTTTTTACCCTTTTTTGTAATGATTTAGGTTATGAATTTTGAGCTACCAAATGGCTACCGGTAAGTGACCTCTCCAAGTTCACTTTTTGTGCGTTGATTTTGCAATGACGTAACTCAATCATAAATGATGCAATCCGTATGCAACAACAACAACACAAGATGTATCACCTCGTTTTCAATCGACGACGTGGTAACTGTACCAATTCCGGTCACTTTTGCTGCATTGAAATCAATTTGTCTTGTATTCATGGGTAGGAAGAAAGGCATTTAGCCATAATTTATAACAGTTCAGTACATAAGTGGACATTTTCTGTAGTCATTCTTGACGAAATTGGGATAAGTGTGGGCCTATCCTTTAGCTATCCAGGCAAGTACAGTAGCTATTTGAGAGGAGCACTACTTTTTCTAGACAGGGACGTCATCTATACGAGCAGACCCGGCAAAAAGATACGTACCAGAATATCAATTGTTGGAAATGGCTATGGTGAGTAACTGTAAGTAATAGGAGCTTGTTTCTCCGGCATAGTAACTTTATCCGATCACCACCTGGTTCAATATCTCCAGTTGTTGACGATGATGGCCCAGGCCAGGATGATAGTCAAATAATAGGAATTATTCTTGTATACTGCTCTGTAGAACTCAGCTTCTATTCATTCTATTTCCAAAATATGAGGAAGGAATGCTATAGCTGTTGATGTAAAGCTTGAAAAGCAGTTATTGTAGGTATTGAGATTTTAACAGATTTTTGCATTATCTTTGTTGATATTTCTTTTTCTTTGCATTTACATTTACATTCTATTTATCGATCTATGCAAGCTGTTACCTTAAACTTCAATCCGCCAAAGTTTACTTGGTGCTATGTAGCCATAGTTAGAATAGAAAGCCTAAGCTGGAATGTTCATTTATATAAACTGTCTTAGGAGCTATCAAGAGCTTGCGGTATATTCTTGAAGTAAAGCATCTTCTGCTAGCCAGCGCTCTAGTCTCTTTTTTCTATATCTCCTTATTTTTGTCACTTCTCAATTATGGAGCTGTTGTTTTGGGCCTTACCTATGGTACTTATATTAAACCCATGTACCTTTCACATAAAAGTTATCAGAACTATTTCTTTTGACATTTCTACATCTCCATCCACACCAATTTTCTCTGAGTTAGCAATATGTACATTATACATTTTAATTGACTTAAAGTTGCTTAGTTTTGTGTAAGATCTGTTATCAAGCTCTCTCCTTAATTGGTTTGTCTACAGAGAGCTCCTCCGTAAACAAAATTCTCAACTTACAGATTCCCTTCATATATAACTTAGTACCATAACAACATACATGTGAAAGTGTCTTTCTAGGTGTATCACATCACAGTTGACTTGTGCTGTCAAGCTTTATTTTGAAATTTGCAAGAAGTGAGCTTTCAAATCATTACTTTTTCATGCAGAACCTTCCCCTAACCATTCAATTGGGGTACTCTTATTTTTTGGCAATTTTCACATATAAGCAGAGAGTAGGTACCATACTAATTTTTTTTAGATTGGAAGCCTTTTTCATTTAAAGGCTAGATTATGTAATCCTCTTTTTGTCTGACTGTAGTATTTTAAGCTTGCTTATTTGCCTCTGTTATAGAATGGGATGGGGAACTATGATTTGTTCGAGAAGTCAATTCTTGACACAGTGGACTTTAGTAACAACCAATTGTTCTTGAAATATGGCATATGCCCATCGAATGCTGGTGATAATTTAATTCTGAGGCCTCTGTCTACAGAAGACTATGATAAAGGTGAATACTTCCTTTTTGTAATTTGTTCTGATTGAATTTTCATCCACACCACATTTCCTTTCTTAGCAATTTGATTTTCAAGTACTAACTCAGATCACATGAGGAAAACTACAAAAGATTTATATGTATTACTGTAAATCCTCAAATTAGCCCCCCCCCCCTGGAGATTTATTATTTGCTTCTTGGATGGAGGCTCACTCAAGTTGAGGGTTTATATATAGGGGGCTTACAAATTATCCCAGATATGCTATATGAAAAACTCATTCTCACAACTCATTTTCTCTGTAATAGTGAAAAAGTCTAAACTTATGCACCATATTATCTATGTAATCAGTATCCTCTGTAGCGGGGCTTACTTGGGGGGCCTTATTAGTGATTTGATGTTCTAGCTTAGTGGCTTACATGAGGGGGGCTTTTTGAGGGAGCCAAGTTGAAGATTTATGATTTTAGATTTTGACAGAATGATTTTGAAGATGAAGAGTTTTGGAGGTAGCAGGGTTTTAAGATAGGCAGGTTGACATTTTAGTTCTGACCTTATTTTTCAGGTTACTTGGAGCTTCTCACTCAGCTTACTGTTGTTGGTGATATATCAAGAGAGAAGTTTTTAGGTATAAATTCGTATATATATGTTTATTTGTAAATGTTTCTATATGTGTTATATGTATGTTAGCTTAATACATACATACATACATACATACATACATACATACATACACACACACACACACACACACACATATATATATATATATATATATATATATAATTCAATAGCCTTTCCATTAAAAAGTTTTTAAAAATTTGCATAGACTCTCATAATAAAAACAACTGTTTAACGTTTCGCATACAGCTTCATCAGAAAAATCTATTATATATATACATACATACACATATATATATATATATATATATATATATATATATATATATATATATATATATATATATATATATATATATATATATATATATATATATATATATATATATATATATATATAAATATATATATAAATATATATATATATATATATATATATATATCTTTGTATTTATATTTATATGTTTATTTGTATGTTATTATATATGTATAACTCTCTGGTCTGTAATCTTAAAGTTAGTAAACAATAATATAGATATTCAGAGTAACAGCAGAAGTGTAACAGAAAGTCTTTCCCTTACTTTAAAAAGTGGAAGTATATGCATGACATATATGCATGACATTGACTGGACATATACAAAAATACCTTAGAAAATTAATAGAACTCATCCAATCTACCTAGAAGATTGAAGGAAAGCATGTATAGCCAAAGAACAAAGAGAGGATAGAAATAGGAAGAGTAATTTGCTTGCTACCCGTAAGGACAGAGAGCAAGTAGAAAGCATAGGAATGATCCGGTAAAGACTAGAATTGAGGAGTCACAGAGAGATTTGCTGCCTATAAGTTCATGTGGGTAAAATGAATGGGAAAAATCAAATAGTAAGAACAAATCCAATGGCAGAGAATGGTAATCCAAAATAGCTACCAAAATGACAGCAATCTTGCAAAGGAAGCAAAACTACTTAAGCCAAAGTAGGGGAAAAACAGACTCTATAAGAACTGTGAAAGTTAGAAGATGCAGGAGTAGAGGGTAAAATAAGGAACGAAAAAGCTATCAACACCCAATGCTACTGAACTAAATGTCCTATTCGTCAACCAGCTTAATGTTCAGAATGTGGTGAGCAAAGTTTCTAGCTTGTATGGAGAGAAACTTTTGCATTGTCTACTATTTCCACTTTGTCAATCTATAAGAGTAACATCTATTCCCCAAAAGTGTTCTAGCCACATACATCACAGTCTCTACATTCCAGCAAATATACACTGAATGATTCACAATTTTTATGCAGGAAAAAATAGTAGTTGCAGGCCTTTCAATGAGTTCACACACTCATGTCACTCACGCCAGCTTTATCAAAGATGCACATCCAAGTACCTAGGAAAGCTTTCACAATTGAATGTTTAGCATGTGCAAACGATCCCACATGCACGAATGGCAGCACACATCAAATTTACTCATTTTAAGGCCTGTAGTTGTATGTTTGCTATTAGAAATTTCTTTATCTGTTGCATGGACTCATATTTTGAACTCTCATTTTAATATAGAGCGATTCATGGAAATGAAATCATGCAAAAATAGTTATTACATTGTTGTAATTGAGGATGTGTCAACTAAGAAGATTGTTGGAAGTGGAACTTTAGCTGTGGAATTAAAGTACATTCATAGGGCTGCATTGGTAAATGTTTTCATGTCTACTACAATGGTTGTGTTGGTACAAAGTGTTATTTTTGCCTGCAGTTGCATATACATGGCTGGATGAATGGTTCATGAGATTTTTATGTTCTTCACCTCATGTTTTGAAAATGTAACCCGATTATTCAAGGGTATTTATTGCCAAAAATGCGGATCATAGATTAGAGACCAGAAGTTACAGTAACAGTTCATAAGGAGAAACTGCCGTGACTATTTGAAAAAATACCTTCAGTTCCTTTAGCACAATGATTGTTTTGATTTTAGGTGAATTGAGTAATAAGATCTTTTCCTCATTAGTGAGGTCATTTCCCATTAGTGAGATCATTCCCCATTTATCATTAATGAGATCATTGCCCATTTGCCCAGAACTAGGTAGTGCTAGACCAGTGGTACAGTGGCTAGGAGTTGGGAGGGTAATCTCATGGAAATTTTTAATTTCCCTTGCTTTGCCAGGACCAGTCTTGAGGGACTGTGAGGGAAATAGTCTGAAAACTTTTCCCTTTAACCCCACAAACAGTCACCTCCCACCACACCTACAGATAGACCCCAAGGTGTCTTTGAATCACAATGGGGGGAGCCAGAGGAATGCTGGGGTCATATACCCTCCATTTATTAGTTACTTGCTCCATCATTGATTGGCATTTGTTTTTCTATATACCAGATTTCCATGCTATCAGTGAACTCATGTTATGTTTTTATAGCGAGGCAGAGTAGAAGATATTGTTGTGGATCAAAGTTATCGAAAGCGTCATCTTGGAAGATTGTAAGTAGCCATTTCAGGATTTTGAAATATGTTCTCTTTACATAAAGGAAAGGAAAGGAAAGGAAAGGAAAGGAAAAGAAAGGAAAGGAAAGGAAAGGAAAGGAAAGAGTGCAAGCAACAGTGTGATGAGTGAGTGATTTGAGAGCTTCTCGTGGCACCAAGAAACAATATGATACTGACATCAAAGTAAAGTTGTCCAGGAGGATCTGACATTTCAGTAAACTTCAAATGCATTGGCAACTTTGCCCAGAATTATATATACACCCCCGGCCACTATTTAACAGAATGAAATATCCATCTATGTTCTCATCATTGCAGCTTTGAATGGAAGCAAAGTTGTATTCTTTTAGTGTTCTACATTTTATTGAATTGCAAATATAAAGATACATATCTAACTACTATCAAAGAGTATACCTTATGGCTATAGGGACACATTATTCATCATATCACAACTATCTGGAAACATACAGCTTATATGGCTAACTGGACACACTATTAATCATATCATGTGTATCCACATCTGGCTTTATATTTCAGTTCACCTTTCAGTCATTATCCAATGTTTCATACTCTGATGAGTGTCAGACAAAATGTCTAAAACATGATGCTGCTTTCTTGTGCTGTAGTGAATATCTCCATTTATCTATTCTGTCCCACAACCTTGCTCAATAGAATAAAATATAATTGATATGCTATAATATGATATAGTATAATATAATATAATAAAATATATAAGTTAATTTGATAAAGTATAATATAATATATTATAATATAATTGTGATAGATTATAGGCTATATAGGTTTTCCTTACATGGATTTGCACTGGTTATAGTAGAGTATTATTAGAGTATTATGTAACGATTAGGTAAGGTATTGATTTAGATTTGCTTAGTATTCAATTTCTACTATTGTTTATGTTAGGTTTCCTAGGCTACCGCGACATGTCGACATTGTCACTTGTCAACGCTTAGTTGTAGGCACGCACGATATATTTTTAGGGCATTACGCAGCAAAGTTTAGGTAACTTGGTTTTGTTATGTATTTTAAGTAATTATGTAATGTGACTATTTTGAGTAAATAGTTGTGTATATAAGGAATCTATTTCGCTTGATTTAGTGGTCGGGCTCAGCGAGCCACACGGATGAGTTGTTTGTGTACGCAAGGTATACTTAGAATATATATATATATGCTGGTGAATTTATGCTAAAATTCAGTGTTTTCTCGGCGTATCCTGCAACATATGGTGTCAGAAGTGGGATCATAGAACGTTTACCGAAAACTTTTAAGCTAGTAAGTAACCAGAAATCAAGCGAACAAAAGAGCCAAAGTGAACGATGGGTGGTGGAAAGAAAACAAAACGAGTCGATGAAGGTGCGGAGTCAACGGACGCTGAAGAAGAAGTTCAAGGGACGCAGGGGCTGCAAGAAAATGAGTTTACACAATTCATGAAATGGATGGTTGAGAGAGACGACAGACGAAGAGAAGAAGACAGACTGCGAGATGAGACGATGATGAAAATGGTGGAAGTCATGAGTAGAAAACAGACTGAGGCAACACACGAGATGCGAATTTCTGAGAGGAGTAGAGAAGAGGCTAGACAAGAAGAGCTTCGCATTTCCAGGGAGCGACAAGAAATGGAACGTGCCATGTGGGAGGACAGGTTAAGAAGGGATCAAGAAGACCGAGAAATTTGGAGGAAGCAAGTTGAAGACGAAACAGTACGGAGGTCTAACGAATTTGGCAGCTATGGATCAGATGATGGGGGCAGCATGATGCGATATATGGGACAACCAAAACTCCAAAGGCTTTCCGACTCAGATGATGTGGAGCATTTTTTGACTACATTTGAGCGTTTAGCACAAGCATACAGTTGGCCAGCAGACATGTGGGTTTTGAATCTGGCTTCACTGCTCACAGGGAAAGCACAGTCAGCATATGCAAGCATGGATAAAGAAAAAGCAAGAAAGTATCAGCATGTAAAAGAGGCCATATTGAAAAGATATGACATAAACGAAGAGACGTACAGGCAACGATTTCGCATAGCTACGAGGAAAAAAGAAGAAAGTTATGCTGAACTTGGCGTTCGACTTACTGACATGTTCAACAAATGGACGGGGGCAGACAGAGAAGCTAGGACAAAACAAGATATTTGTGAGATCATCATCATGGAACAATTACTTGAGTGTATGCCAAGTGGGTTGCAGATTTGGCTAAAAGAGAGGAAACCTACGACGATAGAAGAGATCGGGGAGCTGGCAGATAATTACATATCTGCGCGAAAGTCAGCAAAAGAGGTGCCAAAAAGATGTCATAATTGTAATCAAATAGGCCATATCGCTGCAGAATGCGCAAACAAAATGTCAGCAGAATCGAGGCAGATGAGGATAAATAGTGGACAGACAATAGCAGAAAGTAAAGGAAGGGGGCAGTTACAGCCAAGATGTTACAAATATAATAAATTAGGGCATATCGCCATGAAATGTCCCGGGAATAGATTACCAGGGCAACAGAGGCCACAACAGTATCAGTCACAGATGAGACATGAAAATGCAAATTTTGTCGCACCAAGGGATGTGATGGAGAGGGAAAGAAGGCAGATGGAAGAAGCACCTATGGAATACAGAGTGAAAGGCAAAGTGGAAGGGAAGCCAGTTGAACTAGTGCTGGACACAGGATGCTCCAAATCTTTAATTGATGCCAGTCTTGTCCCACCAGAGAAAGTTCAGCAGGAAGAATGTATATCTATGCAGTGTGCCCATGGAGAGGTGAGAGCGTATCCGACAGCAAATGTGGAAGTAGAAATTAATGGGAGAATTTATACATTGAAAGCTGCAGTGGCAGAGAATCTACCAAGACACGCATTACTGGGAAGAGATGTTAAAGACTTGGTGAGAATGATCATACAGGAAGATAAGAATCGCACCGGACAAGTGCTTGCAGTCATGACACGACAACAAAGGCTTGCAAATGAGAAAAAGGAAGCAATACAGTTAACAAAAGAAATGACTGCCACCGCAACACCCACAGAAATGGATGATTGGTTCAATTTCTCGGAGGACATCTTCATTGGAAAAGGTAAAATGAGGAAGAGCAGATGCACAAGGAAGAAATTGAAGAAGCAATACAAAGCAATATATGACGAGAAGAATGAAGACCCCATATTAAATGAAAATGGAAAAGGAAAAGAAGAACTGATACAATGGCAAAAGACTGACCCCACACTGACCAAGATTAGAGCACTAGCTACACAAGGACAAGGCAATTTTGAAGAATGTGATGGGATCATTTACCGAAATTACCGATCCAATGAAGGAGAAGAGATAGCAAATATCCAGCAACTGGTGCTTCCAAGGGTCTACAGGAAGAAAGTCTTAGAAGTCGCCCATGATATTCCCATGGCAGGTCATTTAGGAAAGAAGAAAACATTAAATCGAATTCTACAGAGATTCTTTTGGCCAGGAATAACAACTGATGTCAAGCAGTACTGTAGAGCTTGTGCTCCCTGCCAAAAAGTTGCCAAGAAAAGCAACAAAGTTTGTCTCCAATCCATGCCAATTATTGAAGAGCCATTCAGTCGAGTAGCAATGGATATCGTAGGCCCCCTTGACAGAAGTAAAGTTGGAAACAAATACATACTTGTGTTATGCGATTATGCGACAAGATATCCCGAAGCATTGCCGTTGAAGAACATTGATGCTGAAACTACCAGTGAGGCCGTGGCAGAAGTTTTTACAAGATTTGGCATAGCGAAAGAAGTATTAACCGATCAAGGGAGCAATTTCACGTCAGAACTGCTGGGGGAAGTTTTCAAACTACTTGGTATTTCACATCTCAAGACTAGCCCTTACCATCCTCAAACAGACGGTTTGGTTGAAAGATTCAACGGAACATTGAAAACTATGTTGCGGAAATTCGTTCAAGAATATCCAAAAGAATGGGATAAGTTGCTGCCCTATTTGCTATTTGCATACAGAGAGGTCCCACAGGAGTCCACTGGCTTTTCACCTTTCGAATTATTATTTGGTCGGCACGTCCGTGGACCATTAGACGTTATGAAGGATGGCTGGGAAGAAAAAGAGAATACAGGGCAAGACATCTTGACATATGTGATTGAGATGAGGGAAAGACTTGCAACAATGACAGAGCTGGCGCAGGAGAACCTTGGAAAGGCACAAAGAAGACAAAAACAATGGTACGACCGAAAAGCTCGAAACAGAGAATTAAAAGAAGGACAACAAGTGTTAGTGCTGCTTCCAACAAGTCAAAAGAAACTTCAGGCAGCTTGGCAAGGGCCTTACAATGTGACAAGGAAAGTTGGAACGGTGGATTATGAAGTATATATGCATGATAAGAAGAAGCGAAAGCGCATATTCCACATTAACATGTTGAAACCATGGTATACCAACGAGAAAGCTATTTATTCCATGACAACTGTAGATTGCAAGGGAAAACAAGGAGATGAAGACATCCCACAGCCATTTGAGGACAGTAATGCATCCGCGTGCATCAATGATGAGCTTTCAAGAAATCAGCGAGAGCAGATGATAGAGCTTCTTGATGAATACAGTGACGTATTAAGTAGTATTCCTGGCAAGACTGAATGCATAGAACACAAGATTGATGTTGGAAATGCAAGACCAATTAGACAGCGACCATATCGACTTCCCTGGGTGCATAGAGAAGCAGTCAAAAAGGAACTTGACATGATGCTACAACATGGAATCATCGAAGAATCCAGCAGTGAATGGGCACAGCCAATAGTGATTGTACCAAAGAAAGGTTCTTCAGAAGTAAGAATATGCATTGATTTTCGAAAAGTGAATCAAGTGGCAAAAATGGATTCTTATCCCCTCCCATGGGTTGAAGATTTGATTGACAAAATGGGTCAAGCAAAATATATCACAACAATGGACTTATCTCGAGGGTATTGGCAAATTCCACTCACTCGTGAATCTAAAGACAAGACAGCGTTCACTACACCATTTGGGTTATGGCAATTTGTTACGATGCCCTTTGGATTAGCTGATGCGCAAGCTACATGTCAACGATTGGTGGATACAAAGCTGATAAGAGGTATGGAAGATCATGCAGCTGCATATGTGGACGATTTGACAGTTTTCAGTGCAACATGGGAAGACCACTTGCTTCACTTACGAGATATGCTGGAAAGATTAAGGAAGGCTGGATTAACGATTAAGCCAAAAAAATGCAAGTTTGGAATGACAGAAACTGAATATTTGGGACATGTCGTTGGCAATGGGAAAGTAAAACCATGCTGGGAAAAAACAGAAGCCGTCAAGGAATTTCCAGTTCCTAAGACAAAGAAACAAGTAAGATCATTTTTGGGACTTGCAGGATATTACAGAAAATTCATTAAAAACTTTTCTGAATTGGCAGCCCCATTAACGAACCTAACCAAAGAGCCGCATGTGGTAAAATGGACACAAGAATGTGAACAAGCATTCCAGAAATTGAAGAAAATTTTATATCAAAATCCAGTGTTGAGGGCCCCAGATTTTACCAAAGACTTCAGATTGCAAACTGACGCGAGTGACTATGGATTAGGAGCCGTGCTCAGCCAAAAGGATGAAGATGGCCTAGAACACCCAGTAGTCTATATTAGCAGAAAATTGTTGCCAAGGGAACGAAATTACGCCATCATCGAAAAAGAGTGTCTAGCAATCAAATGGTCAATCGAAGCACTCAGGGTGTATTTGCTTGGAAAGAAATTCACGTTGCAAACCGACCATAATCCGTTGAAGTGGCTTGGAAAAATGAAAGATCAAAATGGAAGATTATCTCGTTGGAGCTTATCCCTTCAGCCATATTCGTTTGTCATAGAACATCGCCCTGGCAGAGAAAACGCAAATGCAGACGCGCTGTCAAGATTATAAAAGAACAGAAGGCTGTCTTTCACATAACGATGAGGAGGTTAAATCAGGACAATAGAATATTATTGATAAAGTCGAAAAATAATTAAGTAATTAATTTTCTTCTTTATTTTATAAGAGGGGGGATGTGTGATAGATTATAGGCTATATAGGTTTTCCTTACATGGATTTGCACTGGTTATAGTAGAGTATTATTAGAGTATTATGTAACGATTAGGTAAGGTATTGATTTAGATTTGCTTAGTATTCAATTTCTACTATTGTTTATGTTAGGTTTCCTAGGCTACCGCGACATGTCGACATTGTCACTTGTCAACGCTTAGTTGTAGGCACGCACGATATATTTTTAGGGCATTACGCAGCAAAGTTTAGGTAACTTGGTTTTGTTATGTATTTTAAGTAATTATGTAATGTGACTATTTTGAGTAAATAGTTGTGTATATAAGGAATCTATTTCGCTTGATTTAGTGGTCGGGCTCAGCGAGCCACACGGATGAGTTGTTTGTGTACGCAAGGTATACTTAGAATATATATATATATGCTGGTGAATTTATGCTAAAATTCAGTGTTTTCTCGGCGTATCCTGCAACAATAATATAATATATTATAATATAATATAATAAAATATAATATAATATAATACAATACAATACAATATAATACAATATAATATAATATAATATAATATAATATAATATAATATAATATAATATAATATAATATAATATAATAGGACATATTATAGCAGGATATAGACATTTTATTTATAGTAGACTGAAGGAGTGTATTTGATTACACGAGTTTTATTTCAGGCTTGTAGACACTCTGACAATTCTCAGTGAGAAAATTGGCTGTTATAAAACAAGTTTGGACTGCAGAGAAGCTCTGATGCCATTTTATAACCAATCTGGATTCGCAAAAGAGGAGGACCGTAATTATTTGTGTAAAAGATTTTTTAATTGATTACTGATTTGCAGCTAGGAAGTAAGCTATTCATATATTTATTCATAGGAAGGCCTATTATCTGTACGATTTTAATATGGGTATTATTTGACTGTGTATACTACTAGACTATTTCAAAATGATTTGATGTGGAGAAAGTTCTGTACCATTCATTCATATTCAAAGCGTAGTGCTTTTCATGTTTCTTTAGATCAGGAGAATCTATTTATTAATATAGGAATAGCAGTATAATGTAGAAGAACTGTAGACTGGGAAGGTAGGATGAAAGTGTTTCTAATATGGACATCTATTCTACGGTTTGTGATATCATTGTATTAATAGCGGAGTTGTAGAATGCAGCCTAGCTGGTATCAGAAGCAGACAGACAATGCATATCTTTTACATAGTTATTATTGTAATGAAATAAATATGAATTAATCGCTAGTACTGGAGTTTCATCATTGTATCTGCCCATTCCATCTCTTTGAAGACAGAACCACTATTGCTGGTTTAACAGGAAAATTAATACTTCTGAAGGAATCACAGGGAGGAAAAACAAGCATGGACAAAAGTCTTATTACCTCATCTGCCAGTTTAGTCATTCCTGTAAAAATTGATTAGGATTTCTTGCTCCCTCCCTCCCTTCATTCTAGTATCATGTGTATCATGTAGCCAGTTCCTTGTAATAGGCTGCATTAAATGATCGACTCTACGTACAACTGCTTTTTAATAGAACTTTATATAGATAGCCTTCCCAACCAATAAATTGTCCACTCTTCAGATGATTCTGAGAGCAATCACTTAGTATTCGTTAAAACTCCACATTTTTAGCATTACTGGAGCTCATTTTAGCCTGTTTATGCCCATGTGTTACTGCATAGTTTATACGGTCAGGGAAAGTCAGGGAAGAAAGGATCTTTTTCACTTAGGTCAGAGAAAGTCAGGGAAAGTCATGGAAGCGTGCAATGGCCAGGGAAATAAAATAAATATCATTTTCATGCTGCAGGTCAGGAAAGAATTTCAGTTTTCATCATCAAAGAAGTATTTGGATTTTTCAAATTGAAAATTTTTGTTAAATTCATTGACCAAATTTTCATATCCCAAATCTGATGAGAACGATTGATATTTTTGATGACTTCCCCAATTAGAAAACGTAGAGAAATAATGTTGTACTGTGAATTTTTATAGTGTTTTACATATTCAGTGGAGTCGATATTGGGGGTGCGGGAATACACCACGCCTGAAGTCAGAAGCTATTGGCAGATCTGTAAAATATCAGTTGTTGTCAACAAATCTAGAAATTTTAAATATCATCTTTAGTGTAATTTTCATTGTAGATTTTCCTAGATCAGCCCTTGGGCAATATACTATTCTTTCACAAGTTTCTCCGGGATTTGTATCTTCCCACAGGGCCATCCCACAGGGCAAGAATTAGAAACCGTTCTGTCCCGCCGGACCCAATCATGGTGGGTCCACCTATTTTGCTCAACAGAGTTACCTCCACCCTAGGTATTAACTCATGACATAGTCTTTGACATACTTCAGAACAACAACAAATCATGAGCGTTTTAGTTCTTTTACTCTGGTCTTTTGCTTCTCTCTTCCATGAAGGATTTCACAGACTTTTTCCCACCATATCTGAAATTACAGAACTTTGGATTCAGCTAAATCCAGGCGTATTAAACTTTAAAATCCTGTTTAGCATTACCTTTCGTATAAATAATCTAGCAAAAAAGGCCGTTTGAAAGTAATGAAATGAACATCTTGTTTAACCAAATCCCTGTTACCTTTCCAATCCTTCTATAACATTAAGAAACTAGAGAGCGTACTCTTCATAGAATTATATTACAAAACGAAATCATTCCTTATCAATGCAGGCCATTTGTACCACTACCGTTTTAGTAAATACTCAATCGGTGATCAACCCCTTTACTCTACAAAATTTGACTAAGTACGCCCTTAATTGAGCTCACCCTTTAAGCCCCTGTACATGGAAATGGAAAGAAATATCTTGCTATTTGTTTACTTGCATCATTCCTAAACCGCTTCGATCAGGGGATCAGTTGGTTTTCCAGAAAAGGCCAAGGCAAAATATGGGCTTTCCAGAAAAAAGTCATGGAAAATTTGAGCTTTTCAGTCAATACTCAGGGGAATTTCTTTCAATAAGTCCATATATACCTTGTTACTTGTTTATCAGTTGACCGAGTTCACTCACTGTAAAATGAAAAGCTTGCTCTGTAGTCTCATTTTCATACGAAATTTTGCTTGTCGTTGAAAGTGCTGTAGGAATGTAGCTGGTATTTTCAATATGATAACCTGTTTTGCTTTGCATCGTACCTGTTCATAACCAACAGTGAGCATTTTATCCAGAACTTTCAACATGGCAGGAATGAAAAAGCTTCTTGAGGAAATGCAATCAATGATATACGAAAAAGTTGAGAACAACCCACAGGACTTCAGGTTCAATCCTGAAGATGCCGAAGATGTCAAACGCAAAGTGAAGTACCTGGAAATGCACATAAAAGACGCCATAGATTTTGATGAGACTAAAGAAGAAATGCAGGCTATGGGAAGCCTTGCAGTTGCCTATCACAAAATGGGGAATTATGAAAAGGCGATACTAAATTATAAAAGGCAGCTAAAACTGGGTAAGAAGACTGATGACGAAGTGAGTTGCAGGCGTGCCCATTGCAATTTGGGCATCATTTACAAAACAAAAGGCGATCTGGTGACTTCTGTGACTCATTATAATAAGGCATTGTCTATTGCTAAGAAAAGAGGTGAAAAATATGCCGAAGGCCGTATTTATAATAACTTGGCGAACCTTTGTGAACTTCAAATGAATTACCAAAAAGCGATTGAATATCATCAAAAAAGAACTGAGATTGCAAAAGAGAGAGGCAACAAAGATGGCATTGCAAAAGGTTTTGCAGCACTTGGGGATTTATATCATGTTACAGGAGAATATGCAAAGAGTATCGACAGTTACTCAGAGCTGCTCACTACACTGAGAGCAAAGCTAAGTATGCAGATGGTTAAATTTCATGGAAATTTTTCTTGTTGACAGTTAGTAGCATTCGTTATTATAATCACGGTTTCTGATGTGAGTTCTGATGGGTACATTTGACACTGTATATTACTTTCTGTCCGTGGCTCAAATTTTGTCAATAGGTATATTCCTCTCTGCAAGCCTATCTCTAAATACCAAAATGCCCCTCCTACCCCCTTCTCATTTGCCACGAATTTAACATTCATAGCGATTAGTATTTACGAATTGAAACAGCTATTTTACACTTAGGCTTTATTTCAATAGCTATTTCATGGTTGTCTTAATTTTGAAATCACTTTTCTAATCAATTCAAGGTTAATGCCAGATATTTCATGCCCTTTTGGTTCTTGTCTCCAATTTGGATTTACTTTGAAAATGAGAGACATTGTGTTTTCCATAGACAGAGTGTCATATTGTGGAACGCACTGTAGACCCGTTTTATTCCCCACGGCAGGGACTCCCCACCAAGGGTGCTAGACAGAGAAGCGTCCTATCAATGGCAAGAGTGCGGATCTATTCATTAAGCTCTATCGGCTTTGAACAGAATATCTGTTATAGGGTGTGAGGTTGAACAAGAGGTTTTTAGGACTGCAGGAAAAAAACAAATGTTGGAAACCACTGCCTTGTGGCTAGAAGAATATTTTAAAAGAGGAAATCTCTTGAAGGTCTTTTCTAATTTCATTGCAAGCGTTTTTGACGGAGAGCCGATAGATGTTCTCTCAGCAACTTAATCCTTTTAAGTTCTTCCTCGCAAAATCGTTACAGGTAGTTTTGTGCTATCTATAATGATGAGGGTAGTTTTCATGGTTGCTCAGTTTTTGATCGAAAGACGCCGCTTGATCAAAGGTGTAGGTACTGGGGTACATGGGGTGTCACAGTTTCGAAATATTTTCAAACATCAATTCGGGCAAATATTTTAAAATGCAGTACATTTAGGTTAAATTAGTGGCATTAGAAGAACTTTACTCACTGCCAAATGGGCAATCTAAGAGGAAATGCAAATAAATGTAATGAATATGGATAAATAAATAAAGAAATATTTATTTATTTATCATATATTTATATATGATTAAATTTGATCATAAATTAATCATTCTTACGTACCGTTTGTAGATAAATTAAACTGCACCATTCCAACGAATCTCTCGTATATTTCCATTGAATGGAATTGAAGCTTTATCTAGAATGTATTAGGCATAATCGTTGACACCCTCCCCATATACTTAAGGTGTCAATGCATCCTTGTGTTTCATTCTATCATACTATGATTCTATTGTTGCAGTCTAGAGTATAAATGGCATGGAATGCTAACGGCTTTGTTTGTAAATCCCATTAGGATAGATTCGTTTTACTTCAGTAGTGTTTTAGAGTATAGAATTGACTTCCAACGTAAATTAACAAAAACCTAATATGTATGGTGGCAGAGTAAGATTTGAAAAACTGTCGTATTACCCCCTCATGTTCTCAAGTCACGCCCAGGAAATATACACGTGTTTTTTATAAGAAAAAAGTTCATAACAAAATAACCAAAATCTTAAGAAAATCCTAAGAAAATCACAAGGCTCAAGTTCAAGGAAATGCTCAGACAATTACAGTTCATCTTCTTTACATGCCTGAAATTGATAGTGGCTCATTTTTGCAAACTCCCATACAAAGATCGAGACTTATGGTGGCCCAACAAATACAGAGTAGCCTGTTTCAGCCAGTTTATTCCTGCAAAAGTTAAGAAAATCTCAGCCTCAAATTTGTGAAAAGTTAAGAAAATTGAACCTCAGGGAAAGAAATGTTTTTCTTATAAAAGAAACGTGTATTAATATTATTATGTTTCTCTTGTAGAAATACAAGATACACTAGCAGATGATGCTTCAGGATCTTCAGATGATGATTATGTTGATTTTGAAGCTGAAGAGTAAGTAAACACAACGCAGTTTAATTGGCACTCCCTCGATAATGTACATCAAATTATCATTCTCAGTTCCTCCTTAATCTCCAGAGCCACATCACTGTGAGGAAACCTTCCTGGCGAGGGCCATTCTTAGACATTTTCCATAAGGGTGTAGGACCTGCAGTTTTCTGACAAAATGGGAATTGTGTGAATCTGTAAGAGTAAAAACGTCGTCAGCAATCTGCTACGCTGCTACATCTACATCTTCATAGATTCCTAGATTACAAAAAGTAAAGCAATTTGACGACAGAAATGGCAACTTTTGCCTATTTACCGACAGAATTTATATCTGAGGAGGGTGTAGCACACTCCACCCCACTGTAGGAACTGGCCTGTGCTGGGCCAAATTCGTTAATATTGACCCGATTATCGGTGTTCATTTGGACTTTTACGTCCAGAGACAAAGATGTGCCATTATGGACATACCATGCTTATTCATATATACTTATTGATTAAAAGACATCCCATACTTATTCGAATATAAGCCACCTTTGCTCTTAAGCCACCTTCGATTAAGAAAATTGATATTGAATTTTAAGACTGTATAAGCTACCCTGAGTATAAACTGCAGGAGAAACACCAAGAACTAATTTTAAGCCGCGGCTTAAAATCGAATATGTACTATAACAATAAGATCTGTTGATGGCACGTAGCTATTGAAAGCTGATGACGAACTTACCGTTACAGCGCATTCATTCAAAGAACTCCATCGCAAACCTTCGTGAAATAGAAAGAGTGAAATCTTTGGAAACGAACTTAGTTTCCTATCAGATTGGATGGGCTTATCTCTCCAAAACACTATGACTCCTACAGTGGTAAAGAGGATGGTTGAAATGACTGCGTTATCAAATAATTCCCTTAATTCTTATCAGTTAAGTTTATAAAGTTCAGTAATGGTGTCACGCAAGGCATATTGGTCTGTTTAATAACTAGCTAGCCAGGAATGCCTTTTTGTACAATACGTATCTGGAAACTTAAACTTGCAGGTTCTATCTAAATTTCCATATGCTTGATAATATCAGTTGCTTTGTAGGATTACCAGCTTCTAGTGTATTTACATTTTTATTACATAGTGATGAAGAGGATATTGACGAGGACAATGCTGGGAAAAAGGTATTCATATAATTAAATTCACAATGTAGTTTGTTACTGTATGTAGCCTTTGAGTTATACTCTTGAGTATCAAATAGTCGTCACCCCAGCTTTAAGTTTATGAGTTTTTTTATAACTACTTGCGTTTATTCCAATTCCTCATTACTTATGTTCAAGATTTTCATGAGTGAAATCCAGTTTTTCCACAGGGATTTTCTTTTACTTAGGGACTGACCAAACTGTTCTATAATAGCCGCTTACACAATATCTTGATTTGATTGGATAAACGAATAGTGCATGAATGAATATCTGTGTTTTCTATTTTCTAACTCCCCCCCCCCCATTCATTCCAGCCTCCCAGATTACTCACTTTCAGAACATTCACCAACGCATCATTTATTCGCATCCCCCGAATTATTAGGCACTGAAGAGTACAAATACATGAATAAGGGGTGTGACTAAGCTATGACTGGCTACATGGGATGCTTCACTTGTAGGCCCCTCATTGAAGCGAAAAAGGACAGGTCGTTGTTAAGATATTCGTAATTCTTTGATGCGAAATGTAACTGTTGTATCAATTTGCAAGAGCCTTTTGCCGCAAAGTAAATAGATTGAACATTTATTATTGATTGTTGTGGACTGGACTTTGATTAGCGTTTGGTATTGATATCTCAATCAAATGAACTTTTGCTACAAAAGTCATCTGATACGTGGAGTTAAGTGGTACTTTCACTTCACACATTTACGTTTATCCACATTATCACTGTACAAGGCCATTTTATCACTCATCATTTTGTCACAATTCATCATATCACGTATATCCGCACCTGGCTATTTACCGTATGTCGGTTCACTCTTTCGATCGTTATCCGAGTCTGACAAGTGTCGAACGAAAAGCTTTCAGTATGCCTACAAAATGTTCCCGCTATTTCATGAAGTTCTGTAGTACCAATAGACAGTTCACCCATATTATCACTGCACAACTTGGATATCACTGTGCTTAAGATAAGGTATGCTTTTTCCTCCGAATTCTCTGCCAACATGATGTAAAGGAGATTTCTACCTACTACTGATAAACCGTGTTTATCCAATCAGGCTATAGACCATTTTATCCAATGAGCACTGTTCATCATATCAACCAATAAACCATGCTTATCCTATCAACCACTAAACAATGTTTAAACTCTTGGTACTATCGTATGCTCAGAAATTCGACCGACCTTAAGCACGCTCTCGTATCGTTAAGAGCATGTGCTCATTCTCCTAATAATTCATATGAATAAAGACATTCATAAATGGATTGGTAAGTCATTGTCATATGGGCTTATAAGTGGATAGTGAAACAACCGCGGTTTTGTTACTGTTTGCTCTACCCACAAAAGGTCGAGTACAGTAACGTCTGTTCACTGGGCCATGCTACAGATTGAATTGCATAATGTGTGTAAATTACGTTCTAGTCAAAGAAAAACAAGAAACCTAAGAAGAAGAAGACGAAGAAGAAAAAATAACAAGGGTAGAGATGCGGCTCCAGTGGAAATAGTAGAAAGAAAAACAATTCTACATCTGAATCAAAACATTGCCAAATCATGTGGCCACGTAGGATTGTGTTGGCTCTACTGACACCAATAACTGTTCGGTTCTTCTTTGAAGAATTGCATTATGCTCAATATGGATCTCCAGGCGCACAACTAGGAATCTTTGAGGGCAGGTGTCTAAACAACAAAAAAGGCACGCTAAGCAATTTCTAAAGAGAATGTATCTAGAGATACTATTTGTCAGGTTCTGAGAAACAAGATAAACCGTAAGGGAAGTGTCACGATTTCATTACTCTAATTTGTAACAAAGGTCATAAGCAGCTTTATTTAACAAAAATACACTAGACAGTTTCAAAATTCTCCAGGAAGACGGACACTTTTACTTTTTTGAGGAAAAGGGCAGGGAGCTACGCCCCTATAGCCCAACCCATAGTTGCGTGCCTGATCTCTGCGCATTTCAATCTGATACTTGATATCACGTTTCCTTGTACATCCGGTAAACACACTCTACTGTGGTTTTCAGAGGTTCGCCTGAACTTCAATGACACCAAGAATCAAATATCCTGAAATTTATCATTAAGCAACCCGACTAAACGGAAAACAATAAGTAAATTTCGACTATCGGATCATAAACTTAAAATAGAGACTCAGGGATACCAGAGACCAAAACTAAGTCCAGATCAACGAATTTGTACCACATGCGGAGAAAAAGAGGACGAACTCCATTGTATTATGAGATGCAAATTACACAAACTTGAGAGAGAAAAGACTTTTTCATATATATCACTACATAACAAATGTTTTAGTGGCCTCGATGAGACGGCAAAGTTCATTTTTCTGCTACAAAATGACCAAATTTGCGATCAACATATATTTCAGTTTATAACTAAGTGCCTAAAAAATAGCTATTCGAAGAATGAAAACGTGATCTTTAATACCTTAATAACTTAGATCGCAGTTAATCATAGAAGAGTAGATCTAGAGCATTTTTAATTTTTTTATTCATTTTTGTTTTTTTTTGTTTGGTTGGTCAGTATTTATTTGTTATACTCATTCTTGTTTGTTAGACAATTTTAGCTCTAACCATGTTACCTTTACATTTTGTTATTCTTCAATAGTTGTTGTTACCTATGCGATGTAAATTGTACATAGGCTATTGTTAAAAATAAAAATCTGAAATCTGAATCTGAGTCATTATCACATTATTTTGGTTCCATATTGTTTGCTCTTATACTGTAATACGGTCAATCCTGGAATTGCCCACCCCGTCGAAAAATTCCCCCTCGAAGAAGCCCTCGAAGATGTTATGACGTCAAAGTTTTAATAAGCTCCCTCAAATAAGACATCATCACAGAAGATTATAGCCGCTTTGTTGTCGATTGATGCTCATATTAACCCTGCTCTTTAGCACCACTCGAATAAAGCCTTCCTTCGAACAAGTCCCCATCCAAGAAGTATAGAAACTGAATAAGCCCCTAGAGAGCTGGAGTGCTATTGACAGTTAACCAATACATTTTCTAGCTTTCTAGACTCTTAATCATGGAGACGTTTATACATTTCATTACTTGAGAAGTTCTCTGAATAAGCGAGTAAATAATTTGGACGGACTAAAAGTGTGACAACTTGTTTTAACTTTATATAGTTCTTTTGCTTGCTGGATAATTAACTGCTAAATGAGATTGTTTGAATTCTAATGCCTTCATATTATTACCATTAAGTGCATTCAGGAGCACAATGCTATATTATCAGGAATTCCTTTTTACTGCTTTTGGAAATGATTCTGTAACTATGGTAACGCAACTGCGCGCATAGGAGGACATTTTTTGAACAATGGACAATACAATAGGACTTGCGTCAAAGAATCGAGTTGTCCGTTGTTTGTTTTATCATCAAGAATTCCGATCTCGGTGAATTGTGAGAGTTCAATCATTCTCAACAGTTTATCTGCAGTAACTTGGCCAAGAAGATTTCAAGTCCCACTGCAATACAAAAGTCGTGACGTTTCAACGCGAAGAGTTCAAAACTAAGTGAGCAACGATGAGGTCGAAGGTCAGTAACCGTATCGTTTTACCGTAAGCCTTGTTGTCTGTGATTTTGCAAAAGTTGGCGTAGAACTAATATGTTTACATTGATTGCAGCTTTTGCAAGTAGAAAGAACTTTTAGTTAGTATCACGAACCGAAAGTTTTTGTTCATACTCCCTCCTTCAAAGCTAGGAGGATAATGTGAACGACATTGTAGCAAAATCTTTCGTTGGCTTTTTATTCACTTGAATGAGCTTATGATAACGGAAACTTGAAACTGAGACCTACTGTTCTCAACGTAAGAATCGCAACGCGATCGATACGGGATGCCACAGAACAAAGCAATTGTACGCAAAAAATAATAGAACTTGTTATCGCTTGTTATGCAAGCAAGAAAGAGTACTTTCAAACTTTGTGACTACGAGGGAATTAACCACTGTTGGCCCATTGTCTCCCCCCGTAGTGACGGGAAAATGCCCCCGCAGTTGAGAGCCCATCTTACGCCCTGGATCCGTAAAATTCCGAAGCATTGGAGGAAGAGTATGAAGGAAAATGAACTGATTCAGTTTTCACATGCAGCCAATTTACATGCGAAAAAATCTGTTGCATATGATTGTAAGGTTTTTCTTTGCCACATGTCTGCTATTTTATTAGAAACTGGCTTATAAGAAACTTGTATTAGGCTGGCCAAGAATTTAAGAAACTAATGCTCAAGAAGAATTAAGAAAAAAGTCTATAAACTGTTGGTGGTGAGCTCTTTTGGTAGAAGTGCTTGTAAATCTCGGTTTGTTTGATCTTTGTTTTGAAAACATTACAACTTTTGATTTTGATCTGCTTGGGTTTTGTTCGTGATATGATCAGTGTTTGTATCCATCCAGAAATGCTGGTCTTAAGAAAGGCTGTTTTTAGGTCTCAAAAGTAAGAAACCAGTTAATCCAATGTTTTTAACTAAAATGTAGAAATTTGCGTGCTACAGTAAGAAACTTTTAGTACTTTAAGCCAATCTGAAAGGCGTGGCCCGTTAAAAGCAGAATGTTCAGAATTGTTGGAGCGTGACTTCATGATTCGCCAAATACCCCTCTCCCCTGAAAAGCTGGACTTCACAATTTATCACAATCCGTGTACCCCTTCATCCCCTAAAAGTGTAACGTATTTTGTGAATGGCCCCAATTAAAAAACTTGGGCATCCCCCTATCCTCCCTATGCGTGCGCAGTTAGAATTTAGATGAGATGGAGATGGACGCCTGGTTTGAGTCTTGAGAGCAGATTTGGCTGTTAGAGCCACAGAGAAGTTACAAGGTAGCGGTGCTTTTGGATTGTGCTCCCAAGGTAGGCTATTTCTAAAGAGCTTGAAGATATTGGAGGTTTGTTCTCGATATATTCGTCACGTTACGTCTCGCCCGTATATCGAATTGGTGGTCCCATACAGAATGTGATCTCTAGGATTCGAGACCTGGTTGATATGGGATGTAGTAGTAGCGTGAAAACTGTACATCAGTATCAATTGGATTTGGGGAACAAGGTTTTTAGTCATGCTTTCCTCTTCGAAGAAGGTTGTAGCACTTGATGAAATTTGAACTACCAATGAGCCTACACGAAGTTCTAACTACTGAGTGGCGTGGGCGTAGTTAATTGTTTTTACAGTTTTGTGGCAGTGGATTAAGCATTAGTTCCAGGCCCGTAGTGAGGGGATTTTGTCATGGGGGAGGGGCACATTTGCTCGGAGTGGAGCGACTATCAAGCTACTA
Source organism: Mastigias papua (assembly GCA_964019165.1). NCBI lineage: Eukaryota > Metazoa > Cnidaria > Scyphozoa > Rhizostomeae > Mastigiidae > Mastigias > Mastigias papua. Next base: position 6,041,046 of record OZ025269.1, read on the forward strand.
ACCGGCCTGGGTGCAATTGGAAGCGAGCCAGTGTGGTTCAGGTTGACTCGTATAATTTGGGTTAAAGTCCAAAGCAGTACTGGTGAAGAATGTATTTCCCAACCACCCCTTTGGCCACTGTACCACAGCACACTAGTGTTTACACCTGGGAAAGCTAATAGCTTGATTAATTGATGAAGGGGACCCACAATGGTGGCCTCTGCAAATGATTTATACCTTTTACCCGCTAGAATGGCTTACATACAAGGCACCCCTTACACCATTATTGCCGCCCTGTGGCGTTAGTGAATAACGTTAATGCATCACACCTATGACCACACCTATGATTTCATTGTAAGCAATGCAAATTTACGTGTAATTGATGTAAATATACATAAAACTGTAGTAGAAAAAGAGTTGAGTCATATTACCACTTGAGCTAGGAAATCACCAACTAGTATACACTCTTTGGAAGGGGGCAGGTGATTCCCCCAGAACTCTCTTAATTTAACAAAGAGGGCTCAGCCCCCTCAAGCCCCCTCTATGTCACCCTTGTCCCTCATTAAACTTTGACTGAAAAGTTTGATACTCAGGTACAGATTCAGCAAAAACCTACATTAAAAAGCAAAATATGGTAAAAGAAGAATTTCTGTGTATAGAATACTCTTGTTAAAGCTTCCTCTTGCCCAAGAGGTGCCAGACCTGAGAGATGAAGAACACAGAATCAATGTCATAGAAAATATTAACAAATAAAGGAAGAAGTTGCCCTAAAGGTTGTTTTGGATTTGACTTCTTTGGAGTAAAAAAACATAGAATATTAAAAAGAGATTTAATGAGACTTAATGCTCCAATTTATGGTTTGCAGTGTTTCTACCTGCTGCTATGAAATGTTCATTTTGATAATTTGCTTGTAAGCAAGCTTAGTCTGATAAATGCGCATTGATGAAAAAATGTTGGAATGCTGTAATTGTAAAGAGGCACTGATTCAAATTTCAATGCTCTAGGGTCATGCTCCTTAGGCCCTTCTTGGCTATATGGGCCTGAATCAAATGAATTTGCTTGTAGAACTTTTGCCCTGTCCCAAATATGTTATGGTGAATTGAAAGCATTGCAAGTACACTTATTTGGGTAGTATGTGAAAGGCCATTGGTGCCATAGAAGGGGTGCTTTGGTATTGGTAAGCCCATTTTCTGCACTTTTGCTTCTGCTTCTATTAAATGGACAATAATTAACATAGTCACAATTCTACATTATACACAACCAGGAATTTTCAAAGGTGGAAATCTAATACACATAAAAGGTAGGGGTGCAACTACAGGGGGATTCCTATAGGTCTAGAGCCCTACCCTTTTCTTTCCAAAAGGATAAAGGTATTCTTTTTGTTGGGAAGTTATAAACTATTTATTGCAGTGTAGTGCCATTGAGAATGTAGATATGCTTCTTATCATCATTATGCTTGAAAATAGTGAAGTATTTCATATGTTCCTTAATTTAGAAAATATCATTCCAAGCTATATGCTCTTGTAAACATTTTTAATGTGCCCTGTTTTTGGATTAGACCCCTGCTCCCAATACACTCTTTTGTACTGCTGAAAAGACACACTAAAAGGTGCCATGTTTTTATGATTTGGCCAAGTGTATTAGAAACAGGGCCCTTTCTTACATGTTTGGGACTTCACCACCATGAAATGCCATTGTAACTGTTGTATCCTGTTGTAACTTAAATACCAACATATTTATATAGCTGGAAATGGGAGAGCTTCTTATATATCAGGTAAAATATTTTATCTTGAAGGTTGGATATGGAGAAGCTTAATGATATCTTTACCAGTAAGAACTGGTCAAGTATTTTGTCTGATCCAAAGATTGTTGGGACTGCTGCAGCTGTTGTGATGGCCTACTATTACATGAGGAGAAAGAGTGAATGTGAAGCTATTAGCTCCACCTTTGAGAGCCAGTCTATTGAACTTCCTGTATGTCTGCCTCTTTAATTCCTAATTTGCCTTGAAGATTATGTGTTTATTTTGATACACTATATTATGTTATGATATACCAAGCCATCATGGCCAGGATGAGCCTGTGGCCCCTGTTGAGATATTTATCATGTTTGTTGGATTTGTCTGATTATTCAGAACATTTCCAACATATTAGCACTATACTAAAACATAAATCAATAAGATTTTCCAGAAAATTGTTTTCCTAGGCCTCCTAGAACTGGAGGCTTACAACACCACTCATGATATCATTGTCTCCAATAATTAATTGTCCCACATCATTTTTATTTTGAGGTTGGAAATTTTCTAAATCTGTAGTTGTGGGAATTGGATTATATCTTACTAAGTCTATATGCATATTTTGTTTTTGCAGCTATCACATTGTGTTTTGATTTATTTTCGATAGCAGCATTGCTATCATTTGAATTATGCACTTTTATTACAAAATATCAATTCCCTTCTTAAATTGAACAAAACTTTCTCCAAAGGGCCCTGAAAGAATCAGAATCAATGCAAAATGGAGTAAGCTTATTGACATTGATGATGTTGAATGCAAAACAATCCATGAGATGTTTATGAAGGGTGTTCGATTATCTGGTATGAAGTTGTAATGAGCCTATACGTAGTCAATGTCATTTTGAAATATTGCAACACAACTTAGCCAATAGTTTTGACTGGTAGAGAATGATACTGTTTTATATCTAGATTGATACTCTTATCTACTAGCTATTATTCTTTTCTTAGTGCTGAATGAAGGGCATAGCATTATGTTCATTCTCCTGCCTTTCTCTGGAAATCCTCTCATTCCAAACTATACCTAATGTAGGGTTCTTGCAGGACCTGGTAAACATGAAAAACCTTGAAGGCTAGTTGTTGATTTTGGCTAAAGTGAGGTAGAACTGTGATATTGATGGATTTTGTTACATATTCAAAGTGGAGTGAAAAGTCAGGAAATTCTGATATATGAACTGATATATGATTATGTGAACTCTCCAAAACTGCCCCAAATAACTCCTGCTCACATTTAAAATGAGGGACAGCATAACTACCCCAGACTAGGGGGGATTTTGACGGACCACCCCCTTTTTGCCTCGCCCCTCAGTACATCATATAGTAAAATATGCAACTGAAAGGTGACAAAAAGCTATGCAAATACTTGAATGATTAATTAAATTACTGTATGTATCCCGTGCTATACCCAATGGAATTACGTAGAGAAGTTTTGTTTGGCTGTGATGCTCTGATTTTAGCAAAGATTTCATTTTTACTCGTCTAGGTGGTTATAACAATCTTTCCTGGGGGGGGGGGTGATTATGGGACTATCACTAATGCATTGCTATCAAGACATTGCTCTGGATTTTTCTACTTAGGCTACTCTTCTGCCATAGGAAATCGTCCTTTTCTGGGAACACGCCGTGATGCAAACTCATCGTATGAATGGATTACTTACGACGAGGTATTATCTCACATTCTTCTGTACTGCTTTTCTGAGTCCCAAAATATGCTGAAAAAAGGATATATTTAAAAACTGCATGGTTATTTGTATATGTGAAAGCTAATTGAATTCCAAGCGATATGGTACCTAAAACCGTGCGTAGAATGTATGTCTTTATCGTACATTAGGTACGCATCCATTCGGCAGTCTTTTCTATAACCTATTTCTGAGTTCGCAACTCGTTATCCTAAATGGGGCAATCTCTGCATAACTCTACATGACTTAGTTTGTTTACATGGTCGACAGTAGTATGTTAGTGTATATTTTTCATAATTGTAACTGAGTTCATTTTAATTTTGTTTCAAAATGTGATCATTTTACAACTAATTCATAACAATTTGGAGTCGGAAAGCTCAATTCAAAGTCTTATTCAAGTGCTTGAAATAGTATATTTTTTCTACTTTCTTTAGGTATATGAAAAATCGCAATACGTTGGCTATGCGCTTTGTGAGCTTGGCTATAAGAAAGGAGGCTTTATCGGTATTAGCGCTATCAACAGGCCCGAGGTATGTTTTTAATATCCACTGCATTTATATGTCAAGCATAAAGAATTACTTCGTTATCGACATTTGCATGGCTGAATGTTGCACTGTACCGTGTAAGTACAGACCAGAGGTTCCCAATTTCAACAGTGTTCCATGGATGTGATATAATGAGGTAAATCTGTTACCATAACAAGAGTGCTCTTTCTTTTGCCTCAACAGCTAGTTAGCTTTAAATAAAAGCTTTATACTGATGATTGACTTGTAGCGGTTGAATACAATTCGGTAATATTATTTTCTTTCCCGTAATTTAACTTCGACACTTCATTGAAATTTTACATGCTTTTATTGTTAAAATTGACACTTATAGATTGTTATCTCGCGATTGTCTTGTTTTTAGTCATTGTTGAATAAACAAAATACACATACCACGGTAGATTTTGTTATTTTTCTGGCAGCAAAAATAATTATCCTTTTTTACCGTGCTATTGTTTTCAATGACGATTAAAATCGCTAGTGTGCGCTAGATTTTACAGAGAGAAATTAACAATGCTAGAAGTTCATTGTGGAATCCTCAACCCTCTTACTTAACACTAGTTAATTGTTTCCGTACTATGATAAAATTTGTTTATATGGACAACTCTTGAAAACCAAGATTTTCACTCTACATCCCTATTAAATATATAGTTCTTTGCCTGAGACAATTTTACAACTGAAAGTTATAGGCATTGAGCTTTTAAAGTTTTTGCATTACGGTTATATGTTGTTTTCGAAACGGTAATTATGCAATTATCTCTTTCTCAATGTTTGTAGTTGATAGTATGTGGTTAGTGTTAAATCGCATACTTTTGTTCGTCTAATCTCATTAGTTGGCTCTTTATGTCGATGATTTTTTCTTTGGTATTTCAGTGGGTCATGTTAGATCAAGGTGCTGTTATGTTTTCAATGGTTGTGGTACCACTGTATGTTACTCTTGGCAAAGAGGGATTGCTTCACATTCTAAGCCAAAGTAAGTTGATTTAGCTGTATGTAGATCGAATGCTATCGACTGTTGAACAAAACGTCTTCTTAGATGTTATATATATATATATATATATATATATATATATATATATATATATATATATATATATATATATATATATATATATATATATATATATATATATATATATATATATATATATATATATATATATATATATATATATATATATATATATATATATATATATATATATATATATATATATATATATATATATATATATATATATATATATATTTATTTATATTTTTCTCCATATTTTCTTCTAGTTTTTGTCCTATTGCTCAAATTAACTCTATTGTTGTTAAGAAATGGTACCTGTTAAGAAAACCTTTTTAATTCTACATTTTTGAAAGGTTACCCTACATGCAGATATGCAAAGTCGAATATCGTGGATTCGATTCGTTCACTGTGCAGGAATATTTATCAAGCACCTTGTCTAGCTTGGTTTTCTGTCCTCTTATATGTTAGTAAAATAAAAATAAAAAAGTAAATTCATACTCAGCTTAACCCAGAGGATACATGCCGCACCTGCGGCAAGCGCACATCAGCTCCAATAGCTGCGATAGGAATCTAATAGTAAAAATAATATACATATTTTGAAGGATGAGTAACTTTTCAGTGCAAGAAAGTACTGCTATCAGACTTTTCAGTGCAAGAAAGTACTGCTATCAGAAATGTGCCTGTAGAAATAAAAATTGCAGTGAAATGAAAATACGAAAAGGTAAAGGTTGGTCCCATATACCATTCTGTATGTCTGAGAGTTCCGATTAGAGAGGACACTGATCCTTGGCCTTCATCATAAATGAGGTAGGGTTGCCAGTTCCTTTCCTCGCCGCCGTTAACTCCCAAGTGTTGCCATTAGGTACCCATTTGCTGCTAGGTGGAAAGTGAGCGAGCATCCCACCTATGATCCGAGGGTTCGGCTCAAGCCATTGATGATGTTCCACTCAGCAGTCAAGCGTTAGCCCCGAAAGTAAAAAAGTAGCTTTGATACAATATTAGAAAAGTTATTTAGTTGATGCAATGTTTACAAGTTGATGCAATGCTCTAAGAATTTAATACAATGTTTAGAAAGTTATTACAATATTAAATAAGTTTATGCAATGTTAAAATAAGTTATTAGGATGTTAGACAACTTAATGCATTGTTAAAAGAGGTTAGTACAATGTTAGGAAAGTTGATATAATGTTAATGAAGTTAGTACAATGTTATGAGAAAGTCTGGTTACATGTAGAATCTTATCAGTTAGCTATTCAACTACTTAAGTTATTATACCCTTTGCCCATGTTTGCCCTAAGTGGATAATTCAAATGTTTTAAAGTGTTTTATTTTTTGAGTTTTACTTCCTTCATAGCGGAGATATCAATTCTGTTTTCCGACTTGGTAAACTTAACATGCATTCTTGATGCAGTTGAGCACAGT